>CM069447.1:34316073-34583573 GCA_035610835.1 Ophiura sarsii
AGAGCGTGTCAGAACACATTTGTCCTGATTTTAGCAATTTAATAAACCAATGTGTTGCATCTATGCGTTGTTTGCAAGTTTTCCCTGCATGCAGTTTATACTCCGAAATAACTTAGTTTGGTCAAACCATGTTCATATTAAAGTCCACCTGTTTAATAATCGTATTTTTATAAAGGTATTTCCAATTTGAAAGCGTTGATTTTGGTTCAATATTCAGCAACTGATGGAAATACCCATGTTAGAGTGCCCTGATACATTGCCTTTAATTCATTTAATGAGATGAATGACTTAAATAAGCTGATTTCCAATTCTGAAGAAATGATTCTCGACCTGATACAAAGCATTACAGTTTCTTAAAAGACTATTTATTGATTTGTTATAAAATTTCATGTGTATTTACACTTTTAAATAATAAATTCAAAGACGAAACTTTGGTTAAGTCAGAACAATTTCAAACAGTTGACATCAGACTGGTGTCACAGTTTCACCACTTCAGGTCAGATATATATACATTTATATTCTTAAAATCAATATGAACTTGCTATGTTTGCTACTTTTTCAATGCGTTTTGGCTCTACTTGATATCCGAAATGACTAAATTAAAATATAACAGTGGTTATTTTCAAGATGGCAGCCAAGCCAGTAGTAGACCTACCCTAAGATGGATCGGAAGTCACGTAGAATTGGTGGTCCCATGCGGAAGGGCTATCCCCGAGCACGTTAAAAAGGTCACAGACTTCTTCGTAAAGAGTAGGGGATCATCCCGGGTCTGTATTCATATACATACCTCCACTAGGCGTGGCGCTAGGAGTAAACAAATAGCCAAGAAAGAATGATGGAAGCAACTAAGCTGCTTCCATTGTTCCGTCCAAGGACGACCGATGATGATGATGATGATGATGATGATGATGATGATGATGATGATGATGATGATGATGATGATAATGAAGATGGCCATAATTCAAGTTGTTGTCGTGTTTTGTATTGATAGATGATGATGAATGTGGCACCAATCTCCATAACTGCCACACTGTGGCAACTTGTACCAACACTCCCGGGTCTTTCACCTGCCAATGCAACGACGGTTATATGGGTAATGGATTTAACTGTACGAGTAAGTATTATTAAAGTAATGCCAATAATCTAAACTATTGTCAATGAACTGCACAATAAATACGAGGGGGTATCAAAAAGTTCTTGACATCACCCTCTTTCTGTCTACACTTTAAACCATTTATTGCTGTTTTGGGAATAACGCAATCTGAGGCAATTTTGAGGATCAATTAATGGCGAACAATCTGAAGATCTCTACAATGGCAGTCCGTGGACAGGTAATAAAAAGTGGAAGAAATGTGTGACTTTGCACAGTGACTTTTTAAAGATGTCTGAAGGGTTACATATCAAAATAAAAATTCTGGCTCCTTCACATCTTGGTGATGTCAAGAACTTTGATACCCCCTCGTATACGCCTAACACAAACAGTTACTAATTAAAGTGTTGTTAGCTAATGCAAATCACCTATCGGTCCCATATATCACATTACGGGGTAGAAATTTGCTCACGTAATGTATATCTTATATTTGGGGTTCCAAAGATTTTGAATCGGATAAAACGAACCTTATGCTTAAGAACCTTTTGTTTTAAGTATACAATTACATTACAACAAACAGATAAAACGCGCTTCTCCCATAAGATTAACATATATGCTCATATTCGCATTTTAACTCACACGAAATAATTGATTTGTAACCAAATGCAATGAGAGCCTTAATTTGTAATTATTTCCATCTTTGAAAAAAACCACCACATTTTGCATTACAAGTATGTACTCATACTCGGTCTAGATTTAGAATTATCATTTATCATTCTAAATACCGGATTTCCTTTAATATACTCTACCACTGCATGTGTTCAATGGGGACATTTAAAGAACCAGCCATACACTTACACAGTGGGGAATAAGAAGAATGGTAAGGCACACTAAATATTAGCCTAAATACCATTTGTTGGAATTGTTATTAGTTTGGATGCTTACCTGACGTTCATGTTTTGTATTATAGCACCACCTACGATTGCATGCAGTTTTCCCGTAAACAGTTTGGAAGGTCAATCATTAGTTTTCGAGGTAGCACTGCTGGACATATCATCGCCAGCATCCCTGGTATTAATTATTAAACTCCAAGGACGGGTAAGTTGACCAATGTCATCATATCAATCTGAAATTAAAGGTAGGTGTTCCGATTGCCTGTCCGATTTTCCACTTGATGTTTTATATTCCACACGAGGTCATCATTTAAGGGACGCACCATTGCTCAGGGGGGAGGGGCATGGAAGTAAAAAACAAAATTGCCCACTATCCATGAAAAAAACCACAACTTTGCCCAGCAACCAGGAAAAAAAAGATATGACCCACTGCTGAGTAAAAAAAAGAAGATGACTCACCCAAAAGGCCTAACTTTGCCTACTTCGGTGGCAAAACAAATAATTCCGCCCGACCCCAACTTCCATGCTCCCCCCCCCCCCCCCACTGAAAATCAAATGGTGCGTCCCTAAACAGTTATTTTCCATGGTTTGAGTTGCATAACTCCAACAGTTCTTATTTTAGAAACACAAGGTGACGTGAAATTTGACCATTGAGTAGTACACAAACTGGCCGGGTGGTTAACTTCCTTTACTTTGGCACCTTTTCACTACACTTTGGCCTATAACGTCTAATACACCTATCAGTTGTAAGACGCACTATACGACCCCCGGGAGTGGTGCGTCACTTTACCGAGGTGCGTCAACTTCTCATGTACCATGACACACCCTGTGTCAAAAAAACGACGGACCATTGCCATCCAAATACGCACCCTCAGTCAATTTTTGGACGCACCATTGGTGGATTCTGACGGACCATGACGACGCACTCCGTCGTCAGATATCGTTGACTAAACTGGATAAAACATGATGACTACTGCAAATTAAACTACTTTTGATTCACGGGGGATCTGCCCTTATTTGATGTTGTCAACCCTGGCCCTCGAATATATAGACTACCGGACCGGACCGGGATGGACGGAACCAAGAGGAGAACTTTTATATGCACAATAAATGTCTGACTGGTCTAAAATTCATAAAATATTTAACTGATTATCATAAACGTCAGGATGAGGATGAAACAATTTCGAGAACATTTCCCATTCTGCTTCGACCCGTTCAGTGGCGTAACCAGGAGGTGGGTGGTGGTGGGGTGGGATGGGGGAAGGGGCATCCTTCATCCCTTGTTATGTATGTATGTAGGCTTGCGCCTATTTACAATAAACGGGAGGTAAGTAGAAAATTGGGTTCTCGAAAGTGTATTTTAACCAAAATTGGGTTCTCGAAAGTGTATTTAAACATTTGAACTTCGGATTGGAAATTACACCTTCTATAAACCATCAAAGAATTTAAGGGGGCATTTAAAAATACCAAAAACTGTTCTGATTTAATCAATACCACCCATATACTCGAGAAAAGGCATTAAAGTAGAGCCTGGTTGGCGGTATCAAGGAGTTATGTGGTGTAGTAGGCCTATAGCGTATATTTAAAGGTCGTATTTTGTTGTTCGTAAACATATACACTGTGACGCACCCATGTAAAGTGACGGACCTTGACGCACCCTCCGTCATTTTTTTTGGACGGACCAAAGGCTGCCACTGACGTACCCTCCGTCAAAAATTATTGGTAAAAGACGCACCCACGACGCACCTTTCCCGGGGGTGGTATAGTGCGTCTTACAACTGATAGGTGTATAAATGGAACATATCTTGCACCAAACATTTTACAGAAATAATGTGAACAATATGGGGGTTCTTCTGATATAAAAACGCTAAATGTCGAACATCCCCTTAAATGAATCGCCATGAGTCTTTTTCTCTTTATTACATATCTCCCCTCATTAGGAGCTATATTAGGTTCACTATAATGCGCATTTGTATGAAAGTATAGATTTACAGTTCGGTAAACATGTCTCTATAACCAAATAGTTTGGTACTGCGCATTAGTTTACCGCCGGAGATAGCGAAAAGCGGAATGCTGATGACGCTATCTTTATTTTCATTGACGTTCGTTTAGTTGGGGGGCCATTAGTTATACGTATACAAATATATCAAGAATTTAAAATTAGATCATAGACATATTATTCCGTTTTCAATACATTACAAATTACAATAGATACCTTAGGTAATGTTTAATGCCAATACCGGTTTTATAGTCTGTTATACCATTGGCGGCCATTTTGGATATTGAATAAAAAGTCGAACTATTGTTCAAATAACACGTACATGATGTATGCCTTCGTTAAATATCTCTATTTCCAAGAAATACTGGCTTGAATTTGGATCGTCCATTCCCGCTACAGGACGACGCCGAATGTTTGTGTTTGTTTTCGTAGCAAACATATTACTATTAATTTACTTCAGAGAAAATTAATTCACAATATGTTTACCATCAACTTTTAAGTCCGAGTTATTACGATGAAAGGATGTAATCTCAGAGCATAAGAAACACGGTTGTGATTATTTTATAAATTATCAGCCATTGTGAGAGTTTTACATACAGAAAATGTATCTTCTTTGAAATAATACGAGCGGCCTCTTTAAAGCGTGTAACATGGTAACATTTAATATTGTTTAAATGTATTTTGATAAGTTGAGACGGTCAATTTGGCTCGGATCTCGGAATTTGAAGTGAGCTAAAAACTCGAAAATTACATGAATGTTTAATAATCGTAGTATTATATGCCCCAGTGTTTGATAGATATCTTCTTCTAAATATATGACTAACTATATTAAAAACGTTGGGGGTATTAAACGCAGAAAGTCTCACATGAAATCAACCTACATGTAAAAGCTTCGTGAGCCTATTATACATGTATAGTCAGATAGTAATACCACACTGAACTGCGTTTGTGTACTATCGGAACTACGGGACTCTTCCATTGCACTCAACAGGGTGAATAACCGCTTGAAAGATTTTTTCCACAATAAACATTTATTCGTAAGCAATAAAACAATTCAGTAATATTACAATTACAACATCATCTATTAAATACAACAATTAACGGGAGGTACTGAGAACAATTTATAAATGACGAACAGCTGAATAAATAATGTAATAAACTTGTACACCCCTGTAGCGATAGTTCCGCGACAGATGCATAATGACCGAAGCCGTATTGTGTTGTATTGATTTATTGACCAAAACATCCGCCTAGCTAGCCAAGATTTTGCCTAAAACAGTCCTGATTGGTGGAAAAAACGAAGAGAAAGAAGAGGGGACAAAAGAGTTCGAAAATTGAACAAAAATCCAATTCTGAGGGGGGATACTCCCCCTGTTCGAGATTTTAAACCATCTATAGTTAAATCAAAAATATATCAGTATAATATGCTCATCTTATTTCGTGCATTGATAAAAAACAAAATAGTCATTGGAAATGAAGAGGTGGCTTTTCGATAAAATGTTGGTCAAAAGTATACACCAGATATCGCACCAAATGAGTTCGAAAATTGGAAAATTTTCAACATCTGAGGGGGCCATTTCCCCAATCAGACTCCCTCCTATTCGACCTTTTAAGTCATCTATACCTAATTTTATAAAAAAACAACAAATTAGTGGAAATGAAGATGTGGCTTTTCGATAACATTTTGGTCAAAAGTATACACCAGATCGCACCAAATGAGTTCGTAAATTGATTTTTTTTCTACTCAGGGGGGCACATCCCCTCTCAGACACCCCCATGTCCGAGCATAGCTCGGAAGCCGGTGCTGCGCACTGCTTGATCTGCATGATCATATTATATCAATCTGTCAGTAATTTTGTCTAGTATTCTGACGTCGTCGTAATTTTCGATGAGCCGCTTCAACAAATGTTACCATTGAATTTGAATTCGTAAATATGGCCCAATACAGGCTCATCTGAATTTAAAGTGTAAAGGAAAAGAAAAAAGGAAGAAAATAATTCTCATGAAAAAATAAATAAAACAAATTATTAAGAAAGCAAAGAAACCTGAGTTAAATTGTTGAAGCACATGGATAAAATGCACAGAAATCATTTGTTTTTCATTATATTTCACCAACATGTACATTAAATGATACTGGTCATAGTAAAACAAAGTGGATGGCAATTGCCTTGAATACAAAGTTGGAACTACAATTGCTCGAACACTGTGTAGGTGTAATGTAAAATGCAATTTCCAATTGGGAGGCACATCCAACCTTATACTCCCCCTGTCCGCGCGTTAGTGTGGAGCGCGGTTCTGAGCACCGCTTTCGTCACACTTTGGCACGAATGTTCTTATATTTGGCCCCCTAAAAAAATCCTTAATCCGCGCCTGTCACAGGTATTGACACCCGTTACCACTACCAGCCCGACAAGAAATTTACCTGCCCAAATGTGTTTCCAAATTCACAAGGTAGATTTGATTTGTATTGGAACTGCAACCTTCATTTTGTTGTCAGTTGTTAGGGGGGGGGGGGGGGGGGGGGGGGGGGGGGGGGGGGGGGGGGTGCGAAATGTATTAACAGAAAATAGGGGGAATCCGAAAATAAATAGATTACAAAATTGGGAAAAGCCCATTCTCCCCCCTCCCCTGCCATAAATAGTGATCGCTCCCTAAAAGTGTAATTTTAATTTCGGAAAACGCGGGTCGATCTCATATTTCAAATGTTTAATGTTTGCTATTAGATGGAGGCTAATAGTATTTACTTATATATCCTGAGCGTAAAAGTAAGTTAAGTTGTCCTACTGGTCCGTGATGATCGAAGTTATTTACGGTGTTGCAAGGGACGAGCTCGAAATTAAGTGCTTAATTGGGTTTGAGTTGAGCAGATACACCAACGTTTTTAATATATTAGAATTGTTTTTGTGACCATCTTGGAATTTTACGTTTATACGAAATTGCTCGCAACTAGCACACATCAGATTCAGAATCAGGTAAAACCGGTCCGGAGACATAGTCCCTCTGGAGCCATAGCCCGCCCTATAAGTATATGTTGGTATAATAAGGCCACTCATCTCTACACGTAACACTCGTTTCACGCTTTATTCCGTGTATGTTTATAGGCCGGACTATGGCTCCAGGGGGACAAGGGCTCCTTTTACACTGGTAAAAAAATCCGTTAATCCGTTTAAATCAGCCTATAGCAAAACAAGGTCCCATGGTCTCTGACTTGGACTAATAATATCGTATCATATTATGCTGGATTCAATATAGCCATATGTCATTTGTATGTCGTCATTGTCTTTGTTCTTACTCCACGAATCCCAGCTCACGTTGTTTCTCTGTGATCCAGTACCCGGATGCGTAGCAGTTACAATAAAGGGTTTTAAATCCGGTAGTGTCATAGTGGCTACTGAAATTGAGCTTGCACCCGAGTCCTCAAGTTCCGGCACCGATGTCATGAATGTATTGTCAAATGGTGATCCGGCTGGTGGTTTAGACATAGATACGAGTCGTATAGAAGTTAACGGTATGATCTTTTTTTATGATTTCGCTTTATAGTATATATTCGTTCAGCTGGCGTTTTGTTTGTCGACTAATTATAGTTAATGAAATACTTGCTAACGTTATTACCTTGATTTTTTCAAAAAATCGAGGTACTCTATCTCTGCCGTTTCTTTCTTGTTTGTTTGTTTGTTTGTTTCTGGCAAACCAATCTACAAAATGCTATTTTTTCTACAGTTTACATGCTACAATCACCAGATTTGGTCAGTAGGACCCCCTACCTGACCTACATATAAGGGGTCAAAACGTGATTTTCACTTAAAACGCATTTCCAATTTAGTGAAATGACCTAGGATCGTCAAAATTGGTCCACATATTCCTTGTGACCGTACGCATATATGATAGTTCGGTTTTTAAAATTAAAAATCATTTGGGGTCACTAGGGGTCAAAATGTAAATTTTTACTCCTCGCACTGAAAATGCTATTTTTTCGGGAGGAAATGACCTATGATTGTCAGAATTGGTCAAAAGATTCCTTGTATCCATGTACATATAGGGTCTTCAGCGATTAAAAGTGACATGTCATATGGGGTCACTAGGGGTCATTGACCTAAACAGGGGTAAAATGTAAGACATGCTCCGATTTTGACCGGTCATGTTTCATTTTGTAGGCATTGATAAGGCGAGAAGAAAAAAACAATCAATTTTATGGGGTCAAAGGTCAACATAGGTCACTAGGGGTCAAAATGTCAATTTTCATTCCTCGCACTCAAAATGCTATTTTTTCTACAGTTTACATGCTACAATCACCAGATTTGGTCAGTAGGACCCCCTACCAGACCTACATATAGGGTTTTCACAGTTAGGGGTCAAAGGTCACACAGGGATCATAAGGGGTCAAAATGTGATTTTCACTTGAAACGCGTTTGCAATTTAGTGAAATGACCTAGGATCGTCAGAATTTGTCAACATATTCCTTTTGACCGTAAGCATATATGATAGTTTGTTTTTTAAAATCAACAAATATTTGGGGTCACTAGGGGTCAAAATATAAATTTTCAATCCTCGCACTAAAAATGCTATTTTTTCGAGAGGAAATTACCCATGTTTATCAGAATTGATCAAAAGATTCCTTGGATCCATGTACACATAGGGTATTAAGCGATTAAAGGTGACATGTCATATGGGGTCACTAGGGGTCATTGACCTAAACAGGGGTAAAATGTAAGACATGCTCCGATTTTGACCGGTTATGTTTCATTTTGTGGGCATTGATAAGACAAGAAAAAAGTCAATCATTTTTATGGGGTCAAAGGTCAACATAGGTCACTAGGGGTCAAAAGGTCAATTTTCACTCCTCGCACTCAAAATGCTATTTTTTCGGGAGGAAATGACCCATGATTGTCAAAATTGGTCAAAAGATTTCTTGGATCCATTAAAAGTGATATGTCATATGGGGTCACTAGAGGTCATTAATCCATAAAAAATCAAGGTGTCCTGGTCTCAGACCAGAACTATGTCTAGTTGTTTATTTAGTTGAAAGACAATTTGAACAATCGAAATTTGAATTTTAGATATCTGTGATCCACCGTGTGAGAATGATGGAACATGTACTGGTCCCAATGTGTGCGAATGCCAACAAGGTTACGACGGTCTACAATGTCAAACAGGTACGATAACACCTTTTTTCCATATAAACCTATTATTGCATACAACTACTGGCAAGACTAATTACCGATATTGACATGGCCTGACATACCTTGTGATAAGGACTTGTTCAAATATTTCCGTGACTCAAACAATTAAAAGTAAATATTTCTAATAATAACGTGATATTGATCGCTCAATAGTGTAAGTCTGCTTATTGACTTATTGACTTATAATAGTTATATAGTTTTAACATGTTTAAAAACATACCGTATCATGTTGTGCGTATCATGTCTGCAATATTGTGTAATCCTGTATGGACAATTTACCTACAGCAATAATAATAAGTAAGGACAGAGAACTGAACTTGGACGTACCGGGTAATATGTCCAGTAATGCGCGGCCAAAATAGTTGTGCATTTGTTCTTTATGACCCTGTCACACATCAGGCCAGCAATTGCACTGCGCTCAAACAAAATATCAAAATATGAATAACACGCAGTGAGAGCGCGGAAAACTGTCCGAAATTGTCCATTTTTAAATCAAGTGTAAAACCCTTTCACATTCTGCTGCGATCAGGCTGGCGCTTGGATTATGCTGAAACATTATCAAAACGCCAAGCCAAGCGCATCAAGAACTCCAACCTCGGTGACACAGTAGAAACTGGCTGGGATGTGAGAGGGTCGTGAGAGGGTCCTCATGGTCGCCCTTAAGCGCCAGTGTACCGCGCTTGTTTTGTGCATGCAATGTGGTGCAGAGCGAAATATAGGTTAGACCTTTTGGAACCGTATTAGCTACTACGAGTTTTACTCGGAGAAGCAACTACCGTTCTAAAAGGTCTAAAAGATCACGTCAAAACTCGACCGCCCGGCAACCGCCGGTTACGGCCGGTTCCGCCCGGTTCTCACAAAACGTGTCGTCTGTTATAATATACACACATAATGAGGTCAAATAGTAACACTCTGGTGAACACGACCGGTTGATAGTGCCTCGTCACACGCGTGAGCAATAACATCTTGAAGTAATGGGCTCTTTTAAGACTTAAAAGTCTCAGTTGACAACCAGTACAATACAGCTATTGATTTTCGCTGGGGTTGGCTTTTTCAATCTGTTTATAGCTCAATTAACTTTTTAAAATCAATACCGAAAGTCTATGAATGTTTTTTTTTTATAGAACGATTATAGAGAGAGCTATTATGACCGCAAAGTAACAGATTGATAGTGTAAATTGGTCAGATTACAGCATTAAGTCAACCGGCGGTTGTTCAGTGTTGCATGCGCGAATATTCATATACCAGTAAAACATTTGACCTGAAAGAACCGGGCGGAACCGCCCGTAACCGGCGGTCAACGGGCGGTCGAGTTTTGACGTCTCCCCTAACTTATCTATTTATTTATTTAATTATTTATGTACATCAAACATACCATTAACAAAAACTGAAACGAACAATTATATGTACCTTTTCGGTCCTGTGGTTAGTTTTTGTTATTGGCATTATTATGTTAGTAACAATGATACTAGTTAATAATGATGATGTTACCTTTTTTTTAACCATTATCTACCTTTAGCCATCTGTGATTCTGAGTGTCAAAATGGTGGTAGATGTACTCAACCTAATGTCTGTATGTGCAGGACAGGATTTACAGGTTCTCAATGCCAATCTGGTATGTTTTGTCGAACGTAAAATTAATTATATTAACTCATATTTGTAGTCACATCGTCATAGAACATATATTATAGATCTATACACCTCTTTGCTGGGAGGGTGTCGCCTGTTGCGCCAATTTTGATAATCGTCAACATTGAGGCGTGATTGGCTGACGGCTTTAGTTCAAATAATTATGTACGATACAGTGTTAAGTGACGTAAACCTGGATGACTCGGAGTAAGTTTTGAAGCGAGCTAGTACTCACATTGCGTAGAGAATCTGTTGTTATACGATTATGCGATCTGTTTCGAGAAATGCCCTCTACATTTGATTTAGTCCTCTAAATGCATTCTCTGTTGTTAATATATATTACATTTAAAAACATGACGGTAAAGTTAAAGAGCAATACGTTTCCTAATTACTTCAAAATCGAAAATACGTATAAGCATATTCAAATCGAGTGGTTTTCTCGTTTGTAAATAATGTCATGTTATGAATGTTTCCTGCTACCATCATAACTGTACACATGAGAATATAATATAGTAGGGACAGAAATTCCCGAAATTGGAAGCAGATTTCATGATTTAGCATAAAGTTCTGTGATGGTTTTTACGGATAGATTTTTGAGTCCAGGAAAGTCATTCCTGATATTCAAGTCAAACTTCATTATAAGAGAGAAACAAATTGAAAAAGATGAGTGAGATAATATTATTGCTTTAATGATATTTTGATGAAAAAGAAGAAGAAGTTTCAGATCAGCATGTCCATACGAGACATGTATAGATGGCGTACCCCATTATGCACAAGTAATTTATTTTCCGTAGATATGTGAATGAAATAGATTTAAAGCAAATTCGATTAAACAGCAATATTGAATAAGGTAATTCAGAAATTGTTATTTAATTTTGACAGCAATGTGCTCCCCATCATGCCTGAATGGTGGCACATGTTCATCGCCCAGTGTATGTGATTGCGTAACCGGTTATTCAGGTGCTCAATGTGAAACAGGTATGTACACTTCTTAAAACAACTTTTTTTTCTTCTTAATCTATTATATTTCAGATACCTTGTATGTAATCATTATATTTACATATCAATAGAAAGCTGATGTGGTTTTTTTTGCAATAAAACGATATTGTAGTAATCATTTGTTTCATTGCCCGTCCAATTGCTTGAAATTGTCAGGAAGTCTCGATAAATCCAAATGTGCCCAATTTCAAACTGTGTGGTCCACAAAAGAACAACTCTGCCGTTTGTTCCATAAAGTGATACATTGACAACCACGTTAGTATTATAGAGAGTAGAGAGCCTATAGAGAGATGCTCTATGATTTTGGCAGATTCAGGTTGAGACCTCCCCACATTATCATGCAAGTGGCATAATGTAATATGTGATTGCTACAAATGTGGTGTCATTCGAAAGATAAACTCATCAGCTGTTTATTGATATGCAATACAAGAGCATTTGAATAAGAGCATTTATTGAACTATACGAAATAAAGGCGATTGAATAAAATGTCCAAACTTCTTGCGGGTCAGTTATTATTTACAAGTAATTCATTACACATCTTTGGTATCGACAAGTAGCTCTGGTGCCGAGGTGCGAGTCGAGTCTTTGCTACCAAGGTTTAGAGGAGCACAGTTTTGGGATATTGAGGAGGCACGAGTCTAGACTAGTGCTAATCGCCAAATACAAATGAAATCAGATTCAAATTTAATTTTATATTTATTCAGCAAAATGGCGACAACTTAATATATAACACAGTAAAATGCCATAGTTCGTAAAAAAGGGACTATTGACACAATAATATATCTAAAGTACATTACTTCAAAAAGTGCTACTGTATATCTTAAATAACGTAATCATTCAAACAATCCAACCAAACTATCTAATAAAGTGCAATCGGATGCTAGTCAAAGATTTGTTAATTAAATTATTTATTTATATGGCAACAACTTAAATAGAACAATCAGTAACCAGAAAGTATCTTTAAAACAGATAACGCCTCAGATGTATCAACTAGAAGTTTTTAAATATGACGTTATTTGTATGGACTGGGAACAATAACATGTCTGTTAAAATTCAGAAAATAAAGGTTGGACAAATAATATGCCTATGTTGGCGCTACTGCGTAAAGTAACAGACACTCTAGACTAGGTACATATATTGCTTAAGTAGTGTTGTTACGCTTTACTCCGTCGTGGACTTGATGAAAGTGTAACATCGTGTCCATGTATGTATGTTGGATTCAACAGTCGCCCTATTTTTCCTATTATATTACAGTGGTATGTAGCCCGGCGTGCGTAAACGGAGGAGAGTGCACGTCACCTGACACATGCGACTGTGCAACTGGATATGCCGGCGATATTTGCCAAATGGGTATGTTACATATTAACACGTCACCGATTACGATTGAAGGGATGCCCTACGAAGTGTAACCTCAAGTTTGGATGTGACGTCAGCGCGCGGCGTGTAATTTAGTGAGTGGTGCAGCGGATCCCGCACCACATCCAATTTGTCTCTGATCGAGCGGTTGCAAACGTCGTCGCGTCGATATTCTCGCGCGGTATCACGATGCCGTCGTTGGACGACGCGCTATTGCCATTCTCTAACTTTGGGTGACATTAAAGGTCTTAGCATACCCCACAACGCACGGACACTGAAAACAAGCGCTGAACACCGTATTCCAATCACTACGCATGTGTGAGTGCCCAAAGTGTTCGAGCGTAGTGGAGTATGCTGAGCCTTCAATAGTGATCAATTTGTTGGTCTAACTTATATATATTTCGCTCTGCATCGCATTTAGCACTCTGCAAAAAGATTGCGTCTTTACCAGTATATATTTAATTAATTAATATATTTAGTGTATCTATTTATTAAGGAGTTATCGGTTCGGTTAACTTCCGTTCGGCTATTATTGATATCAAGGTGTTATAACAGGTGTTCAGAATAATTGCCTACATATTCTAAACACCTTTTCGAACGCTAGACGCATCCATTAAAATATCCAAAATGTGTGCAAAGTTTAACTTAACCCGTCGACCATTTTTGGTACTGTAAATGTTGGAATATATAACTTACACAAACTACTGCAACCAGAATGTCATACAGAGTAAAGAATTGTGTTAACAGGTGTGTTCAAAAAGTGGCACATTCTATGTGATTCAATACATTTTCAGTGAATTTGTTGTCGATGTGAATTGATATAATTAATATTGAATTTCGTATGATCCCATTTGTATATGATATTTTTCTTTTAACTTCAGGGGTGTGCAGTTCTACATGCATGAATGGAGGAACTTGCGTTGGACCCAATACATGCCAGTGTGTATATGGTTTTATAGGCCTTCAATGTGAAACAGGTATGATCAATCTACCATCGCACTTTAAGCTAGCCCGAGCCTTATTTTGGGGGAGTGTCCAAAGTTCATCAAACATACCTTAAGATTGAAATAAGCAAATTCAAAGAAAATGAATTGTATTTAAATGGCAAATGAAATATCTTTCAGACAATATAAGGATTAATGTCAAATGTTGAATATTTAAATGAGATCAATGACATGCACTATTAGGAGTAAATCTAGTTGAATTTGGACTTTTATCATGATCGTGTTTGTCTATAATGTTGACTATTCGTTTAACTTCGTTAATGCAGAAATTGTTTGCAGTTCTCCGTGCTTGAATGGGGCCACCTGCTCGGCTCCTGATACATGTCGTTGCGCCCAAGGTTTTACAGGAGCCCAGTGCCAGACAGGTAAATGTTAAACTGGGGTTAAGGTGATGGTACCAAGTAAAATGCGTTATATTAACCCTAAACATCATGAGTGCTAAAAATACTAATCCTAAGTCCATCTCCAAACGCCTGTGCCGCCGGTTTATGATGACGTAACCAACCGAGTCTATATAGTGAGCGCGGTATATTGCGCAAACGAGTATCTGAGGGCCGTGGCATAGTGGGTGGTACATAGGGCCAGATTCCCTGCGATTTATTTGGTGTTTTTATCTTCGAAAATTGTGATCTCGGTTATCAAAAAAAGACATGTTAAGTTTGAAATCACCCGCCGTAAGAATCGGCGCACCAATCCTGCGTGAACAACGAATTAAAACAAATCGCGTGATGCGTGAATGTACGGTGTGAATGTGGATGCAATTAGACACTTTCAATGGACTCCGCATATTTAGTTTCCTGCTCTGTGATTGGTTTGTAACTTTCCTGCTCTGTGATTGGTTTGTAACTTTCCTGCTCTGTGATTGGTTTGTAACTACTAAGAGTGTGTGAATTAGTGACTATTGTTATAATACTGTTTATGATTTGGTACTGAAAATGTTACAAAATGATTATGTACAAAACAAGAACAGTTTTGTGGGTTTTTTTCGTCCTCATAGTAATTATTTATTATCTGTTATTATCATAATAATAAATAATATTATAAATAAACATGTTGTTAAACATCTTAATTACAGCATTATGCGATCCACAGTGCTTAAATGGAGGAACATGCGCATCACGTGATACATGCGCATGCGTCACTGGTTATTCAGGCGCCATTTGTCAAAACACGGGTGATATACCAGGTATGTATATTGTGAACATCACTGTGATCCCTGTGCATGCTGTGTGACTTCATACATAGTACTGACACTAAGACTTAGGAATTAAAACCCTAATCTGTTCCCCCATGTAGACCATTTACAGTTATTTAGCTTCCGTTCTCATTTTCTGTCATGTATCACCATTATGGCTTTATCCGTATAAGGCATATCATACATCATCATACATATGAATGGGCAAGCTTTGATTTGATAATTTATTGTATACAACAAATTGAATATCATGGTAATTAGGCTCATGATTATTTATGCATTTTGGTGGGGAAATGTGTTGCGCTATCAGAGTAACACTCAAACAACCAATATGCTTCATTTGTGAAAAGAAGAAACAAGTACGTATAAAAATATCTCTAAAATTTAAGAATAGATAATAATTTTGTGTGAATTTAATTAGTGGTATTTTGGCCTTATTTAGCAGGTGATTTGAGGTCACGTTACCTCCATTTAACACCTTTGTTAATCCACTACCATGACCCTTTCCTCATTTCTTCCACATACATCTGTTGCAAGAAACCCCTACGTCAGTACTGTAAGCAAAGACCTGCACGCTTATCAAATAATAAATATAGAGCCATCTGTTGGGCTAATATGCATTTCGTGCATAAAAAAATAGAATCGAGTTAAGACTTAACAGAAAAAAAAGGTATCTAACATGTTTGTTCAAATGGGCATAAAGTATTTCATTTTATTCATGTAGACATGAATTTAGTTGAATGTGTACCCTTTGTGTTACAATATGTAATCATATTTTTCAACAACGGTTGCTGTTACTGAACAACCGATTCATTAGTGCAAGTCCCATGAACAGTTGGCCACACAAATCGTAATGACTGTGACTATGACGATGCTCTGTTCGCACTCTTTTCTCCCTCTCTTCGAAGCCCTCAGCTGTTGGTTCCGCATTCCTTCTGAAAATATAATGTTGACTGTCCTCAGACACTGCGTTTGACCATGACAACTTCTCCTTTTTAAAGCGTTTGGAAATTCCGCATATTGTTGCTTATAGTTATTTTCTTTCTAATTATACTTATAATTAATTGTTACTGAACTTTTACAGCAACATGCAATCGACAGTGCTTGAATGGAGGAATATGCACAGCACCTAATACATGCACATGCGTCACTAGTTATTCAGGCGCCTATTGTCAAACCATGGATAACCAAACAAGTAAGTGGAATGAGAACAGTATTACGCAATTTTACACACAGTTTTGGTGTTACGGCTAAACAATTAAAACCTGCTGGAACCTGAAGGAAACACCTTCCGTATTTTTAGAATATATATACCAGCTGGACAGAAAATTAAAATTAAACATATATAACTTATGAATCGTCATCTTGTTTATCGGCATCTCGATCTGAATGAGACAATGGTCATGATGGTTTGGGCCCAAAACGGATAATATAGTTGTAGTTATCTGTTTGAACAACGGCAGCTGTGACTGAACATGTTCCCGGAGCAGTTGGACACAAAAACGCCCCATTAGGTCTCCCTCTTTTCCATTGTAAATAGTATACGGGCACGTTGACTGTAGCCTCCGACACTGCGGTGTTGTTGTTGTTGTTGTTGTTGTTGTTGTTGGTGTGTCGTTTTTATGGGGGGGGGGGGGGGGGGGTCAGATATAATGTTGTAAAATTTCGCGGCGTGATCGAAAAATATTAATGATGCAATTGTTCGCAGGCCCATGCTAAGGGTATCAAAATCGCCAATTTCAGAGAATAAGGGACTATTTTCAACCTAAAATCCGCGGCGGTAACCTGGGCCATATAGCCATGTGTCATCATTTAAGAAATAGCCCACAATTGTAGGCCTGTAAGACAAATGTATTACAAAAATCTAATTACACAATTACTTCATACGGTTATTTTAATTCTAACCTCCGTCCTGAACATTTGAGGACATACATGTGTATCCTAAGATAATGATTCGTCGAGCTAAATCCTTTTAAAGGGTAACCTTTTCCTTTTTTGAGAATCCGAGTTAAGGGTAGTTTTTGAGAGTGCATTCACGGATAAAATTCTTCCCCCACCCAGCCACATCGGCTGCGTTTGATTACTGCTCCTTTGCAAGGGACCCCATATTGTTGCTTATATTTAATATTTAGTATTAATATTCTATAATTCTATACATTAATTATACCTTGCTATTACAGCAACATGCAATCCGCGGTGCTTGAATGGAGGAATATGCACAGCACCTAATACGTGCACATGCGTCACTGGTTATGCAGGCGACTATTGTCAAACCATGGATGACCAAACAGGTATGTTGAATGTGATCTCGAAATACCTAACCTTCTTATATCCGCAATTATAATTACAACCACTTTCAAGAAGCATGGACAAATATCTTCGACAATGGAAATTTTAATTGTACACGACGAATAATTTGCTGAAAATGATGTCACATTGCTAGTTAGTCAGATTAGTACTTATGATTCATATGTAGTCGCCAAAGTAATATTTTGCATCACCATACGTACAAGCAATAATGAAATTTGAACTAACCCAATACAAATAATATTTCCATAATAATATAGAACTATTTGCATTGGTCTTGGTTTTCAGTAATGTGTAACACTGTCCACGCGGCAGGGGTCTAGTTTAGTGCAGACGACGTTCCAAAATGTCACTAAATGTTTCAAAAATGTCAAAAAACCTCAAAATAATTGAATTGCATTACCATATTTAAAATCACCTTGAGAAATGCATTAACATAAGTTCACGCATTCCTAGTATTGGTTCAGTAATTCGTGAGATAGGCTTTAAAAGTTAGGAAATTTTTCTGAAAAATCTGTTGTAAAATGGTAAAAACTAATAGCCGCGGGAATTTGAAAGTGTTAAGGTTGCGTGTACGTAGGTGTAATTGAACTATTAAATAGGTAAATTGTCAAGTGATTAACGGTCGTTTCATGTTATTCACACAGAGTCTGGTCTGTCAGTACTATCTATTGGAATCATTATGTCGGTGGTTGTCGTCTTCATCCTTATAATTACATTACTGCTGGGTTGTGTGGCTCTAGTAAGTTACAGGTATAGACAACAGCACCAGCAATTATACATGTTTGATACGAACAACATGGGGGATTACTTTATACCTGGTGATATCCGGCAGCTTAGGTATTCATCAACTCTTAATGTAAGTGCCAAAGATCACTATATAACATCTAAAGTTAAATAGGTTAATGAATTGCATACGGTTGCTCATGCTAGGTTTTTTCTGAACGCTGAGAACGACAATAAAATCTATCATTATATTATACAAAATGTTTCATCCGTATTAAAATAGGTCTAGGTCTAATTTGTATGCTACAGTTCTCTTATGTTATGAATAGCGGATTCCTTTAGAGGACTAGCCAAAACTATCGCATTGCACTATGGGTATACTTCCAGTTCAGGAATGCTTCCTGAATGGGAAATCGGGCCGGACTGACTATTTCTTACTATGATCTCACCACACGGAACAAACCGATACTTCGCACATTAAGCTTAGCAACGCTGATACAAAATGTTGATGAGAATCTATTACCCATACCCCATCAAATGTTGCTCGGAATATGTCATATCAACAACCGATTGGACCCTTAGCATTGATTGTTGAAACTGGTTATGAGCTTAGTAAAAGCTGTAATGAGAATCCTTTGAACTTCATGGACATTAAGCCCCGTAATAATGTTTGAAATAGTCATGTTTGGCAAGCACGAGCAAAGCTAATATCTTGTAATAATATAATATTAAAAGCTAGATTATTATGAACACTCTGATTATTAAAATGCTTGATTTGATGCTTAAGTTTTAAGCCAGTATGTGAAGCGTAGACAATTTTCAATTCGGCCTGTTCATGCCGTTTGTGTACAGATACGACATGTATACGCCGATTGTGATGCGTCGCAAGCGTATGTGGTGCGTCGAAATAAAGAACGCTATATACGCCACTGACTTTGTGTCACATAACGACGTATATATAACGTTCGTCATTACGACACATCATACATTGATGTATCTATGTCGTTTCTACAGAAAATGAGATAATTGTGTTGTTCACAAAGTTTCACATAGTGGCTTATCTATGTCGTATCCCCCGAGAATTATATAATGTCATTGATTACGACGTTTCACGTACATACGTATGCTAGATGCGTTAGTATACATTTGTGAAACAGTGGCTGATAGTTTTATATGAGTTAATTTCTCACTAGGTTAATTCAAGTTTGTGTGGAGGATATGTATAGTGAATAAAAAGAGATACGACGCCGATTTGTGATACGCCCAACCAAATGTGGCATATTACGGAAACAATGTTCCAATACCAACTTTCTTGAATCATAACCATACTAACGATGAGAACGGTGTTTCTATTTTATATTAGGAACACATGCAGGCACGAGCTCGCTCACAGCAAAGATACGACACGGCAGGGGCACTTGATGGATTCATCATACCTTATATGGCAAATGGAAATAATCCTTAGATGAAATGTTCACATATGTTGCGACTTGATTACTATTACATTACCAATATTAATGTGAAGTGACTAAAACCAACAAAAATATAATTGTAGCTGGCAAGTCTGTCATAACTACGCTGAGTGGGATCTAAGCACCCGATCTGATTTTGATATTTGTGATCTTAACACTTTCCACGCAGCAGTCGGCTGTAGACGACATTCCAAAATTTCACAAAATGTTTCAAAAATGTCACTTTTTAAAATGTCATCACCATAATTTGGAATTACCATGAAAAGTGCATTAAAATAAGTACAAACATTCCTAGTATTGGCTCAGTAATCCTTGAGATAGACATTGAAAGTTGGGGAAGGTTTCTAAAATAAATCTGTTTTGTGTATGGTAACAATAATAGCCGCGTGGAAAGTGTTAACCTACTAGGAATCAGATCGACTGCACACAAGTCCCATGAATATAAACACAAATAGACTCAGTAAAGCTTAAATGTATACTATTACACATACTACAATTTATGAAATTGGCCTAATTTTAAATAAGTGTGCGTCTGATTGTTACCGTGTACCTCTGAGCTGTTTGCTGTCACTGTATTTCGTCGCAGAGATTCGCAGGCTGATAATTGCACCTGGAGTATAGGCGATATCACAACAGCACTCGGGTTCAGTTCACGAATTCCACACGGAAATCTTCAGAGTGGTCCTGGCTTACTGGAATCCTGGAATAATTAGTTTCGACGGGAAATGTCGGAATACGAGCACTTAGCATTGTTTATAACCACAATAGTGAGATGGCATTCTCCAGGTGCAATATTCGTAGACCATCGCTGCTTCCGTGATGAGTCGTGTATCCGAGTGGTTCTTTAAACTGTTAACGAATCGAAACTCGGAATTAATCCACGGAGACAGTTTCTTTTGATTATGTTTTCATTATATTACAACAAACAACGTTGAATCTTGATTTTTAAGAAGTCATTTTACGTGCGACTAGCTCTCACGGAGTTTAACATTAACTGAATTTAAAACCCCCATAGATGATTAAAACAGGAACGTACAAGTGGATTTTTTTAAGCTATGTGTGTTTCGGCTCAACACAAAAATTATACGTAACTTTTCACCCTGTCATTAAATAACCTCTCAACCTCCATAAATAAACACCCAATATAACGTCACTTCCGTTCGGTCGGTATCGATTTAAAAAAGACGTGCTATTGTCAGTCGAGCTCATGGGTTCGAGTTTAGGGTTAATAGAAGCTTGGGTGAAATAAATGTATATACACTTCACAAATAGCATTACAGCTATCGCATCGGTTAATGTGTGTCTTAAATAATATGTTTCAAATATTAAAAGTTTTTTAACTTTCAACAATGCTTTTTTATTAAACTAATTTTATGTATCCCGTTAGCTAGTATTATATTATATAGTTGCTGCAATAGACTATCAATAGCCATACTGTTTACCATTTTTCTTTTTTCTTTTGTATAGCGCATACTGTAAGGACGTAACAAGCATGGTTTTATTATTAATATTATTTTAAATTGCAATTTGTCACAAGTTACTACCTATTTTTCGATAATATAACCGTAATAATTCTGGTGTTTGCAGAAGATAAATAAACATATTAAATGTCTTTAAAGTGCAAATTGTTTTGACAATTTATTCCTTATAATAGGGTTCTATCCATCAAAAAAAAAATGTAGGAAAGGAAAGAGTGTCCGATTTGGACTTTTTGCCCACTTTGAAGGACGCAGTCGGAAGCCAACTTGCGAAAGGCGAACAACAATCCACAGATCACCATCAATGCTCTCCTGAACAACCTTGGCAATTCTTGGACCAAGATATCATGGCAGACAATCCAGCAGACAATGCTCATGAGAGGTTTCCATGGAGGCCGACCAAGAAAGACTCTACTGCGGAATGTCTGCCTTAATATATTGGTCCAAGACTCACCAAAGTTGTTCAGGAGAGCATTGACGGTGATCTGTGGATTGTTGTTGGCCTTTCACCATACGTTTCTTGTCATACAGGGGGACACCGTTGGCTTCCGACCATGTCCTTTAAGGTTTTTGACTGAGTTGAACGTCTTGTTCTTCCTAATTATGCTTTGTATGGTGAAATCTGGCACTTGGAATTGCTTCGAAATAGCTTTGTAGCCTTTCCCCTATTTGTGAGCATTCACAATATGCACACACAAAGGTCCTCACTGAGTTCTTTGGTATTCTTCGCCATGCTGCCAAAGAGCTAGAGTGTTGTCCTATAATATCCCTCACTGTACTTTCAATAGGACACCTGGTAATGCATCCACATTGTATGCAAACATCATGGAATATAAAGAACGTTTGGAATGTCAACAACATGTGTATTATCACCAAAAATGGCCTCAATCCTGAGAGGGGTATGAATAATTTTGGACAGGCATAAAACACAATTCTTGTTCAATTCTATTGTCATGAAAACAATGTTGAGCCCAAATATTGATTTGCACTTGCAAACTAACTGTCTTTTGTGTAAAGCGAAAGCGTCACCACTCCAAAAAACTCATATTTTTCAAAGGGTATGAATAATTGAGGGCTTAACCTCATGGCAACTGTATAGTTGAATTTGAACTTATTTGAACTTTCTTCAAATGTTGTGACCATACCTGTCAGCCAGGACACCCCCAAAATGTTAGTTCTAGTTCTGTTAGTGCCATTTAATATAGCTCACACCGCACATAATACATAACTAATACAAGCATGAATCCAGAACATATTTAATTTTGTCTGAGATGGTCTGGCATAATGTAAACATTAGCTGTTACAATGTAAACATTAGCTGTCTTTGTTTTATAGTGAAACATGTGGCTTTTCTCAACGTATATGTAGCGCTCATTTGCCCTATACATATTTTTCTTAGTCAAACTACCTTGGGTTGGGGAGAAATAAATTACACATACAAAACTTAGGCTTCGCCTTCGTTGTAAGGTTTAAAAGCATATTTTATGCCGTGCAATGTACCTTTATGATGAGCGTAAAGTTTGATAAAATTCAAATATAGTATATGACCATCTTAGGGAGCGTTCACAAAGACTTTGGTGGGGAGGGGGATGGACATTTGATTACGTGCTTACCTATACACATTATTTATTCATAGTTCATTCAAATTCAACAATTCAAACAATGTCGTGTGGGCATACACATAGAGAGAGATCCCCATCTGTACGGGTGGGTGCCGGGGCAGGTCCGACAGCCAGCAGCCCTATCTGTCCAAAGTGTTGGGACAAGTCTGAACTAACGGACATGTGCGCAGGGATTCTCTACTATTGATGTAAGTCATTTACTTACACAGGCTATTTTTGTGGACAAGCAGTTTAGATTAAGCTTTTACATTTTATTCTAAATCGGCAAATAATGGTTTACGCTCCTTTAGATTCGTCAGTAAACACTAATTACACAATAGACAATCAGTCCATTGCAGTAAATAATTGCATATACTGAGGATCACATTATTGGAAATTTTAGAGCAAACTGACTCAATCAAATCATTGTTATTATTGAAAATATAGATGTCTTCTGCTTAAAAACAATCCCTTTTGTGAGGGTAACCAGCATTTTTTTCTCGCTACGGACCAATGATGTCTATCTCAGGTACGACAGGTTGCCTATATCCTAAGATCAGGAATTTTGGCTCTTAATTGGTGGAAACAGTGAAATCGGGTAAAATGATACCATTCAAGAAAAAGCTAGAGATGTAGGGCCTTAGCGCTTACCTTTTTCTTTAAACACACCGTTTAACTAAACACAATCCTCGAAAATCTGTTTAATTAAAAACACGCGTGTAAATTTGACACGGTATCAAAACGAAGGTTATTTTTATATGTTATTACATATTTATACGAAATTAGACTATGATATTCAACTCTAAATGTTACTGAGAAAAATGTTCTTCATTTCTTAAAAAGAATTATTAAAATTGAAGCTACCGTTGTCGAGATATAGAGATTTTTGTTTCTTCGTCAATCAAAAGGCTCTGGTATATATACGATCTGTAGCGGAAAACGGAACGTGTGGTGATCTTTTCCTCAGCTTGCTACGAGTATGGGTTCTGGGCGAAATATACGCCAACTATGGTATCTGGAAACACACGGAGAGACAGTCTCTACACACCAGTTTAGATTTAGTACCGGATTTATTCAGCACCTTGTTGGAAGTCACAAATGGTTATGGTGGAACCTCACCCCATCTGTGACTTCCTCAAAAAGATAGATGAATAATAATTTGGGTCATCCTTAACTTTATGTTTAAAGATGAGACTCGACGTCAAAAAGAAATGCATAATACATATGGGTTATCATCAAAAGAAATGTATACAGATAGGGGTCACATGAATAAAAGAGGTACCAGTTTAGGTCATCACTTAACTAAGCCAATTAAAAGTGGAGGAATCTGGGTGTGACCATGCGGTGCCTAGAAATTTGAGGTGGGCTGTTTTATATTAATGAGCTTACACAACACCTAAAAATGTACCAGAATCTTGTCGCCATCCAGATTTATCTATTGTTTACCCCTATTCATAAAATTTGGTACTAGTTTCTAAATTTAGGCCGGTAGCTTCCTGTATAAATAATCGCTCCTACTTAACAAAGGGTGTTTTTATGAGGATTTTGAACCATCCCATTCATATTTCTGGGTGGTGTGATTTTTAATGATATTTTTGATGATATTTAATGATATTAAAGTATTGCAAAGTTAAATAATATAATTGTAACATTTAGTTTTAGCAAAATAGACGCTCCAAGTAGAGTGTAATTAATATTCTTAGATTCTCTTAAATATAGCACCTTGAAGATCTGTACATGCAACTGTAATATGACATTGCAACGCATGCAATGTGTTTTGCCTTACACTGCTTTACTTATATAATAAATCATATCTATAGAACCAAAAGTCCGTTCTGAGTCAAATAAAAGCATTTTATAGATTAATGCAACGCTAGACATGATTTAAAGGAGCCTCCATGCAAAGAAAAAGTTGCCTAACGAAGAAATCTAATGCTATTCATACAAATACTCTTTGTACGATAAATTATGGGAAATTGTTCTGACGTTTATAAATAGTTTCCTCTTAATTAAAAAAAATCACAGTTTAATTATGTTAATACTTCTATACACAAGTCTTAGAGCAGGGACATTTTCGAGATCGCCATCGCTTGGTGGCTAGTTTATCTAGTCTCAGTTTATTTTTGATTGACAGTTAAAATCTTTTGTTCCTCTCAAGCAATTGTCCTGGACAGAAGTCACACGATTCGGTTGCGCACCCGAGTCATCGCGTACCCATCGTTTAAACCCCATGATGCAACGATAGGCTGTGGATATATGTTAATCAACAAAACGAAGTGTGTACGAACGAAAAATTGTTTCAAATCGTGTGTTATTCGTGTCACTTAAATCAAAATTAAATTATTTGAGTGCATATAAACAGCTTTTCGGCGAGAACCCTGTGTTAAAAACGCTTAGATTGAGAAATATAAAGCATTTAAAGCTTCTGATTTAGAGAGTAGTGGCATGATCAACTATATAATGGTTTGTTCTTGCTAAATTTACATCGACTAGATTTAGCTCAGCGGTAAATTGTCGGATTAGAAATCAGAGGTTACCGGTTCGAATCCCATCACAGCATGTCGTTTTGTTTATGTTACTTTTATTCAGTATTTATCGAGATTGTTTATCCTGAGACAAGTATTACCTAAATGGAAAAGAAGCGCCCATTCATACCAGTCATTATTAGAGTTAGTGGTCTTTTTTGAATCCAGTGTTATCCACGCGTTTATTATGATTTCTTTCTAAATAACCTGAACACGCTTTAGTATGGGCTGGTTACGACATTCAGACTACATGCAGGACAGATTTAATTTTTCTCAATCATGAGCATGCTAAACTTATGGCAGAAGACGTATGCCAAATAAAACCTAATATTTTGAACACATAAACAATGTATTATGATAAAATAAAGTTAATCGTTTGTGTTTAGATTTAATACGAATTGAAACACAATGTGATACTGTTATTTATAAAAAGAAAAGTGTATCAGCTTAACCACATCAAAATATTGATTAATAATTAATTAATGAGTAAATAAATAGATACATTAATAAATTAATATATTTAGTTACTTAAAACAATCACTATATATAAATAAATGAATAAGTAATTTATATATACATCAATGAAATGTTTAATTAATTGAAAATCAAATGAATACATAATAAATAGATAAACCCATCAAGATGCAAGAAAGTTAATTAAAAAGAAATAAAAAAATCAATATGACTTCGACTAAATACATAGTCTTTTTTTCATAGATAAACAAACAAACAAATAAACAAATAAATAAATGAATAAAGAAGTTTGCTATACGGTTCTATCAAGATTCGATACCTACATTATGCTGATTGAGAGTCTCAAGCTCTGCCGACTGAGCTATTTCGAACCTTGTGATGTCATCAGCTTTTTACACCCAAATATAATGTATCCTTCAACTCCCAGGATATTTTCAATACTTGGTTGTGATGATTTTGTATGCTTTACATGATTAATGTATTATTTATAGAATGATCAATTCTAGAGCAAATATTTCGTTTGTACACATGTTGGTGAATACATTTCAAATGTCCGCGGTCAATCAAGTGCGCGAATATGGAAGCACAAGTTATCACAAAGCCCGACGTTATGCATTTCAAATGTCACTCGGTAAACCCAATAAAAACGTGAATTCCTGCTTAATAGACACTTCACCGAATTACACTCCCTATATTTGATTGGCCTAACATGACAAAAACAAATAGGGTAGGTCGGTCGGGATTTGTTTGTTTGTTTTGAAATCACCTGCTTTGGGGAGTTAAAATAGCCGAAAATGAAAGCAAACAGTCAGAAACTTTTTAAAGTATAAAAATTGAACAAAGTATTAAAATACTTAGTTAATTGTTTTTATTTTTATTAAAAATATTTATTGTTATTTTTATTTTTTCCTCCCTCAAAATAATAAAAAAATATTCAGGGTCGGCGATGTATTTAGGGTCGGTCGGGTTAGGCCAATCAACCCTTTTTTTAGGCCGCCTTATGGCCGTGTGTTTTTAACTCGCCACCCTTACCGTTGCATGTGTAGATTCTAACATTTTACACCATCTGAGATTCGAATTAGCATATCGCAATAACTATTTGTTCTACCCCATAAAACGTATATATTTTCTGAACGGTAATCTCACAAGGAATCCCAATATGCTATTGGAATTTGGAAGACCTAATGGTAACATGTTGTGATTAAAAATGTTAAAAAAATATCCATTTGTTTTCTTCATATTTTCATTTAAGCTCAATAATATTTTTATACCTATCCCAATCATAATTTTACTGTGCATATTTAAGTTCCTCATGCAATTACCCATCATAACATAACAGCTGTCAATGGTAAACATGTTGAAATATACTATATCGAGAAGTAAATGAGCACAAACGTTTAAATTTCATATTTATTAGAGTTTACAAGTATATTTGTGGGGGTATGCACCCTATCCTGAAAGCCAAGGACGATGCAATCGATTCATGATTACAATTGTTACACAATAGTTGTCACATTTTTTGAAATAGAATATTATAGAATATAAAATGATCTATAAAATGAGAGCAAAATCATGTTTGTACCATACAGGGATGAGGACTTGAGGAGTTATAGTAAATTGAACGTAGAATTGGGGACATTTTATACAATGTATATAGCTAGATAAATAGGCTTTTACATGACGCCTCAACGATAGCTCTACCACATTTAGTGGTTGAGTTAATAGAGAGAAAGATGGATGATTCGTCACCAAAAATGCAACGCCACCACCCTTTTTGGTGAGCTCAAAACACATGGCCTTATCTTAATACTAAACTGCGCCAATAAAGTATCTAAACACTTACAAATGGTCAGATTTATCGGAACCTGAATTAGTATGCACACAAATAATTAATTAATTCGATTCACAGTTATCTTCTGCGCATTTTGACACCTCTTTTGTTGCGCTACAATGTTGTTTGGCGGATTTATGGGCACTTGAGTGGCTTAAGGTCGAATTCAAAGGTTGCAAAACAAGGTTGTACTGTGACGAATAAGATCAGCATTATTTTTGCCCGCCTTTTATAAATGATTTGTTTGTCGCGTGTTGGATAAATCGATTGCGATGAACATCAGCATTAATTGTCAATAACAAAACAAAAGGGTCAGAGATGGGAGGCATAAATCAATAATTAATCAATCATTAATTGTCATGGTTAAGTAAACAGAACAAATTGGTGTGTTTTGTCTTGATTTTGTCTGTGTGTGATGCTTGTGTGAATTCGCTTCTGGAATTGGGGTGAATAGGAACTTTTGAATTCGACCTTAAGCCACTCAAGTGGCCATAAATCTGCCAAACAAAATCGTAGCGCAACAAAAGAGGTGTTATTATGCTTAAAAGATAGCTGTGAATCGAATTAATTAATTTTTTTTTGCATACTATTTCAGGTTCCGATAAATCTGACCATTTGTAAGTGTTTAAATACTTTATTGGCGCAGTTTAGTATTCATATCATTACCTCAATCAATAGAAGAGATTAATCCGTGGCCTTGCATTGCATTGCACCATTGGGTATTTTGATGGGCACTGAAGACTCAGACTCAATATATAAGAAAGTCCGGAACGCCAAAAATAAATATGGTATGTGCGTAAATCATCGAAAAAAGCTTTGAATCTTACCCATACTTAATTCATACATTAACTTATCAGTCTGGTAAGTCCATGATTCATAGATCTCACAACCATGGGATAGCTATCCGGTGTTGCCCATTGGTCAATGCATTCTGATTTTATGCTAATTTTCATATACCCGAAAATCGGCTCAAATTCTGCCCTAAATTGTGAAAACCTGAAAAGTTCGAATTTTATGTTTTCATGCTTTTTTCACCATTATATGACATGCACATAAGACATTAAATATTGGAAGTTACAAAACTATTCTTTATGACCAATTCACAGAAAAAAATGTATTGTATTGATGAAAAACAAACACCAAAAGGGCCCACTTATGTAAAATAGCTAATTAAATATCCATATTTTGTTATGCAAATTAAATAATTGACTTTTGTCTTCTTTTATTTTTATTTTTGTTATTAATCACACATTCATACCCCATGCATGTGGAAAATATTAACCTCCCACTATACTGCATAGAGAAATACCAGCACATTGTGTTCATACACTCAGGGAATGTATCAATTATCCATATGTTTCAATCAAAATTCATTAAAACGAAGATGCTGGCAAGAAAGCCCAGACTTTCTGTTACAATTTCTGCAACAAAAACAATATTTTCTGATTTATGGCAAATTGCCCACATTTTTTTCATGAAGTCATAACTTTCGAAGGAAATAATTTGTTGGAATGCTGGACTCAAGGGTCACCTAAAGAAGGTCAAGCCTACCATAATAATATGAAGCTGAAAAGTATTTTTTTTAATGATAGGGAGAGTGTCCATTTTTTGATAGGGGTATTTCTAAAGTTGCTCAATGTTGAGGCCCGTGTTTATCAGTAGGTAATTGATGCATACCACACGGCTCATTTTACACGAAGCTATAACAGCACATTTTAATTAAATACATTTAACCACTGTAAGTTAAAGCATAACAGTTTATGCTGTAACGATTACATAGATATGATGATAAATGGGAGATTTCTATCATACAATTCATTATCAATTGATGAATTATTTACTCAATGATACATTTATGACCAGTTTATTATAAAATATTTTAAATATATCCACAATGATGCATGCAAAATTGAAAAATAATTTCAAACAATCACTCAAACAACCAATCAATCAAATTAATTATTTAACATGAAATCAAATACTATTGAAATAAACGAATACATAATTAAATAAATGTATAAACACATATTATGCCTAGTTATGGCCAATTCCACGTAACGGAAGGACAAATCGGACACAATTTTCAGCTTGCAAACACTTGTTTCAGAAAAACTTTATTTGATGAAGTCAATTTTATACCTCAATCATAAAAGTGTAGCTAAAAATGTATTATCCATTAAAAGATTCATCAAAATTGTCTTTCGTTTACGACTTATGCATATTAATGAGGGCGGTAACGGAAGGACGGTGAAATGGACAAGGGTTTTTCACTACCACCATATATTGCGAAAACGCTCTGAAGTTTGTGAGTCAATGTTATGTTAATGTTATTTTATGAGATCCCTCTGGTTTTGGCAATACTTTGACACTGTTAATTTGTCATTTCGTTTACTTGAAACATAGCCAAACGTAATTAAGGGGGCTGTCAAGTGTCGTTGTATGAATTTGTCAAGCACTGTAACTTTCAAATTATGTATGTGTTGTACATAAAAGTATACACTTTTTTGAATGAAATGAGTCGGGGAATCCATTTTTCGTATCAAAAATCGTGATTTTTATATTTTTGCCCAAAAATGCCTCTTTTTTGCCTAAATTTTACAAACAACCTAACAAATAATTTTTAGGTAAAAAATGCTAAAATTTTACAGAAAGCATCTTAATTCAATTATCTAGGACACGTTTTTTTTTTTTGCCTTTACAATTTTTAGTTTTGAAATTATTGACCAAAAAGTGCTAAAAATGTGAATTTTGGGATAAAATATCTCAAAATTCACTTTTTTAGCACTTTTTGGTCAATAATTTCAAAACTAAAAATGTTAAAGGCAACAAAAAAAACGTGCCAACATTTTTTTTCTCATGATTTTGGCGGTAAAAAAATCACATTTTTTGGCACCTTTTGGTCTGTAACTCAAAAAAAAAATAAGATATTAAAAAAAAAAACCTCCTGGGGAATGTTATCAGGATTATCATAAAACTAGTATGACAAAATTTAACAAAATATATTTTGAGTTATCTTTTCCAAACCTAAAATGGGTCAAAAAAGGTGTTTTTTATAATTTTTTCCCAAAATGGTCAATTTCATTATCATGGTTGGATTCATTGATCCCTTTTCTGCAAAAAACTGTATACGTTTATAAAGATTAAATGAATATTGAAGAAGTTACGGCAGTTTTATGGAGGCTGTACCTGTGAGTCCACACCCCCCTTAATACTATACAATATTATAATGACTAGTAAATGTATTCTAATTGGTAATTGAACTAATTAACATAATTAATTAAACAGTACGACTAATTAAGGATTTGTGAAATATATTCTACATTTATACACATGAATCCTGGCATATTTTCATGTTGTTTTTTATTCCAAATTTTATATAGATCTATAATCTAATAAAGGCAAGCAAACAATCGACCAAATATCTATTAATTAACAGTTTGGGCATTTAAAACATAAGTTACTATCCAGACTGTTTAACTGTATCAAAAAGTGGTGAAAAATTGCCATTTATAGGCAGGCATTAGATCAGAGTAAACCAGGGAGCCTAACTACAATGTGCAAGGTACCTTTTTATCTAGTTAAAATAACTTAATATCATGATTGCTAATTAATATAATAAATCAATAAACAAAAGCAAGTAATTTAAGTTTTAAATAGTTCCACTTAACATTATTGGGGCCTAATGATAAAACTGAAAACTTGTAAATCCCATACAGCAGAAGATCAATAATGACGAGATGTCATTTTGACCCCCCTTAAAATCCTAAATAGAGTATGTGACCCTGATTATCTCTACATATTCCAGTTATTGGTTGGCTGGACAGCACTCAGACCTTGTTAAATGGTCTCAATTGATCTAGTTCTTGAGAAAATGCCCCCTGGAAATCATCATTTGAGCCCAAACTAATAATTTTTGCCAGATTCCTAACTTTTCAACCAATTTTGTGTCGTCTCGTTCATAGTATTAACATCAGAATACAAAACGAAACATACATTTCTTATAACATTTAAACATACTCTTTTGCATGCAAAGACTAGAAATTCATACAAGGTGGCCGCATCGAGTTATTTCACCTTGAATGTGGACCGACTTACAACGTTTTTGTGGCTGGACCACTTTTGAGGGTGTCCATTTTCTAGGGGGGGGGGGGGGCATGTGATTGTGTCTTTGTTGGTATTTTTATTAGTATTTGGCACCAGTGAGTACATTAACATGACTAATAAGGTCTCTAATGTTATAGAGGCTGCACCATCCACCCACAAACATTTGACAAAGTCATATCCGAAAGCTCAACGGGCCTTTTTTGACCTCCCCAACAAAATTGAAACGAAAGGAGCAAAACCTAATTTTTTTCACATTTTCAGTATTGACAGGCTGGACAGTACCAAAACCCACAAAGCTCACAAGTTCTTTAGTTGCTGAGGAAAACTCCTTCAAAGTAGGTACTTTAAACTGCGGAATATTGAAATAGCCCATTCTTAGCAAAGGTCGTTGAACTTTGTAAGACCATAGCGACCCGACCGAACGGAATGGAATTTGATTTTTTTTTCTCCTTTCGACCTCCTCTATAGAATCACCTGAAGTACCTCTGAGTGAAATATGAGCAAATTCCATGACCTATGGTGAGGTGCCTGTCCCAATTAGCATGAAATGACTCTTGATTGCACACAAGATGATAATAGGGCCTGAAGAGGAACCTTGTCCATTAGCATAATAATATGAAACAATCTTAATGGGTCAGACTATGATATAGGCAATGGCAAGGATCATTAACATAACAATAAAGCTACTTAAATAGAGTGGTGCAATCACCTATAACTCTTAGCAGCATCACATAATACACCACCATCACAAATTGGTAAGATAATTTGATTATAAAAGTGGCAGTAAACAAAAAATGACAGGCTTTTTGTCTTTCCGATACCATGTTTTGTCCTTCCGTTACCAAACTATAGTATTAATTAGTTTTAATTAATAAGGGGAAAGACCAAAACTGAATTGAATAGTTTTATATTGTAGGCCTACCTAAAATTGCTGTGCATATTATTATTATTTTTAATCACTCTTAATCACAAAATATACTAACTTTAGCTACTTTTATGGTAACGGAAGGACAGATTTGAAGGCAAAATGGCAGAAGCCACTGATGTGTAACAATTGCCGCAATTACGAAAACAACATTTTGGACTTGTTTCATACAGTCATAATGTTACACACACATAAAAAAGAGGGTGTTCAGGCCCGTAGCCAGGGGGGGTTCGAGGGGTTCGATCGAACCCCCTAAATTTTTCAACGGTAAAAATTGTTTTTGTAAAAAATTGTTTAAAACCCTACGAAATGACCATTATATGTTCACTGAGCTGCTTTTTGGACTGTGCGATTTTTTTTTGACCTAACCCCCCCCCCCCCCCCCCCCCCCCCCCCCCCCCCCCCCCCCCCCCCCCCCCCCCCCCCCCCCCCCCCCCGTCATTTTGTCCGGACCGATAGCCGATTTAACGTGATTCTTTATTTCAACTCACCTATGGTCACATTTCTTAAGTCGGGACCCTAAAAAGGCTGGATTTGTCACATTTGTTCGCTTATTTGTCATTCAAATGATTATATTTTTCAAACCATACATCACGATTGAGTACATTTAGTCTCATTTGTAAGATAATGTATTGCTTTAATAGTATCTATATATAAGAAAAATGTATAAATCAAGTTGAGATTAATTACTAAAACTCGTTAATTACAATTAGTCAGGGTGGAGGCGGGTGAGGATGCATGCGTGTGAGGATGCATGCTATGTATTTCCAATGGGATGAGCAAAATAAATGATTAAACCTTGTGTATAGTTCATTGAATTATTATTTTGTGTGATTAGTATCATTATTGTAATTACCAAACCTTAATTAGTGTTAATTACATTTGCTAATTATATTGATACGAATTACCTAGGAAGTGCTTATTTTATCCACCAAATACGCACAATAATATCACTTTTTAGTGTTTAGGATTAACATGTCCCTCGCCGTCACCATACTAGTTTTCAAATTGTGCAATATCCAATGCTGATTTCTATAGATCAACAGTTTTAACTATAATGTGTCAGTGCAATTAATGCCAGGCATAACATTGTAATCAATTCATAATACAGAAATAAGGTGGTAAGTAATCAGCCGAATTTGTTTCTTCCTTTTTGGACACCCTGTATAATAAAATTTGAATGAATTGTACCTTTCTACCAGAAAGGTATGTTCATAAACTTCATTTAAGTGTTTGTTTTGAACAAACAACATTTATATACATTTTTGTCATACTGTCCACACAGAATATATAGGTTTTTTGTGAAAATTGCCCTGTATTTTCGATTGACAATTAATTAACCCTAAATATAATATATGACCGGAAGGGCCTTGCCTTTGGCTTATCAAATCTGGGGTTCAATATTTATTTCAATGCACTATGTTTAGATTAGGAAGCATACAGTAAATTCAATTCATAGTAATATTTCTTTTGTTACACCCTATATATTTCCTAAGTCACCCTGTATACTGGAACAAACACTAGCTATTCACAATCCTAGATATCTCAGCTTTCTAACAATGTATAGATCTCAGCTTTCTAACAATGTATAATTGTGCACACTTCATTTACAAATGATAGTATTGACAAGTATAAAGCTTACAACTATCCATTCCATCGAAGCAAACTTATATCAGATCAAAGTTAGTGTTTAAGGATATGATATCGCTACAATGATTTCATGAAATGTTAATGCAATTTTGGGTTGTTGCCTTCGGTTTCCGTTATAGATGATGATGAATGTTCATTAAACACTGACAACTGTTACGTCAACGCGACATGTACCAATACACTAGGCGGATTTGTATGCACTTGCAACACAGGGTATGAAGGAAATGGTGTGACGTGTACTGGTAAGATGGTTGGTTTTGTTCTTGGGTTACGAATCGAGTGAGACATTATCAGAATAAGAATCATATGCTATAGTATTACTAATATTAAATCTTGTTTAACTTGAAAGTGATGTTTATGAATTCCATTTAAATCGAATAAGTGAAATAGTATGAAACACCTTTGTCGTCGCCATTATCATCCAATCTGTTATTTTTGTAGGCTTTTTAATTCAAAATCAATTTCATGATTTGATGCAGATATCATCGAGTGTTCTTCTAGTAACAGCTGTCCAGGAAACTCACAGTGCCGAAACACACCAGGGTCCTACCAATGTACTTGTGAAAATGGATTCGATTTAACAAAGCGCAGTAATGTATCCTCTACATGCGTAGACATCGATGAATGTGTCAGTGATGATATCCCGTGTGATACAAACGCCATATGTATAAATGTCCCTGGAAGTTACATGTGTCTTTGTAGGGAAGAGAATTATTTTCGGGGTGATGGACTATTTTGCGAAGGTAAGTTCAATTTCTAGACTAGGATGCTTAGATGGAGAATGGGCAAAATTCATTTTTGACTGTTTAAAGTACTTGTTTTATTTATTTTAAATCGATACAAATTAATTCGATATTGATATTGATAGCTTTATTGATTTTATATGAGGTTCTTCTGCCGAGATCAAAGTGAATTTAAGAATTAAGGAATAGCAAATGTTTTAACCATTGTGAGTATAAAACAGCTAGGTTCATAGGGAGTAATTTAAAAATCCCCTTCATTAAATTTGGATATAAGTTGACGTTTGCTCACTTAATAAACTGACAGACTTAGAGAAAGTAATTCATCTTAACTAAAATATAATATGCCGAAAAAAACCATTATAACATCCTATTCGTATTTCAAGCCTTTGGTCCATGTGACGATGTACCATGCAATAATCTTGGCACGTGCTTGACAAGGGACACTGAAGAGGATGGCTACATCTGTGAATGTACCGTAGACTGGTTTGGACCGACTTGTGATATTAGATTCTTTGACATAAATGGCCAACCAGAGGGTGAGTATTGTCAAATGTTCATCCTGATGAGCGCTAAACAACCGTCTCTCATTTGATAGACCAATAATTCAATCAATCTCTGGGATTGAGATTTTGTGTCCTACATATCGTGTATTGTCAATTTGTGAGATTTTACGAAGGGTATTGCCCATTTTCCACTGAAATCTATCACGTCTGTATGTCGCTAACTATCCCATGCTACAATGTGCAATGTGTTCAGGTTATTTTGAAAATCGTAATACGCGAGCGAATAAACACTGGATTCAAAATAGCGCGCTAGCTTTAATAATTAGGACGTGCTACAAATTAAACTGAATGGTGAGTATAACAATGCCGCCGTACCGGACGTTGAACTGTAAATTGATGAGCTGGGAGTCTTGCGGCCCTATTTTGGTCTCAGATATGCCGTCCGATTATTTTGAATCGAAATTCCCAGCAACCTTTGTTTGACAGACAAGTGTTTGTTTCTAGAACTAATGTATTTTTTTGTAATATTCTGTTATTTAGATGAGGGCGATGCAAGCGTCCTCCAGGACCCAGAGTCCCAAACAATAGAACGATTCGACACCGCTGTATTAACCGCCAAATTTGATAACGTAATCGAGATCACGTGGTATAAGGACGGTGAGATTTTATCCGACTCCAAGGATCAGTTTACACTTCGTATCGTTCGTGCAACTGCCAGGAATCAAGGTTATTACCACGCAGAAGGAGTAGGTCACAACGGAGACATTGTAGCAACTAATCAGGCATATATTGTAATCAACGGTAAGTCATTATAAAGAATTTGTATCGCATATGTATGAAATAACATTTCTGGTAATGTAGTTTGTGCGACATGAAATGAATCAGTCTTACGAATCCGTCGTATGACGACATAGACATGTAGAAATAATGGGTAAATGCTTGTGTAACGGTCACGTGCTTGTATAAACAAGACTTAGTGATCAAATGAGCAATAATGATAAGTATAATAATAATTACTAATATGTTGTTGTGCTTATATTGATAAACAAGGAAAGCTGTAAACCCTTATCAAACGAACTAAAGATACAAATTTGCTATCAAGCTTTGTCATTTGGTCTTTATTAAAAGGAAGTAATTAATTCATAATTGAGTAGATTGCATACAAAAACAGAAACAAATAGGTTAGAAAATGTTGAAGGGGTTGATTTAAAATACCTTTCAGGCTAACATGAGATTAGGTACCAAAACTATAATCTTTAGAGGTTTACAAATTATATTTTGAAAATGTAACGTAAATTAAACGTTGATTAAAATGGCTTTAAAACATTGATATGGATAACGGATGTATTTGTATGACATAATTATGTTTGCAGGTGTCGCGAGCTTTCCAACAAATGCAACATTTAACATTCCCTATGATGAGGATAATTTGGATCAAATCGAAAATGAAATACTTGATTTTGTAAGTATTATATGATTATCTGTGACTCCAAACTATTTAGAATTTAGATGGCGAACGTGATTTTAAATCGTTATTAGGTCATTGAACACACACGGTGAAAAGGTGACAGTATTTTGAGGCTAAAAATGTGTATCAATGTAAATTACTTGTACTTAAACACATCCAGTATTGAACGATACTGGAACGTGTTTAATTTCTAGTATCGGTGATACTGGTACAATTGCTGCAAATTGCCAGTATCGGTGATACTGGTACAATTGCTGCAAATTACCAGTATCGGTGACATTGGTACAATTGCTGCAAATTATCAGTATCGGTGATACTGGTACAATTCTTGCTGCAAATAACCAGTATCGGTGACATTGGTACAATTGCTGCAAATTGCCAGCATCGGTGATACTGGTACAATTGCTGCAAATTACCAGTATCGGTGAAACTGGTACAATTGCTGCAAATTACCAGTATCGGTACTGGTACAATACTGGTATAATACTGGTATAATACTGGTGCAATACTGATACAATACAGTACAATACTGGTACAATACTGGTACAATACTGATACAATACTGTACAGTACTGGTACAATACTAGTACAATACTGGTACGATAACTGTACGATATTGGTACGATACTGGTACGATATTGGTACGATATTGTTACGATATTGGTACAATACTGGTACGATATTACGGGGGTCATTCAATAAGTTCTACCTCCTAACTCATAACATCGCTATTATGAATGTCAGCCTAATGACATTTGTCATGATTATAGCTCTAAATCATAGCTTCACATTTACAGTACATGATAATTGATATCTGTTTTACTTTTGGTATAATGCGATCAAAGCCAGAGGGAGATTTAGGACAACGGACACGGAAAATTACCCTAAAGATAAATACCCGTTTTTTCGTTTTCTCTCCATATTACATGATTAAATATAACAGCCCGATTTAAATACTGAAAATAGAAAACAATGGATGTTTTCTGAATATAATAGTGTATTATCATGTATAAATCAGATCGAAGGCAATATCAACCTTTGTAGGCTTGAAAATAGTATCTTATCAACTCGAATGTAATGCTACGTCTTTAGCAAACTGGAATGCTGCTATTCAGTCAAATGTTCGTTGTTACAAGTCAAGCCACATTGATGCCTCGAGTGTTAAATCTTAACATGACATTCACTTTATGAGTTTTCTTTATATACAACCTTTATAATAATCATCAGGTAGTCAGTGATAGAAAATCTTCTCTTTGAGAGACTTGAAATCTATCCATTAGTTCTGTATAATGAAGATCCATTAGTTCTTATGAAAAGCATATAATGATTTTGCAGCGGTTCTCTTAGGGTAGGGTTAACATAAATGGCTGTCCTGGTCTGGTTCTGGCTAATTAGAGGCCATTTTCCCCAATAAATCAGTCACTGTTAATGTTTATAGACTCTTCAAGAGATATTTTTTATGTAGAACGGTTTTAATTAACCGATTGGGACATTTTGTCTATTAGAATTGGTCAAGTGAATAGCATTTGGGAGACATTTGGCTGTCTTTTTGCCGTTTCCGTCGCACTAAATGGACGTTTGGTTTTCACTGCATTTCTGGAAGAGTACAACGACTACTCAGACCAATTTACTATGAATTTGTAGCTGTGATTCCGAGCTACAATTGTGTAATATTTCATAAAACTGGCTTGTATAATAACAAAGTTATGAGGTAGGAGGTAGAACTTATTGAATGACCCTCGTAGTTCGATTCTGGTACGATTCTGGTACGATTCTGGTACGATATTGGTACGATACTGGTACGATACTACCTCATTCTAGTGATATGTTATATTTGCAATTGCATTAAGATACTACAGAATACAGATTCACTCTCGCCAATATTGATACTGGAATTTGACATGTCGAGTGATTTTCCCGAACACGATGTTTCTCCACATCTTCCTGTCCAACACTATAGCTGTCTTGATTTCTTCTACTTATAATCCTTTGCAACGCTTTAGTAGATCAATGTGCGTTTAAGGGCTTGTCTACCACGCTTTCTTGCTCCATACTTTGGAATCCAGTGTATGAGTTTGGAGACATTGGACCCTCTGAAGCAGTGTCCGGCAACTTTAGCTATATGTTCTCTGAACTTATCCGAGACTAGGCATATCCCTGTAGTAGTCCTCATTTGTCACATGCTGTCCAGTTTATGTTTAACACTGTTCTTAGCATTCTGGTGTAACATCCGTCCCGCGGTTTACTAAGCTTTGGCTAACTGTCCATGCCTCACATCCATAGAGGAGGACAGATTCTACTATGAACAGTCTTTCTTTAAACGTTCTGGATAGCGACTTGGCCTTCCTTAACTGACTAAGTTTGCCACAAGCTATCCATTCAGTTGCTTTGCGTATTGTAATGTTCTTCATGTTCTTATCAGATGCTGGAACAGTTTTGTACCAGTATCGACACATACTGCGCGTGGCGGTATTGAAGTGATACATATTTTGTTCCAGATATGTCCAAGATTTCGATTTTACGGACGATCTCATTAGTTTGTGATATTTAAAGGTTTGAACCGTCGTTAAAATAAATGTTGGTGATTGTAATACTATTTAATCCGGTGTATTTAGCTTGCAATGATAAGCATCGTGTGATGTTGTAATTAATATTTAAAGAGCTGATTTGCAAAAGGGCTTACGTCCACTTTTTTTCAAAAAATGAGTTATAACCGGCAATATATAGTATTTAGGAAGTAGATTCTAGCAATGTGGATAAGTTGTTGAAAAAACCCTTATATCCTGTAGTAATTCAATACAGAAGTCCGAGTTGTTATGCAAAAGGGCTTACATACATATACACTGTCCTCTAAAGCAAAATACTGCCCTGTATAATTCATTATCCAAAGACAACTAAAGAATAAAAGGGAATTCTTGTTTCTGTTTCGTTCCTGTTTTGCCCCCACGCCAACTCCCAACGCCACGCCACTTACATGTACTGTTTAATTTGGCGATAGTTATTTGTACGGTCCAATTTTTGATTTGGTGAATGATTGTTTCCGTGTGGTGAACTGTTTGTTGCAAAAGGGCTTACGTTCATTTTTTTGAAAAATAAAGAACATAATAACAAACAAACAAAAATTGATTGATTTGAAAGACATACTGTATTTGATTGGTATACTATGTACCTCTTTCATTATACACATAATATTTCAAAGCATATTTCATGCTGTTTTCTCAAAATCACTAAAATGGATGTAAGCCCTTTTGCATATCAGCTCTTCATTTGACATCTTACAGCTAATGTATGTTTTAATCTTTCCTTGTTACAGCTGATAAATGAACTGAAAGAATCCACCAACTATTCTGGGAGTCAAAGTCCCGAGATCTTTTTCGCAAGTGCTTCTCCTGGGAGTGTTAAAGCTAATTTTAAAATATATCAATATGACGTGAGCACGGACCAATACTCCGCTTCCCGAGACACCTTTGTGGATGCTCTGGTGACTATAGGGAAATCCTCTGGTGGCTACTTAGACCCGGATTCCATTGTAGTTGGTAGTGAAGGTACAATATATGAACACACAAAAACATGCATAAAATATTGTTCACTTATGGTTTCCATTTAACATGTATCTCACAGAACATTGTGGTTTACAAAAGTTGCGCAAAATTACAGGGAAGTCGTTTGGCAATCTTAAAGGTTGTTTGCGCATGTACTTGCTATATAATAATTAGGGGTTCAACAAGGTTTCGGAGTTGTTTATCTTGAATCGACAACGGTAAGACGCGTTTTTTTTGGCGAGGACCGCTTCCCCGTTCAACAACGACTAAACATATTGACATCATTCATATGTGAATATTGTTCTGAAAAATTAATGAAAAAAGGGGGTCTTAATTGGCTAAATTTACCATTAAAAAATAAAATAAAAAAGGAAAGAGACCTTGTTTTTGTATTGAAACTGGATGCCCGTATGTGGGTGGATAAGTTTGTTTCCATTAAATGATTGAAGGAACTTCTGAATGGGGTTGATTACAAAAGGTAAACTACCGAGCTAAACATTACAGACGATAAATTATTTCATTTAGTAAGGATGGCATTTAAATCATTTTATAAATATAATTTTATTCACAAAACATTTAACATTTAGAGACAAATTAAATCAAGAATCATGTATTTATCTACATCCAACATTTTGGTACAGATTTAAAGAATAATCGTATCAAATCAGAACACACCCCTCCATTTTAATAGTGAAGCGCCCCATAAAGATTAAAGGGAATCCATTTAATCGCCAGTGGCCACCAGCAAACAAACTTTTGCGGTCGTCGGTGACTGAAGGGTACGAGCTTTGGGTGAACGAATTGAAATGACATACTTTTCTTGGGAATTTGTATACGGAGGATGTGGAATAACATAACAGACATTTGTATTACCGATTTCATACATAACCCCCCAAAAATTGCATTATTGAACCATGGATGAACCAATTAATGCAATTTGGGCCTATTTTCAAAAAGTTGACATTTGACGGCTATAGGCCTAGAGCTTTTTAAGTTTCGATTTCTGCGCGAACGACATTTTTGTCATAACATTGATTGCAGATAGACTATTTTGTATGACCGTTCTCATACGTAACAAAAAAATAACATTATTGAACCAAATAATACAATTTGGGCCTATTTTCACAAAATGAATGGACATGTATGGGCTAAATGCATTTTACTGAATTGCCGAATTTGGCATACTTTAGCGGCCTGCAAAATATGTTTAGGTAGGCTTAGTTGTTTTATACATGAAAATACCACTGATTTTTTTTAGGTGAGCTTTATATGATCAAGAAATCGTGATTTTTCGAGCAATAGTTTTTCAGAATCAAACGAAGCTGTTCAGTGGCGAGAAAGGTAAAGTGGTCGAAAATCGCGACCAGTGGAATGTACGACGCATGAACTTGAAAACTTTATTAGCATAATTCAATGAATGGGACTGAAACGGCCGTGAGTGGTAACATAAAGCTTCCCTACATCCCTGTGTATTTACTTTTATAGGGCATTGAGAGATGTATCGATATACTAAATGAGCAAATAACGTAAAGATAATCATCAACATAGCCCAAATCCAAAATATCATACAATTCCGACATCGCCTTCATACCAAACTAAGCAAATAACGGCACTTCCGGGTTGAGATTTGCCGCGAAAGTCCGCGAGTAAAACTTAGTATAACTTTAGAATTCAGCACCTTAGTTTCGATATGATCATGAAATCGTATATGATAAACGGCGAATGTTGTTAAACTGTTTCAGATGGTAGTTAGTATATGTATTACTTTGATGCAAAAAAGCTGATTTCCAGGATAATTGAGGGCTCACTCCCATACGTATCTCTCAATGCCCCTTTAACTTGTTAAGTCTGGTCAAGTGTGGATGTGCATCCGGGGTTGGGGTGCACAGTTTTATTTATGTTCGTACGTACTTGACGTACGATACGCATGCATGGTGCATTATGCATACAGTGGTTGCATATGAACAGTGGGTTTATCTTAAATCGACAACGCTTTGCTACTGTACTTAAGGTATGGGGAGTTGTTGAACTGTTGATATTCTGTCACAGTGCTTACTAGCCATTTTTATTTACTGTTTATTACCGTGAGCTCAATTAAAATTCCTTGATCTATTAGTACTAGTTAAAGGTATATTATGTGATCTTTCCAGGGAACGCCCTCAACATCGGGAAAAAAATTGAAAGCAGATTTTCTTGCAGATTTACATTTCCGATCATAAATCGTACATACATTCCAAGTTACAAGGCGATACGATTCTTAATTACTTCAAAATCATGGTTTTAGAGTGAAAATAAACTGTCGGGATAACACGACAGTTTATATTTTAACTCTAAATTCACTCTAAAACCATGATTTTGAGGTAATTAGGAATCGTATCGCTCTGTAACTTGGAATGTATGTACGATTTATGATCAGAAATGTAAATCTGCAAGAAAATCTACTTTCTAAAAAAAATCATGAATAGAGGGCGCTCTCTGGAAAAGATCACATAATATGCCTTTAAATCTATATTTTCGTCATTTGAGACACAAGCTTTTCTGTATTAAATTTATTTATATTGTATACCCAGTGACCTGCTTCCAAACATCATGGGACTCTTTATACGGACCAGTTACATTCTCTACTTCAATTGCGGGAGAGATTGTTAACTCGTACGAGACTTGTCCATGGTATACGCAAAACGGTAAGTCTCAATTATACGATGGGTCACGACCGTTTACTAATGTTGCACTGTTTAATAGTGCACTCCGTGATAGACACTTGAATACATTTAGAGTGAAATGAGATTCCAATGGTATCCAGCGCTTTATAAGCTGTCTTCCCGAAGGCACAAAGGAGAGTATCGCAAACGAGGAATATATAACAATTTCTACACCCAACGCTGCAAAATTATGCGTAAAGAAAATATCTTACTTGATAAGCATGTTCAAACCAGTCATTGTCAAAGACTTGATCGCACAACGTGAGCTGAGCAAACTTCAGTGCGGACGCGTAAGGTGTCTGGTCCCAAAGTGAGAAGAACTGAACTGAATACGAATAAAACTCAGATACACAGATATAGATTACTGTATGAAATCATTTGTATAGTCATTTGGTCAGAAATCATAAGTGCTGGAGAGCATCGGTCAAATACGTCTTATCCGAGTGAGAAACAAGGTCGAGAGAGAACTCCATATGTTTGTGTTTTTGGTCCTTCAAAACGGATCTTGCCTACCTTCTCACTGTAGAGTCAATTGGGACGGCATGTTTGCGATGTGTTTTTAGTAAGTGTGATTTTGGTCCGCGAGGGAGATAGAAGGGGATAGAGCGTTTGGGTTCTCTTTGGCTACCGGTTCGTTCAGTTTATTATGCAACTTCTTCAGCACCACGCCTAAACATGATATTTCCCTGTTTATGTGACAATTACTATTACCTTTACCAGACGCACTTACTAGAGAGTGTATATCTTAGGGTCTGCGTTTTCATTTGAATAAATCCTTGTTTTTTTAAAGAAAACTATGACCCCTGGAAGAGTTTGTCTCTCATATTTTGGGCAGTTTTGTTTTGATAAACTTTATACTATCCCCTCATAGCACATCATGTAACCATATCGATCAATTTCTTTAAAGATGGCGAACCAGTCGCCAAAGCACAGTGCCAGGCAGTTATTCTATCAACCGCAGTTCTAGTGCCATTCAATAATTGTGGAGGAAATCTCACGAATACCGAACAATTGGCTATCTTGAACACGGTAAGGTTTAAAATAGGTAAGGTAACATATTGGATTTCGCTCGAAATTTTAAACTTATCTATGAAAATGGGTACATATTTTATGTCAATTACATAGTGTCATTATTCAATTTTTTAAATAGTTGTACACATGAAAAGCTCTTTAACATAACAATCATATTCTACTCTTTATGAATCAAGTTGTCATTACCTTGCACCAATTTTGATATCGAAACCTTGACTTTAAGCATTCTTGAACTGAGCTGATTTCACCAATATCCAATGATTGAATTCATTTGAAGAATAATAACAATGTATTTGTATGTTTGTACCTCGTATTTATAATAGAGAGATATTGGAGAAGACAATGTCGTACAAGTGTCCACGGGTCTAGTACATTTGACAGAAAATATAACCGACCTAGAGGTAGAGGGCGTAATGACTGCAGTTCGAATTGTGGAAGACATAGTCAATCTCAATTCGTCCAATCCTGAGGTATACAAGTAATTGTAATGTTATTGTGTATAATTTAATACGGTGTAGTGTATTTTCTGATTTTTCTATTACAATATGTAATTCGGGCAATTTCGCTTTCTTTGTTTGTTTTAAATTGAACTTACACAAGCCTCCGGTTGTATCATTGATTAAGTGTATGTAACAGAAAAGATTGTTTCTATCTTAATTTGTTGTTGCTCTTTTCGTAACTTACAATAAGGTCCAGTTGAAAAAAAAATCGACTAACGATCGTTATATTATTGATTCAAGGATTGTTATTTCAAAGAATATTGATAATTAAGGAAAAATATGTCAAAATGACCGATCCTGATAGGTCTCTCATTCCTTAGAACAGAAATGGAGTGCAGAAATCAGTGTCATTGTCCTTAACTTAAAGGTAGATGACCCTATCACATTTTTATAACACAGATTTTTCTCAAACATATGGAGATTTTCATATCATATGAAAGATCATATTTTTCTGATTAACATACTGAAATTTGATGGTCCAAATCAGTATGATTACGAAGAAATCGGTGAAATAACATCGAATTACCGCGAAAAGTGGTAACCACCAATATAGTTTGTGTACAACTCAATGGGCACATTTCACGGCATCTTGTGCGTCTAAAATAAGAACCATTAGAGTCATGCAACTCAAACTTTGGAATACGACTTTTTTGAGGATGACCTTTCATGTCGAATAGAAAACTTCAAGTTGAAAATCGGAACATCTACCTTTAACATGTTATCAACACTCAATCATGTTATTTACATAATTCTTCGATGCAAACTATAGCATTAACCCTAACTCTACCCCCCCCCCCCCACTTTTTTCAGAATTTTTTCTTCAACGTGGAAAATCGACCAAAATATCCCCCCGACCCCCCCCCCCCCCTGGGATTTGATCCAGGGACCTCCAGCACGTGGAGCTTAGGATTCCCCACTACACCACGCCTGTCAAGCATAGTCTGCGCAGTATATTGCGCAAACTTTATGGATTGGGTCCATTTTTTTCATAGAAAAACGTCCACGCCTGGTGGTACCAACGTGCCAAGTCGTGGTATATGGTAGGGTTAGGATTAATTTAACAAAACTTAGAAAATGTTTGAAGAAAAAAAAATGCTTCTTAACCCTAACTCTACCCCCCACTTTTTCAGATTTTTTTCTTCAACGTGGAAAATCGACCAAAATATCCCCCCGACCCCCCCCCCCCCCACCCCCCCCCCCCCCCCCACCCCCGGGATTTGATCCAGGGACCTCCAGCACGTGGAGCTTAGGATTCCCCACTACACCACGCATGCATATGGATTGGGTCCATTTTTTTCATCGAAAAACTTCCACGCCGGGTGGTACCAACGTGCCCAGTCGGGGTATTGTGGTATACTCGTATGGTAGGGTTAGGGTTATACAACGTAAATGCGCACAGTAATTGCAACTTTAGAAATGCGTAAAGGTTACTTTCGAGTAGAGGCCTGCAAAATGTGTGTGACACGTATTTTGTTTTAATGTGTGGTTAAACGATTAATATTAAATAATTGAATTTTCTTAACAAATACACATCATCATCGTGTTGCAGGTGACGACTGACGTTATCAAAACAATAGATAATTTATTTGATGTGAGTGATGACATTCTGGAAATGGCACAGGACGAAGGCGGCTCAATAAATAGAATTGTAAAATCCCTGGAACGTCAACTACAAAATGTAGAGTTGCCTGTCAATGAATCTTACCGTCAAGTGAGCGAGAATATTATCGTCGAAGTGTTGGAAGTTGTACCAGAACAATTTAGTTCATCTATCGCATTCGGGTCGTTTGGCAGTGACGATGAAGATGGAAACGATATGGCGATGTTTATTGACGATACAAATGGATTGGATGATGCGACACGCGATCGGGCCGTCGCTCTTATTACACTACCTCCCAGTTTAATGAATATATTAGGTATATCATTTACTTTCTTTTCCAGCGAACAACATGTTTTTATGGTGCGGGTTGATCGCTTTTTTTTAAATCTTACCTGAAGCTAATGACAACTTAACACTTAACACGCGAATTTCATCAAAATATTATTTGGGATCACCAAGGGAAATGCATCTAGATATACACATGCCTAGTATGGATTCAGTAATCTGTTTCGTAGTTAAAACGTGGAAAGTGTTGAAGAGTGAATTTTTTCTAGATTGACAAACTTTTGGACACACATTTTTTAGATTTTGCCTAAAGTTTGGGAGGTGAAAGACATTTAGTAGTTATGTAAAAATATGGTATTAAAAAATTCAGCAACCTTCTGTTGCCATGGTAACGAGCCTATCTTGTTTTAGGTCATTTTAGGGGAAAATTCTCCTAATTATACTGATTTCAGCAACAAAAAAAGTCAAAGTTTGGCAGATTCCTACACTAAGGTGGTACATTTTTTGCCCAAACTGACTTCATGAATGAGTTGCCCTATCTCTGGTCTAACAACCAACCGATTTAAATAAGTCAGTGTTGCCATATTTATACCCTGTTGCCATGTTCAAATATCACATTTTGAGGAAGTTAAAAAAGTCAGATATTACTAACCGACTTCGGGTAGCTACAGTTCCCCTCGAGGTGATTTTTTTCTTCTTTGTACTTTGTTTTTAAAACAAAGACCTAATACCCTTTGAGTTAATTCAAGAAGAAAAAATGGGGAAAACCGGCACTTGCGTATCACGTGACCTGAAGTCATATGATCCAATTTACGGGAAATTGCATAACCGGGTATATATGGGGGGTTACCGTGCACCCCCAGGACTCCCCCAAACATTTTTTTTAAACTTCCTTTCACTGTCCTAAAACATATTCACTATGTTACTAAAATGATTTGGGTATGCTAAGGGGTTATTCAAGATGGCGTCGAAAATGGCCGCCAAAAGGTCAAATTTCCTGAAAATATATTGTGAAAGTATAGTTTTTATAGTAGGACGTATGTATTAGACCACTAGACACTCATATCGATTACATTTGCTTTGTTAACATACCTAAATCCAAGATGGCCGCCAATATGGCTGCCAAAAATGCTAAAACTACAAACATTTGGCATTCATCAGCCCAGCATGTATGATCAGAGTATAGTTTTAACAATGGGATGTATGTGTTAGACCCTAGAAGCTCATATGCTGCATTTTTGCTTTGTTTACAAATCTTAAATCCAAAATGGCCGCCAGAATGAAGGCCAAAATTGGTAAAATGACATCATATTTATAAAATGAATGATGAAAATATAGTTTTTAACAATGGGATGTAATACTTTTATTATATCACTATTAACTCATATCCAGTTTTTTTTACTTTGTTAACATGCTTAAAATCCAAAATGCTGCCAATGTGAGTCCCAGAATGGCTGCTAAGGGAGCACGCAACTAATTAGCTCCCCATAGGCTTTACACACAAATGTCGGCCTATTAAAACCTCTCTATTTCAAAAATTCCACGATCAATGTTTGTGAAAATGTGCAATCTTATGCCATCAATGCTTATTTATAACATATCAGAATATAAAGAAAAGTTATTCGTCACATTTTTCAGTAAATGCCGCTGAATTTGGAGGTATTAATTTCATCACCTAATTTTCAGTCCTCAGGCTGGGATGCACAGTGGCGGTAAATCGGCGGATAAAATTACAATAAAGCTCAAATCATCCCGTTTCTTTTACAAACTTCACGTACATATTATTCCACACAACACATACATGCAACATTCGAGAGGACAGCACCAGCTAATGTATCGATTTCGCACATTTTTTGTGCTTGATAGGAACTATTGCTGTACTCAATCTTTTGCCGGAAGTGGATTTCTAGACTGAATTAGTTGTGTGCGCCCCTAAAATTGTTAAATTCCATAAGATTAGTAGAATAACGACCAGAATGTATGACGACAATATAGTTTTAACAATGGAATGTATATGTATGTATGGCCTATATTAGACAACAAGTAACTCATATCCAGTATTTATGCTTTGATAACATACTTAAAATTCAAAATGGTTTCCAAAATGAGTGTGTATTTTGCATCACATTCGCCAAATAGTATGTTCTAAACTGCTAAGCTATTGCATTTAGATATAAGACCCACCTCTGTGACAATTTTTATTCTGTTTCAGTTTCCAAAATGGCTGCCAGATGGTTAAGTTGATGTTAAATGACCTAAATAAATTGTGTTGTATTGTAAATGGCCATGTAATACCAATACCCCAAATCTAATGGGACAACATTCACTATAATATATGATAAAGCCTAGGGGCTGTATCTAGTTTGAGTATTTTAAAACATCTAAGATGTCGGCCATAGGTAAAAATACCTGAGAAGCAGTATTAATTTATTGTTAGTGTCATTATAGAACATATCATTTGGTGAATGTGATACAAAATACACACTTATAGACTATTTTTACATTTACAACGACCATTTTGGTGGCAATTTTGGATAAGTACTATACAATGCAAAAATACTGGATAGTAGTAACTAGTGGTGTAATACATACATCCCATTGTTAAAACTATATTTTCATCGTACATTCTGGTTGATATATCATCCTATTTTATGGAATTTGACAATTTTTGCAGTCATTTTGGGACCCGTTTTTGGCAGTCATTTTGGGACCCCATTTTGGCAGCCACTTTGTATTTTAAGTATGTTAACAAAGCATAAATACTGGATATGAGTTACTAGCGAAATAATACATACATCTCATTGTTAAAAACCATATTTTCATCATACATCTTCGTTAATATTATGTCAATTTAGGGAATTTTGACCAATTTTGGCCCCAGCATTCTGGCGACCATTTTGGATTTAAAGTATGTTATTACAAAGCAAAAATACTGGATAGTAGTTACTAGTATTCTAATACATACATCCCGTTGTTAAAACTATATTTTCATCGTACATTCTGGTTGATAGTATCCTATCTTATGGAATTTGATAATTTTTGCAGTCATTTTGGGACCCATTTTGGAAGTCATTTTGGGACCCATTTTGGCATTCATTTTGGGACCCATTTTGGCAGTCATTTTGGGACCCATTTTGGCAGCCATTTTGTATTTTAAGTATGTTAACAAAGCATAAATACTGGATATGAGTTACTAGCGAAATAATACATACATCTCATTGTTAAAAACAATATTTTCATCATACATCTTGGTTAATATTATGTCAATTTAGAGAAGTTTGACCAATTTTAGCCCCAGCATTCTGGCGACCATTTTGGATTTAAAGTATGTTATTACAAAGCAAAAATACTGGATAGTGGTTACTAGTGGTCTAATACATCCCGTTGTTAAAACTATATTTTCATCGTACATTCTGGTTGATAGTATCCTATCTTATGGAATTTGACAATTTTGGCAGCCATTTTGGGACCCATTTTGGCAGCCATTTTGGATTTAAGTATGTTAACAAAGCAAAAATACTGGATATGAGTTATTTACAAGTGGTCTAATACAATACATACATCCCATTGTTAAAACTATATTTTCATCATACATTCTGGTTGTTTATTATCCTTATAATATATAAAATTTGACAATTTTAGCAGCCATTTTGGGACTCATTTTGGCAGCCATTTTGGATTTCAAGTACGTTAACAAAGCAAAAATACTAAATATGAGTTACTAGTGATATAATAAATACATCCCATTGTTAAAAACTATATTTTCATCATTCATTTGGATAGTATTATGTCATTTTATGGGCTTTTGACCAATTTTGGCCATCATTCTGGCGGCCATTTTGGATTTAAGATTTGTAAACAAAACAAAAATGCCGCATGTGAGCTTCTAAGGTTTAACACATACATCCCATTGTTAAAACTATACTCTGATCATACATGTTGGGCTGATATATGCCAGATGTACGGAATTTTAGCATTTTTGGCAGCCATTTTGGCGGCCATCTTGGATTTAGGTATGTTAACAAAGCAAAAGTACTCGATATGAGTTCCTAGTGGTCTAATACTTACGTCCCACTATTAAAACTATACATTCACCATACATTTTGATCCCGATTATGATTGAAATAATGTCATTTTAGGAAATTTGACCTTTTGGCGGCCATTTTTGACGCCATCTTGAATAACCCCTTAGCATACTAAAATCATGTTTGTAACATAGTGAATATGTTTTATGACAATGAAGGAAGTAAAGAAAAAGTTGTTTGGGGGAGTCCTGGGGGTGCACGGTAACCCCCCATATATACCCGGCTATGCAATTTCCCGTAAATTGGTTCATGTGACTTCAGGTCACGTGATTCGTAAGTGCCGGGTTTCCCCATTTTTTTTCCTGAAATTAACTAAAAGGGTATTAGGTCCTTGTTGTAAAAACAAAGCACAAAGAAAAAAAAATCACCTCGAGGGGAACTGTAGCTACCCGAAGTCGGTTAGTAATATCTGACTTTTTCAACTTCCTCAAAATGTGATATTTGAACATGGCAACTGGGTATCAATATGGCAACACTGACTTATTTAAATCGGTTGGTTGTTAGACCAGAGATATGGCAACTCATTCATGAAGTCAGTTTGGGCAAAAAATGTAACACCTTGGTGTAGGGTTCTGCCAAACTTTGACTTTTTTTGTTGCTGAAATCAGTATAATTAGGAGAATTTTCCCCTAAAATGACCTAAAACAAGATAGGCTCGTTACCATGGCAACAGAAGGTTGCTGAATTTTTTAATACCATATTTTTACATAACTACTAAATGTCTTTCACCTCCCAAACTTTAGGCAAAATCTAAAAAATGTGTGTCCAAAAGTTTGTCAATCTAGAAAAAATTCACTTTTAAAAAAAGCAACATAGGGACATATGTAGATAGTGTAGGCTGTTATGTAGGATTTTAAACTAGTGCATTTTTTTTTGCTAAGGATGCTTTTTTTGGTGTCATTGGATAGAGTATACCCTCAGCTATCAGAAATCCATTGATCACATTTTATTCCATCCACGAAATGGCCGCCATCTTGAATTTCAAAATGGCCGCCATTTCCAATGGAATTTGTCATATAACTTTTGTTATGAGCAACCTATGAAGTCAAAATTGGTGGCAAACCACATGTTTTTAATACAAGGGAGTTCACAAGTGCTCTAGCTATGTTCCTATGTCTAACATACATGCATGGCCGCCATCTTGGATTTCAAAATGGCCGCCATTTACAAAAAATATATTTTGCCATGTAACTTTTGTTCTAAGCAACATATAAAGTTGATTTTGGTGGCAAAATCCATGTTTTTAAGAGTTGTTTACAAGACAAGAGAGTGTATAATAGCTGATCTGTTGTTATATATTAATTGGCTGATAGTAGTAATTATTAGGGTAATTATTAGGGTGGTTTAAAACGGGCTGTAAGTAGCGCAACTCCAACCTTCTGCTCTACCACAAATTCTTCCTTTCCTCTATCTCCCATCTTGCTCCTTACTCTGCATGCATCTCCAATGCACCTTTTTCCATGCTTTGCTTTACTATAGGTTGTAGATACAGGAGGCAATTCCATCAGCCCTCCTTTCCTTAATCGCTTCTCTTGCAGTTACCCATCTCCACGTCCTCGAAGACTAAGATGCATTGCAATGTAGTGCATGTTAGTCGCGTGCCACCTGGATGGCCAAACCTTGCGGTTAGTGCTACCTGACGGAGCTCTGGGGGTGGGGGCATGTTTTCAATACTGTATCTATGTTCTGATGTCTTACATACATGCATGGCCGCCATCTTGGGTTTCAAAATGGCCGTCATTTACAAAAAAAAAAGATTTTACCCTATAACTTTTGTTCTGAGCAACATATGAAGTTGATTTTTGTGGCAAAACTCATGTTTTTGAGAGTTATTTACTGACAATTAAGTGTACAGTTCTATCTGTTATCCATTAATTTGACATGAATGGTTGCTATAATATATAAATTAAGCTGTAAATTCAATACAAATTTCAATTGTGAGCAGTAACATATACTTTAGTATTTATTGTCCGGTAGTACCCCACTGGTGATACATTAGGTTGATCACATTGCATTGGACTTATTACAAGAAGACATACCAGGAGCAATCAATGTATGCTTTTGTATCCACAGCAGCTACCCCCTCTATATTGTAGAGGGGTGTTATTGTATTATAATAGGGGGTAGGCCTAATTGCTGTTTTGTTCAATTGCATGTATTAAAGGCAAAACCAAACAAACAAACAAAACGAAACAAAAACTAGGAAAGGAAAGAAAAATGGTTAATAATATTAGAGGCCTATTTGGCCTATAAATTAGCCTATGTGCATAATTACTTGTCTTACTTACTTTGACTTATGGCGTGTGATATTCCCGAACCACAATGTCTCTCCAAATCTTCCTATCCAACATAGCTGTCTTGATTTCTTCTACCTACAATCCTGTGTTACGCTTTAGTAAGTCAATGTAGGTTAGGGCTGGTCTACCATGCTTTCTAACTCCATGCTTTGGTACCCAATGTATGACTTTGGAGACCAGCTCATTGGACCCTCTGAAGCAATGTCCTGCAAATCTTGATCTACGCCCACTGATCTTGTCCGAGACTTTGGGCATATCCGCGTACAGGTCCTTATTTGTCACATGCTGTCTCCAGTTGATGTTGAACATAGTTCTAAGCATTCTAGTGTAACATCCGTCCAGCTGTTTACTAAGCTTTGGGGTGACTGTCCATGACTCACATCCATAGAGGAGGACTGATTCTATAGTAGCTATGAACAGTCTTTCTTTGAGCTTTCTGGATAGTGATTTTGCCTTCCATAACTGACTGCGTTTGCCACAAGCTCTCCATGCAGCTGCTTTTCGTGTTTTGATGTCCTTTTCAGTACTGTTCATCCAGGCTCCAAGGTACTTGAAGTCCTCCACTTTATCAAGGGACATACCTTCGTTTGTGGTGATTACAGGTACTTGCTTCTGGTTGAAGGACATGTACTTTGTCTTTACAGCGTTCATTTTGAGCCCAACTTTACCCACCGAAGTCTCCACTCTGGTAAGTAAGTTATTGCGCTTGAGACACGTCTTCAGACAACAGTGCAATGTCGTCAGCAAAGTCAAGGTCAGTAACTGTGGTTGGTCCTATTCGTCTGTTGCTTCTTTTTGTTAAGCGGAATCATAGCTCCTCTTCTTTGCCATCTATGGCCTCTCTTAGGGTGTAGTCGAGAACAATGACAAAGAGATATGGAGCCAAGATGTCACCTTGTAGTACTCCAGCCAGTATTTCAAATTCCTCAGTTTCCCCATCAGGTGATATAACCTTTGCCATGGTGTCCTTGCATATTTCTGAAATCGCATTTGTAAGCTGCTCAGGTATACCATAGGCCTTTAGAATTTGCAGCATTCGTCCCCCGTGTATTGTGTCAAACGCCTTCTTGAAGTCTATAAAGGTTATGATGGCTGGCAGGTTGTTTGATCTAATTCCCTCAACAATTCTTCGGAGGGCAAGAATGTGGCCAACTGTGGTACGTCCAACTCGAAAGCCATTTTGATTAGCTCTCAAGTGGATGTCAAGCTCCGGTCTGATTCTGTTAAGTATCATCTTGTTGTAAAGCTCGGCAACACTTGAGCTTAGACTTATTCCACGGTAGTTGCCTCCCAAACTGAGATCACCTGATTTTGGTATTGGTATTATGTTGAGAATAAACAAATTGGTCTGGCTTTTTCCCGTTCATCAAGGCATCGTTGCAGAAGTCCAGTATTATATTATCCAAATCACATCTTTTGAGCATTTCAGGTGTGATACCATCTTCCCCACTGCTTTCCCCCTCTACAAGTGCCTTCTTAGCCCTCATATATTCCTCCAAGTCAAAGGGTCCTTCTTTTATGCTGAGATTTGATAGTACTGGGGTAATTTCCTCATCTTCATTACTTACGTGCGGTGGGCTCCCAAGTAGATTTTTGAAATGAGTATACCAATTATCTAGTCTCTCCTTTTTGCGTGGATCCTTTGATTTGTCCTTTACTTGTAGTCAATCTTCCTGATATTTTGTTGATCAGTTTCCAACTCTTACCATGCTTGCAGTTTATGTGGGCATTTTCTACCTCTCTAAGCTTATTGGTAAAGTCTTCCTCTTTCACATGGTCATAAGCCTCCCCTAGGCTCTTCTTAGCCTCCTTATAATTTCTCCATTTTTCCTCGTCATTATTGTCTAGTCGATATTTTGCATACGCTTCTTCAATTTGTGATCTCGCCCTTGATACCTGGGCGTCATTTGAGAAGTAGGTTATTTTCTCTTTTTTTCCTCACAGGAATCACTTCCTCTGCAGCATCTTGAGTGGCTTTAATGAATCTGGAATATTTCTCAGATGCAGTTTCTACTTCATCCTGGAGGGGTTGAAACCTATTAAAAGTATTATGCACCTCTATGCTATATTTGGCTTGTAGATCATTATCAGTTATAAGTAGCTTCCGGATACGAGCAGAGACGATTCTATGGTCAGATCCCACACTAGCAAAGGTGTTATGCTTCAGAATTTAGAACACTGTTTTGCCATTTCCGCCTGAAAAGGATGTAGTCCAGCTGTAGTTTGTTGCCGCTTGGGCTGACATATGTCCACAACTTGCCTTTTTTCTTGCGGAAGTAAGTATTTGCGATTATAAGATCTTTCTCTTTAGCCAAGTCTGCGAGGTACTCTCCATTTCTATTTGTGTCATCATGGTAAGTGAATTTGGCGTCATCCTCTCCAAGCCTAGCATTGAAGTCGCCAACAACAAGCAAGATGTTGTGTGCTGGAATGGAGTATATTGCCCCCTTTAGACTGTTATGATCTCCTACGATGTCTTCATCCGCCACATTTGTAGGGCAGTAGGTCACCACTACAGTTGTTGCTGGGTTACCATGGAAGTTGACTATGAGTGTACGATTAGAATGTGGCTTGATACTTGCTAATGATCTGAGTGCTCTGTTATTGAGTAGTATCCCGACTCCACCTACAGCTGCACCTGCTTTATTTCTTGTTGTTGAGGTATTGATCAGAGTTCCACCTATAATGCTCTCATACTTCACTGGGTCATCATGGACAATGCGGTGTTCATGTCAATTTTACATTTAATTAGATTGGTTACCAGCTCCTCCCTGCATCGACTCTCTCTGATAGTTCTCACATTCATGGTAGATATAGTAATATTGGTCTTGCAAGTTGCAAGTGGTCTCCTATTGCGTGCTCTGCCGTCAAGCTTACTCCTCCCTCGGGTTTGGGGGCATGCCGTCATCAGTTGATTTAGAAAAATCAGAGTTTGCTCCAGGAGACGTTATTTTAGGGACTTTAACCCTAGTATTGATTTGGTTTGCCATCATGGTTTTGCTGTAATCACTGCGGTCGCAACTCCAGCAGCATGGTTTGTTGTCCTTCTAGAATACTTGCCAGCCAAGGCTAATGAGTATATTCTACCCAGGTCTCAGTGATTTAAAGTGAAAGCAATGATCAATAGTTCTCCAGACTACTCCAATAGTCCTAGAACTACCAACCATTGCCCCCCACCCCCCCCCCCCCCACCCCCGAGCTCCGTCAGTTAGCACTAACCGCAAGGTTTGGCCATCCAGGTGGCACGCAACTAACATGCACTACATTGCAATGCATCTTAGTCTTCGAGGACGTGGATGGGTAACTGCAAGAGAAGCGATTAGGGACAGGAGGGCTGATGGAATTACCTCCTGTATCTACAACCTATAGTAAAGCAAAGCATGGAAAAGGTGCATTGGAGATGCATGCAGAGTAAGGAGCAAGATGGGAGATAGAGGAAAGGAAGAATTTGTGGTAGAGCAGAAGGTTGGAGTTGCGCTACTTACAGCCCGTTTTAAACCACCCTAATAATTACCCTAATAATTACTACTATCAGCCAATTAATATATAACAACAGATCAGCTATTATACACTCTCTTGTCTTGTAAACAACTCTTGAAAACATGGATTTTGCCACCAAAATCAACTTTATATGTTGCTTAGAACAAAAGTTATATGGAAAAATATATTTTTTGTAAATGGCGGCCATTTTGAAATCCAAGATGGCGGCCATGCATGTATGTTAGACATAGGAACATAGCTAGAGCACTTGTGAACTCCCTTGTATTAAAAACATGTGGTTTGGCACCAAGTTTGACTTCATATGTTGCTCAGAACAAAAGTTATAGGGTAAATTATATTGGAAATGGCGGCCATTTTGAAATCCAAGATGGCGGCCAATCGGCAGATGGAAAAAAATGTGATCAATGGATTTCTGATACCTGAGGGTCTACTTTAGCCAAAAAAACCAAAAAAACCATCCTTAGCAAAAAAAAAAGCAAAATTACATAACATCCTACACTAGACACTAGAAAACAGCTAACACTTGTGATGAATTTGCCGCCGAATCTCATTTATCTTCATTTGTACATTGCCTACTCTCTGATCACAACTAACTGGTTATCATGCACATCCAACCCTATGGGCTGGGGCAGGCATGTGCCACTATTGATAGATTTGTCATTGCCGAGATAGAAGCCTCTAGCGTGCTAGTGCCCCCTATGTTGTGAGTCATATCGCGCTTCTCAATTACCTTGCGTGCTGTCAATCTTAGCCGCATAGGTGCTGTCAACATAGCGCCTTCATTTCATTCCTGACTTCGCTCGTCGTAAAGATATATTCACGCCAATATGCCCATATATAGGAGGCTCTGATTTTGAAATTCGAATTTCCTCTATCATAATACTCCCCAGCTAGGGTGTTCACCAGCATGATTGGAAATGTATTGTCGACTGTCGTGCGTTTAATCGGTCGATCCCTGGAATACGCAACAATCATACTAATAGCATCATTGCACACATGAACATGATGTGTTGTTTTGGTTACTCTGAAGAAACCGAGAATCCAATTTGGATCCTGCAGTTTCGTGAAAGTGAATGTCGATAAGCGCGTGTCCCCGTGAGCCTTCAGACCCTAAACAATGTGTAAACCTTTTCCAATGTATTATTTCTTATCGTGCAGTAACGCGTGAATTAGATCCGAAATACGGTATTTTCCTCCAATCGTATAAACAGTAGGGGTGCTGTAAGCTTGATACTCAGTGATACATAAATCAAAGTCAGATATCTAATTTAATTTCCTCATTTATTACGCAACTTCAGGAAACATGGACAAGGTTCGCCTAACATTTGTGGTATATTCCCATAGCGCCCTCTTCAGATCACGTCGTATCACTGACTTCAATTCGCATCAAGAGTATCAAAATAGAACCGTCAATACCCGCGTGTTATCGTGTAGTATAGGAAATGAAGTCATAACCAACTTGGCGGATCCCGTTGAAACACATTTCAGAACAATTACGCAGGTACGTATAATAGTATAGTGATAATTGCTTAGATAACACACCCGATCATCCCAGTGTCTCTATCATAGTATCCAAATCACATATTCCTGATATAGTTAGCAAAGTGTAATCAGTTTTTAATTACGCTAGTAATTTACGCTGTAGTTAGGGCATATGTACTAGCGAGGAAGCTTACCACTCTAGTAAGTTACGCCAATTTGGTGCACTCGGCCCATCTATAGTGTGTGCTACCCAGTGGCAATGTCTGTGTTATACCAAGCATGATTGAACGAATTCGATAGCAACAGTACGAATCAATGACACGAATCAATGACATCCAGAAAATGAACATTTGTTTTGGGGGTATAAAAAGGTGTTGGTACTTAAGACATAACTTTTTAGTATCCAATCGATTTGTATGAAATGGGGTCAAATTACGGGACTGAAATTTGCTCGATTTTTTTATGCTTCACAATGTTGGTACCAATATAAAAATTGTTATTAGCTAACATAAGAGCACCTGGTCAGGAGCTTAGGTTAGGTGCACACCAGTTAAACATTTTACTCGAGAAAAGACGAATACTGTTATTGAACATAAATGGAATTATTTCCGAATAGTTGTATTCCTTTTTTCATATTCGAAATTACATTCACGATCACGTATGATTTTTGTGTGATCTTCTGAATAACCTTATGCCTTTCTTTTTTTTATATCCCTATGTAGAATGGAACGAATGAATCATGCGTATTTTGGGATTTCACAGCTGATAATGGTAGGGGTGATTGGTCGACTGAAGGCTGCTTTAATGTCACCGGTATCTCACCTGATGAATTGGTCTGTCAATGCAATCATCTGACAAACTTTGCTGTGTTAATGGTACAGTTTAATATTAGTTTGATTCAGTCAGTATTTATGCTAAAAAAAACTCGCACAATAACATATAAATTATCATTTTCTATTAAACGGTTGAACATGACATTTGATAATTATGTCTCGACCACATATTAGTGGGTTTTGATACTTGTTGTTTACTAAGGTTGCACCTAGGCCTCTTGAGGGAAATATCACGGCGGAGGTTGCACCTAGGCCTCTTGAAGGAAATATCACGGCGGAGGTTGCACCTAGGCCTCTTGAGGGAAATATCACGGCGGAGGTTGCACCTAGGCCTCTTGAGGGAAATATCACGGCGGAGGTTGCCCCTAGGCCTGTTGAGGGAAATATCACGGCGGAGGTTGCACCTAGGCCTCTTGAGGGAAATATCACTTCGGAGGTTGCACCTTGGCCTCTTGAGGGAAATATCACGGCGGAGGTTGCACCTAGGCCTCTTGAGGGAAATATCACGGCGGAGGTTGCACCTAGGCCTCTTAAGGGAAATATCACGGCGGAGGTTGCACCTAGGCCTCTTGAGGGAAATATCACGGCGGAGGTTCCACATAGGCCTCTTGAGGGAAATATCACTTCGGTGGTTGCACCTAGACCTCTTGAGGGAAATATCACGGCGGAGGTTGCACCTAGGCCTCTTGAGGGAAATATCACGGCGGAGGTTGCACCTAGGCCTCTTGAGGGAAATATCACTACGGAGATTGCACCTAGGCATCTTGAGGGAAATATCAAGGCAGAGGTTGCACCTAGGCCTCTTGAGGGAAATATCACGGCGGGGGTTGCATCTAGGCCTCTTGAGGGAAATATCACGGCGGCGGTTGCACCTACATGTAGGCATCTTGATGGAAGTGTACACCTAACACAACAACTCCCGGACTAGGCGCTTTGATGTTGGCTAATTCAAAATCAATAATCGGTACCAAAAATCTAAGATTTACAATAAATGAGAAAAAATTTTCTCCGTAGTTTGGTACCTCATTCATAGAATGTTCAAAGTTATATACAACGAGTTCAATAACCACGACTAACGACAACAAAGTTGCACTAGCATTGGTTTCCTATGGGATATCATTGACTTGTATTGTTTACTGTGTGCTATCTGATCCAGTCAGATATCTTGATGATTGGGTCACAGGCATCGACTGGGATTGTGTACACTCACTGGTTTGTAAATCACACACTAATTAAGCAATGACATCCCATAGAAACCCAATTTTTAGTGTAATTATTTGTTTGGTAGTTGTGGTCAATGAAACAATCATAACTTCAATTCTATTCACTCGAATTTTATGAATGAGGTATCGAACTACGGAGAAGATATTTTCTCATTAAATGTATATATCAGATTTTTCGATTATTGATTTTAGATTAGCCAACATCAAAGCACCTGGTCCGGGACTTTTTGTGTTAGATGTATACCTAGTCACATCACTATTAAGGAATACGCTTGCTTTTCAAAAGTAATGACCTTATTACACAAACGATTGGTTGAATGCATCGTAGCATATACCATGTAACCTTGATTGTGTTTGGTCTAATTATTATTTATCTATATTTATCGATCAATTTATTAGGATATTTACAGTCAAAGTGGATTAACAGATACACAGGACATGATTCTTGAGATACTTAGTTACATTGGTTGTGGACTATCCATATTAGGACTGATTGTAACTTTCTATTCATACGCATCAAATAAGTAAGTAAATCGGACTTATTGAGATTTACCTATATATACAATATTTTGAATAAGCCTAACCGTACATTGCTTTTTTAAATTCGTCTGTGGCGAAGATTCTGAGCAGATAACCGAAATAGTTTAAACATTAAATTAAATATTCATCCTTCATCCTTATAGCTATAGGTGCCCAATACTGTATGTCCTGTTTTATTTTGTAAAACGTGTCTTGAAACGGACTTTCTATATAGGTATTTCAATGGGGTCATTTGAAAAAGTAGTTGCACATCTTTGCGTGGTTTGCTTCATGAGAGCCACGCGATACCGTTTATATCACAAAATCACTTTTACAATCATTATTTAAATCAAATCTAATCATATTCGGGCATGCGTGGTCCAACGGATACATTCTCGCTCCACAATACAAAGGTTGTGGGTTCGAGTCCCGTTGCTGCCAGCGTGTTGTGTCCTTGAGTAAGGCACTTTACCGCAATTGCTCCTTACTACCCAGGTGTATTAATGGGTACCAGCATTAATCCATGTTGGGAAGGTAAAACAGACTCGTTGTGCGGGAGGAGTGGCGAACCCCCCCCCCCCCCCCCCCCCCCCCCCCCCCCCCCCCCCCCACAGCAAAAATTACAAAAAGAGGAGTCTGGCCTAAAAACGCCAAAGAAAGAGGGATAGATAGGCCTTTCACTTTACCTCTTTTTACTCACTTTACCTCTTTTTAATCATATTCAATATAGATTTTAGAGACGTCGGTCCACCATTTTAATATGGTGTTTGTTTTTGTATTTTTATGTACCATCATTTAATGTTGTCATCGCACACCTTTTAATTATTTCCGCATGTTATGGGTAAACTCAGATTAAGCAACAAATTCAAATTTTGAGCCCTTCTTTCTCAGTGCATCATGCCTTTCCTAGTTTACATTTCTCGCTTTAACTTTGTTGATGCATACAAATTAGCTCGTTTGATTAACCACGTTTTCCCATTGCTTTTGTTGACAGACAACTGCGCGCCAAACAACCAAACAAGATACTATTGAACCTCTGCGGTGCATTACTTGGTCTGTATGTATCGTTTGTCGTTATGATATCAGTAGATACTACAAGAGGCAAAGCTGAATTGGATCAGGTCTCCTGCAGCATTCTGGCGGCATGTGTTCACTACTTCACGTTAGCGTCTCTATTCTGGATGGTCGTTGAGGGCGTTAATATGTATCTCCTTTTTGTGAAAATAGTGAACAGCCATGTGGAAAGATTTATGTTGAAGGCATCGTTGATGGCATGGGGTATGTATTTCACAAAATCCTGAACTCAGACTAATACCAAGGCTAATCGATAATATTTGCTAATCGAATGTGTACTGAATAACGATCCGTACATTGAAGCAGCTAATGCAACAATGTTAAACACTTTCCACGCGGCTATAATACGTCGTAGTTTAACCATATAAAAAGAAAGATTTTTCGGAAACCTTTGCCAACTTTCAAAGTCTTATCTCATGAATTACTGAACTAATATGACGCACGTCTGTAACCATTTTAATGCATTTCTCACAGTGATTCCAAATATGGCGATGAAATTCAAATAATGTTGACATTTTTTAAATATCTTGTGAAATGTTGGATCTGTCGTATTCAGACGACTGCCGCGTGTTAAAACAACCTACCTCGAATCAACGTGTTTTATTTGCATTGTCTATAATTTGCACCGCGACAGAAGTTGTGAACCGGCGTTGCCAGTTACAGGTCAGATGAAACCACAATGCTGGTACTTCATGTGTTGAGATTCTTAAAAACCAATAACTGTCATTTTTTGCGCTATTGCTTTAACATTCTAAAGTTCACGTTGAAGAAGTATTTGGACATGTTTATATATTATATATTTTAATAATAATAATTATACAAATGATGCATTGCCCGTATCAAAAGTGCTCGATTGATGAATATTAATTTAAATTTCTGATAATTACTGCGCTTAAAACATTTTCTTTTTAATGGGGTGGTGTGTAATATTCCAATCAATGAAATTATATCAATCACACTCTTTTTCCTCTACAGGCGTTCCACTTATAGCAGTTATTGTAACAGGTGCTGCCACGATGGAAGAATATGTGGTTGAAGGCTTGGACTTGTGAGTTGCATTATTTTGTTTGTGTTTCGTAACATTTCATTGTTATATGACCTTTTCGACTATTTAACAATCATCCCCATGCCATTAACTGGAGTGGGTGTCGTTTAACTTCTGTAAAAATGGCGTGTGGTTCAAACCAGGTAATCAGTTTTGAGATGATTTTGTTATGAAGGGCAGCGCACAAATAGAACGTCCTCAATGCTCGATCGATGATCGATAGCGCTTACCACCACTACGCGTGTCATATCAGCTCTTACTCCTATTAGTTACCTAAGTATGTGTTTCTTTGATAGCAGGATACCAGCGTATTATATCATGAACACTAATATGTGTGGGAGCGTGCACGAGTGTTAGCGTTTATGGTTGGCCGAGTTCGCCATAACGTATTTGTACGTGTATTAATATGCAGCAATGGAAATACCCACATGACTTCCTACCCGGGGTAGAGCGACCCGGGGTAGACCAACCCTAAGTCAACCAACCCTAAGTCGACCAACCCTGGGTGGACTAGGGTTAGGGTTAGGGTTAGGGTTAGGGTTAGGGTTAGGGTTAGGGTTAGGGTTAGGGTTAGGGTTAGGGTTAGGGTTAGGGTTAGGGTTAGGGTTAGGGTTAGGGTTAGGGGTTAGGGGTTAGAAACAGTCCCTGGGTGGACAGTCCCGGGGTTGGACAGTCCCGGGGTTGTTTTAGAATGATCCGTCCTTGTTTTTACCTCCCCGACCGCCAACCCCCTGAGTTTTTTAACATATAATTTAGAATGAATATAGTTTCCAAGGTGTTTTTTAAACAGTATTATGGTTTATTCCGTGAGGGCGCTATTGCAGTCCACCCAGGGTTGGTCGACTTAGGGTTGATCAACCCCGGGTCGCTCTACCCCGGGTGGAAAGTCATGTGGGTATTTCCATCGCTGCGTATTAACATACGTACTCTATTTTCGAATACGTGTGGGAACGTGAACGAGTGTTAGCGTTGTGGAATATATGCGGTTTTGTTATGAAGGGCAGCACACAAATAGAACGTCCTCAACGCTCGATCGATGATCGATAGCGCTTGCCACCACTATGCGTGTCATATCAGCTCCTGCTCCTACATATATTATAAAACAGTATTATTAGTTTCAATGCCTCAACTCCACTATGTATTTCAATTTAGATATCTTAGTTTTGAACCAACTTGTATTTGTTTTTTATTATACAGTTGCTTTTTACGACGACGACCTTTGATTGGTGGACTGATGGCTCCAATTGCGTGTATTCTGATTTGTAACGTGATTATATTTGTATTGGTAATTCGTCGTATCACAGCAAAAGTCACGGGCAAGCAGAAAACACAATCTGAAAGAGCGCAATTCGTGACGAGATTGGTCAACGCTATAGTGATATTTGTGTTGATGGGGTTAACGTGGGGATTCGGATACTTGAGTATCATTCCATCTGCAGATTTCATCGTTCACATGTTATTTTGCGTGTTTAATTCAATGCAAGGCTACGTTATTTTCATGCTATACGTTATACGACAGCCCAAAATACGCAAAATTTGGGCTAATTCGTTCCGTACTCGTTCCTTCACACGTGGATTTACGTCGAATTCTTCACCGCAGAGTTCTCCAGTATCGCGCCGGCGATTTTCCCAAAGACGTCCAACAGAATCTCGACAATTTACGGCAACGATTCCTCCTAATACTGGAAATAATAATCGATTTACTGGCCAGACATCATTTGCACCCAATTCATTTCCATTTTCGACAGTTGAGGAAAACAGAATGGAACGGTAGTGACAATGAAGACTTTAATATAGAATGAGTGTACATCCGAAATCATTACCAGTCAGCACGATCAGCAGTGGCGTAGCTAGGATGTGTGGGGCCCGTGAACGAGGGACTGGCTGGGCCCCAAACCCCCTCCCTCAATCATAACCCGTGGCACGCGAATCCCCATCAAATATGTTTGCTCAAAGATTTCTGACTTATGTTGTTGAACCAGGAGTGCTGCATCAATTTGTTCCAGTGCCAGGAGCACTATCATTATCGTACAGTGCATTTAACATATCTTTAGGAGTCTTAAATATTGCACTGCATTATTTAACTTATTTTATCATGTTTATTATCACATTTTTTACCAGGTTTAAGAAATATCAATTCCAGACTACTCGATGATTTAGAATCCAGAAATATATTTATGCATACATCATAAGTACTGGATATTGCTCAGTACTATATTGAAGGTATAACACTGTATAGTCTGGATTTGTTGTTATATAACACATGCTTTCGCCAGGAAGAAATGTAAATACCAAGACCTTGTATCAGATTGCGAAAATAACGTATGGTCTGTGAACTACTTTCCCGTAGAATTCGGAAGCAGGGGGATTTATAATACACCGATCAGCAAATGTCTGGCCTCCCATCTACAAACGGTTCCATCGCCTTTATAATTTGAGCCACTTTGGAATTAAGTTTTTTGACTATAATGACAGGCCAAGATTGTTCCATGAATATGAATCCTGACTTTGTCTAGCCAATACAGGCATACAGCCTTGACACGTTTTGTTTAGCATTTAACATGTTTAATGTAGCCCAAATTGGGCTAATACTTGAAACTAAAAGTCTAATCTAGAAATGCTATATCGACACCTCCTCAACATTTGAACATTTTATTTCATAAAATCTGAAATACTAAGTACTAATCTTTATAACAAATTGAAGTTCAAAGCTAGGAATTCTTTATACAACCTCGCTTAACATGCTCATACCATACAATATGGGCGCTGTGTGTCGTTTCAACCAGGAATTGGCAGACCTACATTGCACCGTCCACGGACAAGCCCACATGCTGTGGACATTGCTTGCCGGCTTCCTCCCTTGACCAAGGCATGAGAGTGTTGCCACATGAGGGTTTTCAATGTCCTAATTGGGCTTAATTTAAAAACTAAAACCTGCTCAAGCAATAGTATAATCGTGATTTTTCTCGAAATTTGAACATTTTATTTCACAAAATCTGAATCAGCACTAATTTTATAACAAATTGAAGTTTAAAGTATAATTTTTATAACATAACAAATGATAAACTTAACATTTTGGGCTTGCTGCTGCTCGCCCAAATTATTATTGCAGTTTGGAAGCTATTTATATACAGCAACTGAGTATGACATATTGTGAACATGAAATCTTTTCTAATATCATAAGTCAAGTTATATCCAACCAATTCCGCTCGTTCAAAAAGCAGACTTTGCTATCTTTATATAATGTATTCATTTTTGTACTTTAATTCACGAATATAAAGAAAAAACTGGATTTATTAAATTTGACAATGACCCCACTAGTGTAACGGTCTTGCTACAAAACACCCTAGTCAACACTTGGTTGTCCAAAGGGCACCCAAAGCGCTGTAGGCACTAACAGCTGGTGCAATAACTCAAAGAGTTGGGGGGAAAGGAATCATGATTTACAACCCTGGATACCATGACATATCCGTGGTCAAAAAAAGCTCAGAATATAGAGGGAACAGAACCGTAATGACTTCTTTTCCTTGTTGACCGTGACCACCCGAGTGCTCCATTGCTGCGTCGCCTTCATTTGCAACCAATCCGCCAACGCATTAATTTCAAACTCCTTGTTATCGTTTGCAAATGTATCAACTCCATGGCGCCTTCATATCTTCAGGAACTGATTGTTTTCAAATCACCCGTTTATGCCACTCGCTCATCATTTGACAGAACACTTCTCCATATTCCAAGAACTAAATCTATAACTGGTGAGCGTGCTTTTCAAGCTTCTGCTCCTCGGCTCTTCTCAGAAACATCCGGGAATCCAACACACTCCAGTTTTTCAAGAAGAAACTAAAAACTCATTTATTTTGATAATTGGTTGCAATTATGTCTTGTTTTTTAATTGTGTATATACATTGTTTATATTTTAGCTTATATTGATGTGTTTTAATATTATGTAATATAATGTATATGTTCATTTTGTAAAGCGCTGCGTTCTTTGCGGGGCGCTATATAAATGCTCGGTTGTAGTTGTTGTTGCTATCATTGCTGTCTATACAGGGGTGTACCTTCATTTTTTCTCCAACCAGCCAGCCGGGCTGGTAGCATGTAAAAGTTACCAGCCCGACTGTAAACTTACCAGCCAAACAAGTGATCTTCATTTACCAACAGCAAAATTCTTACCGGCCAGCCGGGCGTGTATATTTGAAAAGTTACCCGCCCGGCGCAAAAGTTACCCACCGCGGGCGTGCGGGCGGGTACTACGTACAGCCCTGTGTCTATATGGAAAGGCTAAATTGCTAGTACAGGGTTTTTGGATCCTCAGCATTCAATAAAGACATTTTTTATCATCAAAATGCCGGAATTTGATTGGTCGGTTGAATTAGAGTTCTTATGTTGATAACTGTCTTTTGAAAGGCCAAATTGCCTTTAAGGGGTTTCTTGAATCACGAAATTCAATAAGGATATATTTAAAAGTGTATGAGGTCATCCAAATGCCGAATTCAATTGGATTGGTCGGTTATATTGCAGTGCTAAATTTGTGAATATCAGATTATATTGGCCGTTCAGAGGGCACAAACAGAATTTGCCAATGCATTCATGAACAAAATTCGAAAGAAAAAGACAGCCCCCTTAATCTTATTAAATTCATGTGACAATTTGATTTTTTGTTCGGGGAAAGGGGGGGGGGGGGGGGGGGGGAGTTGTGGGTGTGTAAAAAGCTACTGGCTAGCAAGGGGGAGGACTTCCCCCGAACCAACGTTTTTGACTTCCTTTTATGGTACTAAAACATATCTAGGGCATATCTCAATCAAAATGATTGGTTAAAGTACAGTTTTAATTATGTGATGTATGTGTTAGACCACTAGACAATTATATCCAGTGCTTTTGATTTGTTAACATACCTAAATTCAAGATGGCCGCCAAAATGGCCTCCAAAAATGGTAATATTTCACAAATTGGCATATTTATTATGAACCAACATGTATGATCAGAGTATAGTTTTAACAATGGGATATATGATGATATATGAAACTCATATCTAGTAATTTTGCTTTGTTAACATACTTTAAAATCAAAATGACCGCCAAAATGATGACCAAAACTGGTCAAAATTCCATAAATTGGCATAATATCAACCAAAATGTATGTATGATAATATAATTCAAACGATGGGATGTATACATTACACCACTAGTAACTCATATCTAGTATGTTTACATGCTTAACATTCTTAAACATCCAAAATGGCTGCCAAAATACCCACAAAATGGGTCCAAAAATAGATCCAAATATTGTCAATTTCAAAAAAATGGGATAATATAACCCAAAATGTATGATGTAAGTATAGTTTTAACAACGGGATGTATGTATTAGACCACTAGTAACTCGTATCCAGTATTTTTGCATTGTAATAACATACTTTAAATCCATGGCCGCGAAAATGGCCGTTCCAGGATGTTTGCCCGGAATTTAATAGCATGTTTTTATAGTCCCATGGTGTTTGGGAACTGACTAAACCTAGAGCGGCGTGAGAAAATGATGAATTAAGATACTCTCTGAGGGCGTTAATAAGCCATTTCGGACATTATTATAGAATTTAAGGTGATTGCCATTTAAGATGGTTGTTGGCAAGGATGTCCATTTAGGTTGAAAGAACATTTTGGTACAGAACTCCCTGTGTCACCTAGACTGGGACCGAAAAAACCCTATGTTCCCCCAACTATTAGTTTGAAATTCTTGTCTAAACCGTAGACCAGAATGTTTTGTTGTACCATGATGTGTAAGTTAATACATGTAATATAATCGTAGAAATATATAATCCCAGTTGTTATCAAAATTGAAGGCGCCGCCTCCAACACATCCGTGTCCCTTTAAATTGTTGCTTTACAGTACGTTGATTGTGAATATTAAACATGATGATTAACATATCTTATGAGATGACTCTCCATCACGTATAACAACCTGATCTCCTATATTAAACCCGCTATATACGAGGGTCATTCAATAAGTTCTACCTCCTACTTTGCTATTATGCAAGCCAGTCGTATGAAATATTCCACAATTGAAGCTTTGAATCTCAGCTACAAAATCATAGTAGATTGATCTGAATACTCATTGTACTTTTCTGGATATGCATTAAAAACCAAACTTCCATTTAGTTCGATGGAAACGTGTAAAAACAGCCAAATGTCTCCTAAGTGATATTCATTTGGCCAATTCTAAATTACAAAATATACCTATCTGTCAATTACAATCGTTCTAAGTTAGAAATATCTCTTAAACAGACTTTAAGCAATACAAGTGACTGATTATTGGCGGAAAATGCGGAGAACCAGACCAGGACAGCCTTCATTTTTAACCCTACCCTAGAGAACAGCTGCAAAAGTCATGTTTGCTTTTCATAGGAACTAAGAGATCTTCATTATACAAGACTAAATGGATATATTTCAAGTCTCTCGAAGATATATTTTCCTATCACTGACTACCTGATTAACTATTATAAATGTTGCATATAAGGAAAACTGATAAAGTTACTGTCATGTTAAGATTTAACATTCGCGGCACCACTGTGGCTTGACATGTAACAACGAACATTTGACTGAATATCAGTATTCCAGTATGCTAAAGGCGTGTCAATACATTCGAGTTGATATTATACTATTTGCAAGCTACAAAGGTTAAAATAGCATTATATTCAGAAATCATCAATTGTTTTCTATTTTCAGTATTCAAATCGGGCGGTTATACCTCATCATACAATACGGAGAGAAAACGAGAAAAAAACATGTATTTATCTTTGGGGGTAATTTTCGGTGTCCGTTGTCTAAAATCTCTCTCTGGCTTTGATTGCATCATGACAAAAGTGAAATAGGTATCAATTAGCCTTTACTATAAATGTGTAGCTATGATTCAGAGCTATAATCATCACAAATGTCATGAGGCTGACATTCATATTAGCGATGTTATGAGTGAGGAGGTAGAACTTATTGAATGACCCTCGTATATATATATATGGAATTTACAAAAGGGGTTTAATCTGTATTTATTTGGCAGTTTAAGGCGTTATGAGACTGCCCTCTATAGATCTATTCGGCTGTACAGTTATAGATTAGCTTTATTTCATTATAGCGCCCTCAACGGAATAAAGCGCAATAACACTGACAAAATAGTTTAAGAATGTAGTATATCCAACATTTACTGTTTAAGAATGTATGATATCCAATATTTATTGTTTAAGTTTGATCCATCCTTAGTTTTACCTCCCCAATCACCAACCCTCTGAGTGTTTTGACATAAACTTATTCATAAATTTCGTTTCAGAGGTGTTTTTAATTACAATTATATAACACCGTAACACAGGCAGTCTCATAACGCCTTAAACTGCCAAATACATACAGATTAAACCCCTTCTGTAAACGCAGAGCAGTTTAGTAAGGAGACCAGGATCCAGGTTCAACCTATTTTAATATTACTATTTCCTTAGAAATTTTCCGAAGAAGTACGATGAATGCTGTCATGCGGTCGTGAAACAACATTTTCCGAAAAACCGAACACCGAAGTGTCCGAATGCCATTTTGCTCTGTGTTTCGCACACGTGGATTACTGCTTTTGCCGTAATAAGTAGGGAAAACATTATGTTTTCCCGTAAAATTTGATTACATTTTGTTTCTTAAGATGTCGTGGAATTTCACAACATTCACGAAGTAAGAAATTACTGTTCCAAAATTATTCAAACTCCCACAATTTTCACCGATTTTCACCAACTAAAAAAAGAAAATGTTAATTTTTATTCTGTAAGATTTCATTTTACGCGCGCGAAGTATCCTTGGTACCGGGAAATGTGCTATTCTTACCGGGGAAACTCCTCTTCGCACGATTTTCGTGGTTTATGTGCAAATAGCAGTAATAAAGCAAGCGCAGTTCTCGACTCCACATTTTTGCGATCATCATCATCGGTCATCCTTGGACGGAATAGTGGAAGCAACTGACATATTGGTACCATGTAGCTTTCTTAATCATGAGCGATGGAATATCATTTAGGGCAAGACCCGTGTCCTTTGCAATGCTGTCAGAATAGGTGGTATTTTTCTTGCCACGGTTAGAATGCCCGGTTAGAATGGCCATAGATAGGAGTCCATAATATCAAGTTGGTCCTTAGTGCGTACGCAGTGGCCTACAAACTGTAGACGCCTCTTTCTCGAAGTGACTGACAGAAGAAGGATGTCACCATACCATTGTTTACTTGGTGGTCTCGCCAGCTGATGTTAAGTACTAGTACTCTTCGAAGTAGCTGTGTGTAGCATTCATATATTCTATCCTCAAACCTTTGAGTTACCCCGGTTTCAGAGCCATATAATAGGATACTTTCTACACACGCCCTGAAATACTTGATGTTGATGTTTCTATCAAGTTTCGACTTCCAGATTGTGTCAAGTTTGTTGCGTCCAACCCATGCCTGTGCTTTCCTGCACTTGAAGTCATGTAATGAAACTGGTAGTGACGATCCTAGATACTTGAAATCCTTGATGTTATCAAGTTCAGAGCCATTCAGGGATTGGACATTGGATCCTAAATTAAGATAGAGCCCGACACAACTCGAGGCATCCTCTACTATGTCTACACTCTGCAAACGGTCATCAGCTGATGCAATGGATGATGCCGGATGTGCTATATCATCAGCAAAGTCCAGGTCATGTAGGCGCATTTCGGGATATCTCTTTTGCTTTTTCTTTCCTCAATGATGACGGTCCCTCAAAGCATTGTCACATGACATAGTCAAGCATGATTATGAAAAGGAAGGGGACTAAGGTTCCTCTTTGCAGTACACTTGTCATAATCTGGAAATGATCAGTTTCACCATCTGGAGTAATAAACAAAGCAGTAGAGTTGTTATACAGGGTGTCCCAAAAGTCTATGCACGTTTTTGAAGAGTCATATCTCATAAAATATAAATCATATGGTATAAATGTAACCATATTTTGATAGACGAGATTTAGGAAATTAATTTGATACCAAACACAACCCTATTGATGAACCCACAACATTATAAAACTGGTTGAAAGTCATTGGCCGTGTGCCAGACCAACCCATACCAAGTACCACACATTGTTGCTAAAGGTGCGCATAAATTAACGGTATGAAAGCAACGTTGCGCGTTAGTCACAGTTCACTGCTTACCTTGCAACATTACTGTTATTTAATACCAAACTCGGTCACTCACAACATAAATAAGCGTAGTAGACAACATTGCACAGCAAACAAAAGTCTTCATTCAAGATGGTTTACAGCATAGATAAGCGAATACAAATTGTATGGTTCTACGCTGAAACACATTCAGTTCAACGTACTCAACAAAAGTTCAGAAAACATTTCAAAGTGAAACGCGCACCAGGAAGAATATCCATTCTGAAGTTGGTGGATACATTTTTGAACACAGGAACATATTCTAAATGGGTAAAACAACCTTCGATGAGGCCTTCAAGCAGCATTAAAATAATCCGCTAAGTTTAAATTTTTACATGTTTGACAGCTGTGTGTTGTGTGTGTTCACTTTTCTGTTACGTTATTCAATTGTTTAGGTCTGTGTTTTTGCATTAGCACACGTCTCTGTATACATGGAAAACATTTAAATTAAATTTCACTATAGAAACGAAAATTATGTGTGATATAGTTAGTTATTATGATGATATCACTGTAATGTAAAATTTTAAATATTACAATTGACGGATCACTTTCCGTGTAACCAACTCTACCCGTATTTTTGTTAGGGCTTAATCTCAATAGGTATGGATTTATGAACTTTATTCCTCCGAAGTATAAAATTACATTTTTGCAGTAATACATATTTTACTTCTAGGGTGGCATTACAAATAGATGTTACTCTAATGTTTGGTATCACAATTATTTCCCACATCTCCTCTTTCTAAATATGTATTCATATTTTCAATACGACTTATATTTTGTGAAATACAAAGCTTCAAAGTCATGCATAGACTTTTGGGACACCCTGTATATTGCTTTGATTGCATCAATGATGATTCCTGGTAGGATTTCAAACATGCGGTCTCGGTGTAGAGTCGAATGCTTTTGAGAAGTCAATTAACACTAGAGGAAGATTCTTAGATTTCATACCTTCAATGATCCGTGCCTGAATCTGAGAGATGGTTGATCTCTGCTGCCTAAAACCATGGTTCCAACGCAGTTAAGGATTAATGAATGGTCTGATTCTGTTCAAAACCATTCGGTTGAAGAGCTTAGCTCCGATGCTAGAAAGGGTGATGCCTCTGTAGTTTGATGGTTTTGTTAAGTCCCCTTTCTTTGGGGTGGGTATTTATACCACCCTTTTACCCCTGCGTAGGCTTCTCATGATGAAGTAGAAGGCGGTTGCACAGATGCAGAAGGTGTGATTTGAAGGCATGTGACGTCTACAGCTCCAGGGAAATATTATCCAACACGAGAGCACCACCTGGTTTTAATTGTAATGTTGAAAAAGCTTCCTCGAGCTTGTCTAGCGTAAACTCAGATGTTGATATTTGCAACACTCCTTTTACAACTTGAGTTATGGTGAAGTCTTTGGCGGGGATGGATGGTGGTTTCCCGAGTAGAGTCGAGAGGTGTCTTAGTTATGTTCTATGTCGTGTTTGCTGGATAGGGATGCTTGTCGGACCTGTTCAATGTTTGCTTCCAGCAATACCCTTTCTTCCCAGATGTATGCATCGATCAGCAGCTGTTTGGTTTGATGAATGTTACTACCCTCCTTGATTGCTGCGCGATATGAATCTCTTGCAAATTTCACTTTCTGGGTTTGTGATATGCTCTTGAAAGTATTCTTTGGTTTCTTAGGCAGTATTTACTCTGCTGCTTTGATACAAGATGTCTGAAGAAGGTCATGACAAGGAGGCCTTTTCTTGGCCAATGGGTCAAAATAGTTGCTAACTTTAATGAAATAATGTTCCCAGGTCTTTGTCATGGCACGGCGCTTTGAAGTTCAGGGCGCGTCCGCGTCCAGTGATTTTCATCGCTTTTGGAGCACGAAGCCGGAGTTGAAATTTTGTTGTGATGGTTCTATGGTATGATCCTACAGTTGCAAGTGTGCTGTAAGCTTCAACATTTTGAACGGAGATCTATTTCCTTCTTACTAAGATGTACTCTAGTTGAGCCTTTGAAGAATTTGGGTGCTGCAAGGTTCATAGCTTTCTTTGTTGTTTCCTGAATTTGGTGTTCGTCACAACAAGATTGAAGCTATTGATAACGTTCAGTATAGGAGCAATTCCGATTGGTTGATTTGTGGAATGAAAACAGGACATCGTCAGTGCCTAGTTTAGCATTAAAGTCGCCACCGATCAGTACCATACTATTAGCAAGAATCTAAGGGCGTCAGACAGATTTGTATAGAAGGTGATCACATCCTCTTCCTGGACAGTTTGTTGGGCTGTAACAGCTTATGATAGTGGTGGCTGGATGTCCAATGAATGAGGCAGTTATGATTCTTTGACCGCATCTCTTTACGGATGTCAGGCATTTGAGTGAGTAATTGTTCATCAGTAGTCCCACTCCTCCGATGGCAGCTGCAGCTCCGTTGGGTTCTTTGTTGCAAGCTGTAAGTAAGGTGAAGAGTTTTTGGATACTTTTGTGTAGTCTAACTCTATGTCAACCTCTTGCACTACTCTCTTACATCAAAATATTGAAAAGTCAATCTTAAAGATTGTGCTTAGGGAAGGATCATAAAAGATTGAAAATGTTCAATCTAATAGAGTGAAATTTCAGTCCGATATATTGGAATTTCACTCCACATGGTACCTAGGCATAACGTAATCACGTATATAAATAATAAGTAGAATTCCAACTAAAACTACATATGTAGGGTGTTTTACTGGTTCATACGTTTGTGCTCAGGATGTTCTAACTTGTTAACAAATGGTCAATGCACTATTCATGATTCTCGTACATATTTTTAAAAACACGGTTTTAATTATGCACAGTACTCAAATAAAGAGAGGAACTCAGGGTTTGGAAAAGTAGAATTTAATCTCATAATCGCTCATCGACAGGGAGGACAAACGAAACAAGAGAGGATAGGAACAAGATACCACGGTGTACAAGGATAGTCAACAAGAACGGGACAGAGACATTGTATACACAAAGAGAACGGAAACAGGCGAACCAAAGCCAAAAGCTTCATGAGTCATCAGATGATCAGGAGATCACAGACTTGGGAACCGATGCGATGAAAGGCAGGCAAACACAAGTGCAAGATAAAAACTACCCAGACGAATGAATATAACGACCTAACAGATCGACCGCGAGTAGACTGGAGCAGCCCAGAGACAAGAGCGAGAAGAGCTTAAGTTCGAAAAGAATAAACACAGAGAGACGCAGGGGAAAGAACTGAACACAGATCGTGAATGATGCAAATTCCGCTGATGAACGAGAACGAGGCAAGATGGGGAGAAAACGCAAACACAAACAGAGGAAAAGGAGACGAAGAAAGGGACGATATAAGCCTATAAGGTGTAAACACTACATGTGAAAGGGAACAACGTATGGTGAAACAATCAATATGTTAAACATGTCACATAATACTAAGTAGCAATGCAATGATAAGCACATCAAGAACAATCGCAAAACACATGAAACGCTATCAAACAGTTATCCAAAATGTGCAAGACAAACGATTTTCCATAATTATTGCCACGGCATATTAAACAGCATTGTAACATTTAAGTTCACAAAATTCATTTTTTTGGCAAGGCCGCTTGCCGAAAAAGTGTAGAGACACTTGCGGAACCAATTTCTCGGATTGGTGTACGAAAAAGGAAAGTGGTGTTGAACTCGTTGACCGGGTAAATCCTACCCGTGATGAGAACTCGCAGCCATCAGTCCATGTCGGGCCGCCCGCTAACTGACGCAGTAGTGTGCGGGGGCGAAGAACAAGCGCGGATTGCGCGAATAATACTCAATGCAGAGTGTACGAAGATAAAGTTTGAAGAGGCATTCGGATGACGAGAAGTATACATGATGGTGTCGAACTCGTTGACCGGGTAAATCCTACCCGTGATGAGAACTCGCAGCCATCAGTCCATGTCGGGCCGCCCGATAACTGACGGAGTTGTGTGCGGGGGCGAAGAACGAGCGCGGATTGCGCGAATAATACTCAATGCAGAGTGTACGAAGATAAAGTTTGAAGAGGCATCCGGATGACGAGAAGTGTACATGATGGTGTCGATTGACCGGGTAAATTCTACCCGTGATGAGAACTCGCAGCCATCAGTCCATGTCGGGCCGCCCGCTAACTGACGCAGTAGTGTGCGGGGGCGAAGAACAAGCGCGGATTGCGCGAATAATACTCAATGCAGAGTGTACGAAGATAAAGTTTGAAGAGGCATTCGGATGACGAGAAGTATACATGATGGTGTCGAACTCGTTGACCGGGTAAATCCTACCCGTGATGAGAACTCGCAGCCATCAGTCCATGTCGGGCCGCCCGATAACTGACGCAGTTATGTGCGGGGGCGAAGAACGAGCGCGGATTGCGCGAATAATACTCAATGCAGAGTGTACGAAGATAAAGTTTGAAGAGGCATCCGGATGACGAGAAGTATACATGATAGGCCTACATGTAGATGGAAGCTATGCGATATGATAATTTTCAGTCGTTGGGTAGAGTGTTCTCAGGTTGGTGAAGACGTGAGTTAGCAAACAATGCAAATACTGGCACACTGAGAAGGCACTCACAAATGTACAAATTAATGCCTTTCACTGTTCGTGCCTCTGACACGAACAAGTGGATATGTATAGTCTCAATGTTATCTTCAATTCCGAGACGAAAATGTACCTGATCACAGATCCTGAACGATACATATTTCGCAGGCATAAAACAACGAAACGTGGCCATGATAGTGTAGCAAGGCTGTCTGCTTACAGTCAGTTGATGATCACAAAAATCGTCAGATGCTCTCGTCAGATGTTTGATATCGGAGACCGGTGTGTATAATTATCTTGTCCAGAATTTGCTGCCTTGTCCTGCGTAATGTCTGAATGTATTCAGTATCACCCAGGAAAATGTTAATCTCACATAGTCAGATAGAGTGCGTACAAACATGGTAAACGTGCAAAGTCTACCACCAGTATGCTAAGCACAGATACAAACATTCGGCTAACTTGTGTAGTCTACCATGCTCTCTGATGTCAGTAAGAAACTCTGTCACAACAATATTCGAAAAATAATACGTAAGTTCATTGAGTTGAGTACATCTTTTGCACGGTCATTCAATTGAATCAGACCTTTTTGAAGCACCCATGATAATATTGCGAGACGTCGTTGCCGACACGGGGTTCTTGTCACTACTTCCACTGTATTTGTAAATTGACGAACACAGGAGTGCTGTTAAGGCTTGTCTACAAAGGAAGAGTTTATTGCCAGTATTGCTCCCCAAGCTGCTTAAAATGCTGATGAGGAAAACAGTACCAAAATCGCTAACCGGATAAATCTTGAGGAACACGAGCGCTGTTACTCCTCCTAAATCAGGTGCCATCGTATATCATACTAAACAACACGAAACGTAGGCACTACAAGCACACACCTGCACCACAGTGTTAGGTGAATATGAATGACCAACACATTGAGTGAGACACAGCCAGCATGACAAGAGAAGGACTTGACTAATCATGATTGGCACAGGGACTACAATACAACATTCAGACCTTCAGACCTAATTGGAAGATCAAGATCCGCCAGACAGGTAGATTGATGCTACACGGGATAATAGCATGAAGACAAAGGAAGACAGAAGGACTTGACTACTGGCTCATCAAAAACACCCTCAAACATTCTATTTGAGGGAAATATGTAAGCTCAACACGCGTTTAAATTTGACTTTAAACATATCGTTTAACTAAACGCAATTCTCGAAAATGAGTTTAACATAAACACGCGTCTAACTCACTGTCTAACTTTAAACATGGGTATCCATCCAATGTGTTCAAAATATGAGTGTTTTAATTTAGCACATTAGTGTTCTAAGGCAATGGTTTTGAACACCTCGGACGCGTCAGAAAAATGTTCGGAACCATCACATTTTCACTTTTGTTGTATTTTGATTAAAAATCTCCCCTCAATTGAATCAGGGAGGTCATGACTACGCATCACGCAACAAGCCATGGGTTGTTTTCAAGCCATCTGTGGCCTTTTAGACGACTTTGGGTAGTTTCGATGTCATCTCATCGAAACTCATAATGCTATCAAATCCATGAATTTCACATGAAATACTGCAAATTAAGCTCTATAATTTTAGGTGGTAGTTAGTACGTATATATGGGAAAAACCCATCTTTAAAAAAAAATGAGGGCACCCTCCATGAAGGATCTCTTAGTGCTCCTTTAAGTATTGTGATTCAATATTATTTAAAAAAAAGAATATATCTTTGAGCTCAATTTGTCAGCAAAATCGATGGAAGTTAAAGGGGCATTGAGAGATGTATCAATATACTAAATGAACAAATAACGTAAAGATAATCATTAGCATAGCCCAAATCCAAAATGTCATGCAATTCCGACATCGCCTTCATGCCAAAATAAGCAAATAACGGCACTTCCGGGTTGAGATTTGCCGCGTAAGTCCGTGAGTAAAACGATGCATAACTAAGAAAATCATGAAATTGTATATGATAAACGGCGAATGTCTCGTCACAGTACGTCAATTGATATGGTTTCTCTTTGGTATGGATCCTTTCATGACTGGTCTTAGTTTGCAAATGAGGAAAACTCTTGGCTCAGTACGCTGCTACGCACATTGGTATGGTTTATCTTTGGTACCGGTCGATCCTTTCATGACTTGTCTTATGATGCAATTGAGAGAAACTCTGGTTAAAAGCTTTGCAATATGGAAAAGGTCTAAAAGCAACTCGAGTCAATGTCATGAACTAGAAGAATTCAATTTGGACTCGCTATTAAATTATAACAAACAGGGCTGACTGTTTTGTATACATGATGAAAATAATATCAAATGGTCCAATTCAATTCACAATCACTTTTACTTTCCGATACCGTACTACTACGTACATCCCCGGTACATACATGTCTGCTCATGATCAGTTACAATGGCGCAGAATACTGCTATATTATATGTTGATGTTTTGGCTGCTCATGACCAGTTACAATGGCGCATAATACTGCTATATTTTGATGTTGTAATTGTATTGATTGTAAAGTACGGAACAGCGAACTGTTTGTACTTTACAATAACAATGACAAGTTGTGCGGCTGCTGCATATCGGCACGGCCGTGTTGCGTGTGCAATGTGAGATGACGTGCCATGGTGACGGCTTCGAAACTGAGGGCGTTATCTGCTGTGTTTGAGAAAACAAATCAAAAATGTCCGCCCCTATATCGGGCATTACATGGAAAATCCATGTAGCAACTAATTATAATTAACGATTTGTGTATCTAATGTGCCACATAAGACCATGGCTCAAACTCAAAGATTGCATTTGAAAAGTTGCATACGAATTTAGGATCTCAACATAACTGAATCATGTGTTCTTACGCAAAAGCTTTTGATAACTCGGACTCCCTGTGGAGCTCTTGGAAGTCTAATCTCATTCAAGTAACAACAGACACAATGCAAGGGCGTACATCTTCCTTTTCGTTGGTACAACTATGTCGTGCCCCCTCCTAAATGAAAAGGGTATTGGGACGCCACTGGCGATATACAGTCATCCAAATAAGTAACTGACCACATAAATGTGCTGATAACTCTATGAGTATAACTCATAATACTATTAAAATGTTACAATCCCAAATGTTAGGTCAAGTACAATTTTCATTTTCGCATTTTGCTTTTCTCCACGCGGACACGGTAACTGGTATACAAATATATACTGCCATGCGAGACTCTGGTTAAAACTATAGGCCCGAGGTTACTGCAATAGTTCTATTTTGCTGAGCAAAATAGCACTATTGCAGTCACCGAGGGACCATAGTTTTAATCCAGAGACTCGAATAAAGGCAGTATATATTTGTTTTATATACGTCATTCATATATTTCTAGTTCCATAAAGTTCAATTTCAAAAATCATCCTGTAAGTTCCAATCTTCATCAGTTAAACAGTTTTAAAAGTTCAATTCAAAGGCAGTGCATCGAACGATTGTCACGCTGCGCCCGGGGATGCAGATCATGCGCCCTCTCGCGTCACGCGAAGTACAACGCGCGTGGAACTATCGGCACACCAGTGCGCAGTAAATATATTTCTTGGGCTGCCGTAAATAGTACTTTTGGGAACGTTTGACAAAATAGCGTGTTTATTTTTGATCATGTGATCCACTTTTAACCAATCAATGAACAAGAATATATGAATGACGTATATAACAAATTATTGATACTGGTAGTGGTAGTGCTAATTTACCGGTCGACGCCAAGGTTGTTGGGTTGTCGGCTGGCCGCATTGTTCCTGTGGATCAATACGGCACCAACGTTTTACCTATCATACTTTCCCCGTGTTGAAAGGGAAAATATTAGGTTGGATCAAAATGTGGTCATTCGTCTAGCAAATACATCTTATTAGGTATTGTTTTTGCTCATGCACCCTGCCCATCCCAGCATCAAAGATCGCTCTTGGATTATTAGACTATAGGCCTACCTACGATATTGTCACGCGCCGACCGCTGCTCCCTGAAGGTAGAAATGATTGTACCGCTAAAAAGATATACTGCCCTCTATTGTAACACGGGCTGGTTTTAGACGGTATAGCAGCCTGTGCCCCCGATGGAATGGAAAATGGCACACGATGTAGACATTGAATTTTCTCTGTAAAGATTGTGGGAAAATGACTTAAACTTGACTTGCTAAAGGGCATCGATCAAAGTGTACCTGTACGAAGATTATGGAGGTTGACACGATGGCTCAGGTTTGATAAGGAACGATCTAAAGTAAGATCGACAGAGTTTGCTACTGTTTACAAAGTGAAATTATATTTGTGTACCGGTATCGACATTATGACGTCATCATATGAAATCAAGGAAGGGCATTCCTGTTCAGTGTCAAAGTGCAGGTGTTGTTAAATTGCATACAACGTCCATTAATTGTGATTCAAATAGCCGTTAGCTGATTTGAATATCGAGTCATCACTATCAGTCTGTAGCATATAATAATTTAACTATGACTGTCCAGTTCCCTGATTGATTGTTGATTCCAGTGATTATTAAATTCATACAGGAGAAATAATCCTGCGTGTACACCATCTAATTACACCGTAGCGTAGTACTCACACAGGAGAAATAATCCTGCGTGTACACCATCTAATAAGTATCAGTCATTAATCACCGAAGCGTAGTACTCACACAGGAGAAATAATCCTGCGTGTACACCGTCTAATTACACCGTAGCGTAGTACTCATACAGGAGAAATAATCCTGCGTGTACACCATCTAATAAGTAATCAGTCAGTAATCAACGTAGCGTAGTACTCACACAGAAGAAATAATCCTGTGTGCACACCGTCTAATTACACCGTAGCGTAGTACTCACACAGGAGAAACAATCCTGTGTGCACACCGTCTAATTACACCGTAGCGTAGTACTCCCACAGGCGAAATAATCCTGTGTGCACACCGTCCAATTAAAAAGAAATCACTGTAGGTAGTATTTACACAGGAGAAATATTTCCTGTGCATCCGTAATATTAAGATGTTCCCTGTAGTATAATAATGGTATGTGTGAGTAATATGAGGGTCGTGTCCGAGATATGTTAGCGTGATAAACAGATTTGCAGTTTAACGAGTTCACAATTAAACGTGATTTGTACATTTATAAGTTGAAATATTAGTGCTTTTGTTATATTTTGTCACCTTTTAGTCATTTAAGGTAAATCACATATTTACCGCTTGCCCACGGCTTTCAAGCCTAGATCGTTCGCGTAACCGCAGGTTAGGTTTACCATCACTAGCCGGCGGTTCGCCACAATATGATTCAAAACACAGGACTTAGGGAAGCATATAGAACCACGTGACAATGATCAGGTGATCAAATACATATTTCAAATCACTGCCCCCGCCTCATTTCATGCATTTGTAAGATATTAGTATTACCCGAATTGAAATGGTACCCAGGCCAAAGTATGTGAATCTACGTTGATATCGGGACACTATGTGAACTCATATCATTAGCGGCATATCATACTCACATCAAGGATCAAATAAATTTGGAACACTTCCAAAATAAAATATTGACACGTTTGCATGTATTTTGAAACTTTTTTTGTTATGGGAGTCACTAATTGTTCCTATTGAAAACAAACATCTTTATTGCGTAGGTAATCAGACGACTATGAGAACTCATACAAGCAAGTTCATATATAAATATATATATGCGCCCTGTATAACAAAGTTATCTAAGTAGTTGTACTGAGTCAGGCGTCAGACATATCGTTAAGCGGATCTAATTCATGATCTTGGTTACCGTGAAGTTAAGTCTAAACATGGGACAGCGTCTAGATAGCTACAAGCTGGTAGTTTATTCCTTATATGGAGTTTTGATGTTGACTTCAATGTTTGTGATTAGAGCAGAGGGTAAGTGTTTATTGATGAATATTTTAATATTTGTAACATTTCTAATAATTATTGTAACGTTGAAAGGAACTTATGTACATAAATCAAGCTGATATTGGGCTTCATTGTGGTAGGACTTAAATCAAAAATAGTGAGCCGAAAAAAGGTTTTTTTCGGAGGAATTGTTGTGCACTTTGATAATTCAAATGATAGAAATATAGTTTCAATTTTGCGAGAACTCTGGATATCGACGTATATTTGGGTTTCTTTTTCGCAACATAAATATTCAGTTCAGTAATTATAAAATGGTAATAAACACAATTTACGTTGGCTACACTGTGTTTCACGCCGTGCTTACTGCACGACGATCATCAGGCTAGTGCTGGCTATGGATTTATTTTCTTGGATCGGTTTGGGGGTTTGATACCGTGACGGCAGGTCGAGATAAGCTCTGTGCGCCTATTGAGGATGTTGTTGGCAAGTAGGATTTCGAGTTTCTCATCCATGCATAAGTTGCAAAGCCCTGCTGAGCGTCTGTGCTTGTTAGAGCGCTTGACAATATCCCAGTGAATGGTGGGGTTCTCACCTTGATCTTTAGATTTCCAGTTCAGTAATTATATAATAATTCAGAGTTTCGTTTGGAATTGTACGCTGCCATTTTGCCGGATGCACGGCCAATTTTGTAAAAGCTGCAATTTAGTTTTGGCAGCATAATTGACCTGTTATTGTGATTTTGAGTTCATCGTTCATTTGAGCGAGAGTCATCTGATCATCAAGGGTTCTTTATCAAGGATCGTTCAAGAACTCTACGCATCTCCTCATCGGCATTTCGGTTATGGGATGGCCTTCCCTAAAACAGGTGGTCACAATTTAAAAAAAGAAGAAGATCTGATTATATGATGCTTAATCTATCAGCAACTTTAAGTGTCGTGCAAAAATAAAGTGGTGAATTAAAATGATTTTTATTTTTAAATAATGTGCCGTAATATGTTGTCAATAATCATGTTTATCAACGGCAATAGCGCAACCAATCATGACATCAGCATTATAAAGTAATAATGACTACTTGTATAGTACCGAGACTAACCGAAACGAAACTGTTAGTAAATTTATTGTCTATAGGATATCATTGCCTATAATACGTGTAATGCTCAGCTGTGACAATTTGTCTGAAATGAACACAGCTCACCATACATTCATATAATGTATAACAAGCCTGACCGAATTCGATAGCACACTGTTCAATACAATAAACACATTCCATACAAAAAAATACTTTTTTTCTCGTATATGGTTTGGTTACTAAAGAAAAATATCCACTCTCTTTTAATGAATGAGGTGTCCTATTGTGAAGAGGAAATTTGCTCGTTTAGTTTAGTGTGTATCCTAGGTTTGTGTGATACTGATGCTGATTTTGAACGCACACGGTAGGAACATTTATTTTGTATTAGGCCACTTACAAAAATTATTCGATTCTCGTAGCCATCCCTCCTCACTTTCTAGGATATGGTTAAAAAAAAAGTTAAATCAATTTTCATAGATTAATGAGTTTCTAATACTGAAATGTCAATGGTTTATAGGCCTAATTATGTATTAATCAACTAACAGTCACTTTGAAGTGTTTTCATAGAATTCTATGGGTCTAACCCTCATACACTTAACATAAAAAGTGCCTCGCCGTTTTCCTTATGCTGCTGAAAGATGCTGGCAATACAATACATTTTGCATGAAAACAGCAATTTGTATGTGTCAATTTATTCAAATAAAAAATAAAAACCGCTCTCCCTCTTCACTTTTCGAAGGCCCGTGCTACGAGAATCTAATAATTAATTTTAAGTGGCCTTAGGTGTATATTGTTAGCTTTATTCCACAGAGGGTTTTTTATTCTGTAATACAACGGGCATAACAATATCAAACAAAATATTGTGATTATTTCTCAAGCTCCTACCCAAAGGTTGCTCCTCCCCATTTCGGAATCAGTATGACCTATGATATTTTGAACCGTTCTAGTTAGTTATGCGAAGGTAAAGAAACTGCATTACGTGGGTTACACGATACGATTTTATTGCCATATAAATATTTGAATATGTCATTAAATATCTGAGATGTTTTGCGACACGAATTTAAGATAATTAGTATAATTTTAATAGGTGTAACTAGTCATAAAAACGTTGAAAGAATCCCTTAAATCCAAAACTGACAAGAATTGTAAAGACCACATTATATTATATTGATACGGAGGGCACAATTTAACCAAATCCTTGGGGGGTTAAACTGGTGATAATCATGATGAATAGGGCTGCACTCTCAATACTCACCTAAACGTAAAATGAAACACACTAAAGGTGTATACGTGAAATCACTCGATCAAATGTACAATAAAATACATGTTTAGTTAGTAACAAATAATATCAGTCAGGGCTAATGTCCAAAAACGGCAACCTATCGAATATGGCAGCATACTGTCGGATCCGGCAATATTGCTTTTTTTGCCATTGGTTATTTTTGTGAATTAAGAACCTACTTTTGCATGTTCAGTAAGGTGGTTTTATAAGTTAATTAGGTCAAAATGATAACCACTTATCATATAACATAAATCGCAAAATTTGTGGTATTTATGTTCGTGACTTTGAATCAGCAATATGTTCGCAAAATTAAATAGATCGCAAAATTAAGTCGTTTTTTGCCTCTAGCGTCTTTATTTTAAGTTGGGTGATCAAATACGTTGATGAATCATGATGAGAAAATAATTCCCTAAGTTTTGACCAAAGCTCATAAATGTTTACAGTGAGGTTTTTATGTTTTAAAGCAAAATGCTTAATTAATTAATTAAGAACTAATTAATTATCAATTGCCTCTTAAACAACCTTTCAATACTTATTTTTATTCTTCTTTATTCGAACATGACTTGTACATCAATGTTTTAAAATAAAATATCAAAATAAAATATCTTAAGACCATTTTTGACCAAAAATATAATTAATTATGACTAAATTAATTAATTAAGCATTTTGCTTTAAAACATATAAAACCTCAATGTCAAAATTAATGAGCTTTGGTCAAAACTTAGGGAATTATTTTCTCATCATGATTCATCAACTTACTTGATCCCCCAACTTAAAATAAAGACGCTAGAGGCAAAAAACGACTTAAGGGGGGGGGGGGGGGGGCTGTGCACCTTCAGGTACAGCCTCCTTAAAACTGCCGTAACTTCTTCATTAATCATTTAATCTATATGAAAGTATACATTTTTTTGCAGGAAAGGGTTCAATGAATCCAAACATGATCATGAAATTGACCATTTTGGAAAAAATTATAAAAAACACGTTTTTTTGCCCCATTTTAGGTTCTGCAAAGATAACTCAAAATATATTTGTCAAATTTTGTCATACTAGTTTTATTATATTCCTCATACAATTCCCTAGGAATCGTTTTTTTTTTAAGAAAATATTTATTATTTTTTGAATTAGAGACCAAAAAGTGCCAACAAATGTGATAAACATAAAAATCACGTTTTTTAGCACTTTTTGGTCTCTAATTCAAAAAATAATAAATATTTAAAAAAAAACACGATTCCTAGGGAATTGTATGAGGAATATAATAAAACTAGTGTGACAAAATTTGACAAAATATATTTTGAGTTATCTTTTCCAAACCTAAAATGGGTCAAAAAACGTGTTTTTTATAATTTTCTCCAAAATGGTCAATTTCTTGATCATAGTTGGATTCATTGAACCCTTTCCTGCAAAAAAATGTATACTTTTATCTAGATTAAATGAATAATGAAGAAGTTACGGCAGTTTTACGGAGGCTATACGAAGGTGCACAGCCCCCTTAATTTTGCGATCTATTTAATTTCGCGAACATATTGCTGGCTCTAAGTCACGAAAATAAATACCACAAATGTTGCAATTTATGTTACATGATAATCGGTTTTCATTTTGACTTAATTAAATTATAAAACGACCTTACTGAACATGCAGAAGTAGGTTCCTAATTCACAAAAATAACCAATGGCAAAAAAAGCAATATTGCCGGATCCGGCAGTATGCTGCCAGATTCGACAGGTTGCCGTTTTTGGACATTTGCCCTGACTGAATATGGTGATATTAGTAAATTATAGATAGGCCTATGTGTAAATGGTGATCAAACCGTAACACTATATAAGATAGAGTTGGCGATCGCTCTGTCTAGAATCATTGCCGATTTTTGTGACTCTATTAGTTGCTGATGGGGCGGCCTTTGACATTTTGAGAACTGATATTTGTGGAAGCAAGCGATAGGCCTGCGCCTATTACTTCTTTAAAGGGATGCAAGGTGATGCTGTTACCACTCACGAAATCACGAAAGTAACCCATGCCCAGCATATTTACATTGTGATTGTTTATAGCCATGATAGCTAAGGAACACACAACATGTTTTTGTAACATATTGAGACATATGCCTACGTGATCTTTCACCCTATATCAAGGTCAAAGGTCAATTAAACACCCATGTAGGCAAGACACTAAATCACGTAGTTATGGGTCAAACTCGCCAGTCATAATGCTCATTATTCATAATCTGCCCTAACTCTAACCCTATACCTAACCTGAACCCTTACCCGAACCCTAAACCTAACTCTAACTTTAAACCCTAAATCTTAAACGCCACCTAACCCTACATTATGACTAGCCGCTCGGCTTATGGCTAGCGGGTTGACCCCGTAATTATTACTTGAGGTAAATTGACAAAGACTAATCGACTTGACTCGATTTACATCTGTCTATGAACCGACTTGACTTGTGACTCGAGCTTTAGTGACTTGACCACAACACTGACCACTGAAGTTAATTACATTTCTGACGCTAATTTAAGCTTTCAGTTATACTAGTAGCCTACATAAATACAATGTTGCCCGTCATTTAGGCCTCTCCAATTGAAAGCACCATTAACATTGTGATGGGCTGACATTTTTAAGGGATCACTTATACTTACATTTATTTGATTTATTCGAAACATTTTCATATGTGTACTTTTGACCATCATAATTCCATGATTCCTTTCGTCAAATGAACCGTCAGTGCCAATCTCAACCGACACGACATCATTATTGGGGGGATTTGGTGTGTACTTTTTTGTAAATTTTATTTACAGCCGTACTTGATTTCATTTGGGGGGGGGGGGGGGCAAGCGGGGGGGGGGGGGGGGCAAGAGTTCCAAGTGGGGGCGGGCTCCCGCCCCCTGCCCCCGCTGGTTACGCCACTGTTACAGAGCGATACGATTCCTAATTAACTCATGGTTTTAGAGTGAATTTAGAGTGAAAATATAAACTGTCGTGTTATCCCGACACTTATTTTAACTCTAAGACCATGATTTTGAAGTAATTAAGAATCGTATCGCCCAGTAACTTGGAATGTAGGCCTACGTACGATTTATGATCAGACATGTAAATCTGCAAGAAAATCTGCTTTCAATTTTTTTTCGATGTTAAGGAAAAAATGATACTGACACTCCAGTGGTTTTAGGATGAAATAAATTAGTTTCAACGTGTGAAGAATTTTATGGGGTCATATAATCAAAATCCATTGTTACATTGAAACCAACGGAAATTCAAAATTAACGGCCGTTCGTGTCCACCGTCGTCAGCACATAATATACCTATTCGTCAGGTTGGTTCTGTACAAGTTGATTCAAGTGGGCGTTATGACATTTAATATCTGTCGATGTATTAAAATCATGCCACAGAAATACAACATATTTAATTAATTCAGATTCATTGATGTTTACTCAAAATATGGTAAATAACGCTGGGAAAGAACGACTCTAATCAAATCTTTGAAAAGAGTTATAGGTCCATAAACCTATGCTCCAATACGATCAGCGTCACTTATGGATACAAAGCTAATGAACGCGGAACTTTCATCAATTGTCTTGATTTTACGACGTTCCTTGATATCATTAATCATGTTGTTTATATCCTACATTTTAACGTATTGTGTGTACGTGATGGACAATGGCAGACTATATTCAATACATACGAAGTCTTGTTTTGTCAGCAATCACCAAATTCCCACATTTAACTAAAATATTGTGCACTGACTTGCTTGTGCAAGATCCGGGGCAAAGTTAACCTTTTATTAAGGTTGGTTCAACCATGTCTAAATATCACGCACACTTATAGAACGGTTTATGCGAAACGTGCTTTGAACCATTAAAGGGATATTATGTGATCTTTTCCAGGGCGCCCACGCACCCTCTATTCATTTTATTTTTAGAAATTAAATTTTCTTGCAGATTTACATTTCTGATCATATATCATAAATATATTCTGAGTTACAGAGCGCGAGCGATACAATTCCCAATAACTTCAAAATCATGGTTTTAGAGTGAATTTATTTGAATGTCGTTATTTCCCATTACCATAAAATGCTGTCCGAGCCGGGGATAAAATATTTTGAAACAACGTTTTATTGCACGAAGAAAACTGATTTTTCTTAATCCTAACAGCTGTAGTTTGTGTATATAATACAATTGTAAAAATGTAGAAATCCCGGTTTTATCCTAATTGAGGGCGCAGCCTTCTAAACATCTCTTAGTATCCCTTTAAGGTCATGATTTGTAAGGATCAAGTAAAAAGAACATACTTTTGTAGATTTTATGTCAAATGGGAACAAAACCCTGGCATCTGGCAATACAGTTTAAGAATTTGTTCACCAGATTCCATTGTATGCATGTATGTCCCGATGGGAACCCCGCACTTGGTCACGTGACACAAACGAGGCCTAGGCATGCTGCTATTGCTCAACAACTGTTTTGATACGGGTTTGATGTTCATCAACTAATTGTGACGTTGACGAATTTGAACTATGAATTATGAAATTTACACCCAATATGTGACTTAACTTCTGATGTACATTTCATTTGGATCAGTTTCATAAACCTTATTATGTAACTTAAAGGCATAGGCCTATTATGCATAGATTTAAAAATATAATTCTGTGATATTATGTGATCTTTTCCAGAGAGCGCCCTCTATTCATGATTTTTTTTAGAAAGTAGATTTTCTTGCAGATTTACATTTCTGATGATAAATCGTACATACATTCCAAGTTACAGAGCGATACGATTCCTAACTACCTCAAAATCATGGTTTTAGAGTGAATTTAGAGTGAAAATATAAACTGTCGTGTTAACCCGACAGTTTATTTTCACTCTAAAACCATGATTTTGAAGTAATTAAGAATCGTATCGCCCTGTAACTTGGAATGTATGTACGATTTATGATCAGAAATGTAAATCTGCAAGAAAATATGCTTTCATTTTTTTTCCCCAATGTTGAGGGCGTTCCCTGGAAAGATCACATAATGTAACTTAACTAGGTTTGTAACGTTCTTCAAACAGTTGAATAAAGCTATACATTAAATGAGTTAAATAATAACAAAATGTTGATTTTGAAAATTAGATAATAATAATACAATAGTGCCTATATATTGCGCTGCTCCGAAAATGATCACAGTGCTTAACATAATATAAACAATACTATATGTACCCCAGGCATTATGCAAAAATGGAATGGAAATAATGAGAAATCATGTACATTAAGTCAATTACTAAACAAATTGAGATTGTGATTATGCTTGAAGGTATGACACTGTTCCTGGCGGCTTAAAGGGAGTCGCATTGCTGCCGGTACTGCACACTTGCATAACTATGGCACTGTATAATTATTCAGTGACTCTTTAATTACGATTAATTATATGGTACATCAATTCAATGCACGACCTTCAATGCAAGACTTAGTGTTACTGTTCAAAGAATGACCTATACATTTGGCGGGTTATTTTCAATGAAGACATCAACGTGTTGTTCACAGATTTAGATTATCTGTGGTGTTGGTCTTTTTGAATTATGTAACAGAGTTTAGTGCCCATAAATATGACCGATAGATAGCCTCTCTTGAATTGTGTAGATGAGGATCAACCGGAGGTTGGAACCAAATGTGATCCTTCCACAACTGGGAAATATACGCCAGAAGACCGTACTTATTTTTGCTCTTTATCTTTATACCCCTGTCCACCCAGCACCAAATATTGCTCTTGGGTGATAAGACTATACGGTACCTACGATGTGATCCAAGACACAGGGCAGGGAAGCATTGAACCATGATATTGGTCAGTGATCCGATTAAGATTTCAAATCACTGCCCCCGCCTCAATTGGAAAATACCACCTATACTGAATTGGTACACTGGCCAACGTCAGTGAATCTATCATACGAATGATATCGGAACAAATGTGAACTCATATCATTCGCTTCATACTTACATTAAAGGGACATTAAGAGATGTGGTGGAGGCAGCGCCCTCAATTACAAAAGTATATGATAAAAACTGGGATTTGTATATTTTTACAATTGTATTACATGTATGAACGTACACTTTAAAGGATTAAGAAAAATCAGCCCTCTTTGTACAACAAAACGTCGATTCAAAAATGCTGATCTGGCCAGATCAGTATTTTACATGGTTAAGGGTGGTATTCCAACATATTTAAAACATTGTTTTAATCAAGTTTTGCTGGGTGTTTTTTTTAGTAGAAACAACAATAATGGCAATTTTTAATGTTCATCTTGAATTCTGAAGTAAATTAATTAAAATTAAATTGTGGCCTTTGTGACATTGTGGCCCTTTAAGAAAAAAAGTGAAATTGGAACACATCCATCCAAAATAAAATATTCTGCACGTGTTTTGAAACTTTTTATGGGCGTCGTTAATCATGCTAATTGTTCCTATTGAAAACAAACATATTTATTGCGTAGGAAATCAGACCACTGTATACACTCATACAAGCAAGTTCATTTATACTCCCTGTAACAAAGTTATAACTCAGTAGTTTAACTGTGTCAAGCGTCAGACATATTGTAGCGGATCTGGTTCTTAATCTTGGTTACCGTGAAGATAAGTCTAAATATGGGACAGCGTTTAGATGGCTACAAGTTGGTAGCTTATTCCTTATATGGAGTTTTGATTTTGACTACAATGTTATTTGTGATTGGAGCAGAGGGTAAGTGTTTATTGTGGAATATTTTGATATTTGTAACATTTCTAATATTGTGACATTGGTAAACATATTTAAAAATAGTGAGCCGTAATATAGGTTTTCCCGGCGAACTGCGCAATTTGATAATTCAAATGATAGTAATGATGTTTCAATTTCGCGAGAACTCTGGATATCGACGTATATTTGGGTTTCTTTTTCGCAAAATAAGCATTTCGTTTTATTTTTACAAATTTAAATTGGTAATTATGCACATTCAGAGTTTCTTTTTACGCTGCCAATTTGATCTAGTTGGCAGCTTAACCCTACCCTGTCGAATCCAACATAATCCAACGAGACAATCCCTATGTTCCACCCGGCGTACAAGTTTTTCGAGGATAAAATGGACCCAGGCTATACACTTGGCGTAGAATACTCCGCCAAGTAGCCTTGACATACGTGGTGTAGTGGGGAATCCTAAGCCGCTGGTGCTGGAGGTCCGTGGTTCAAATCCCGGTGTTGGGGGGGGGGGGGGGGTGACTTTTGGGGTGACTTTTCTCCGCGCAGACAAAAAAATCTAAAAAGTGCCCGAATGGGTTAGGGTTAACGAGCATTTTTCTTTTATCAAATTTTCTTGACATTTTGTTATTAGGTATTCTCAACGGTGCTGACCACGAATCTTAAATAAAAAAATCGGGTAACGGGCTTAGTTTTTTTTAGCTATATCCGTTTATTACCACATGGTACATGGTTCTATTGGAAATAGAAAAAATCGAATTGAACGGAAGATTCCAGAAAATGTACCCGATACCTTTTTTTTAAATGTTTATACATTTATACATTCTTTCAGCAAAAAAATTAAAAAAATGGGGTCACCGACTTAATACTCTCTTTTAAGTTCAGTATGGGTATCGGGGAGTTGTTGAACACACATTCAACAACTCCCCCATACCTTAAGGGAGCACAACACTATGTCGCGTGCCATAGACTTTACACGGCGAGTACTCCATATTCAAAACGCTGTAAATCCAGAGTGCTATATCAATGACATTTTGATATGTTTTAGAACCATCCGTGTTCTTTAACATATCTTAATATGAACTAATAATCACCGTCAAGATCTTTTGCTAGAAGTCGTTGAAATTAAATGGTATGATTACGCAAGTCAATATTCGGTTCTAACCCGTTCATGCACCATGTGTGTAAATCGGCCCGTTACTTATATTTCAGCTAAAATCATCAAATTTTCCGTTGTAAACATTAAATATATAGTCCATAAAATCCATAAAACACAAATTTGATATCATTACCCCTCAAATTGATGCCAATTTTGCACATTCATTTGGTCAAAAGGAACTATTATCGTACTCAAGTTTTGCCGGAAGTGCCGCGCAAACCCGACTTAGTGGTGTGCTCCCTTAAGTACAGTAGCAAAGCGTTGTCGATTTAAGTTAAACAATGGGCAACCATCGCGCCGATCGATACGCACCACGCGGATACGGTATTCACGCGATACGCGATCGCAGTAGTCGCAATGTGTGTTGTTTTTTGGAATGACCATGCCAACTGTTTACATCGAGTTTTGAAACTTACAGGAACTTAATTATAGGTTAGTTTGGTCATTTCAGTTTTTTGATAATTGAATGAAATTGTTAATAATGAAGTAGGCCTGAATTAAAATAGTGTTCTTATTTGCATTGTCTATTATGAAATGGCGTTCAAATCCCTAGTCGTTGTTGAACGGGATTACATCATGTTTCAGCGTATGTGCATCACCAATCGACAACTCGCGTTCTGCGCGTGCTGCGGGTTTATTTCACTCGGGCGTTGCCCTCGTGAAATAAACCACGTAGACGCGCGAACACCGTTGCAAAAATGATTGGTGATGCACAACGCTGAAACATGATGTAATCCCTTATTAGATGCGCATGCATCAAAATATGAACGCGGGCATACGTGCGTTACGAATTGAGCGTTTCCTGTGACGCATAATAGGTTGTTACATTTTTTTAAAATATATTTGATTATTTGTTGATGCTTACTCTTTCGGCAACCTCAAAGGTAGTCAACATCGTCATCTTCAAAATGCTTCTATGAGGCGGTTGCAATCGACATCAGAAAATGTGTCTATATTTTGCATAGCCTTTGTTACGTTCGTTTGAGTAGGCCAGTAAATTTAGTTAAACGTTTATAGAGGTTATTTATCTACCATCTTGTCATGAATGATAATCATGATATTATGGTCAATATTTTCAGAAATAAGGCACACCTGTTTCATGATAAGATTGGTAATACCGTTCGTTCACGTACCCCACATAACATTGATCTTCAGCCCACAGTGGGCCCTTATGGGACCCTTTACGTAATGAATTGGACGTACACCGATTCAATTGAATGTAAAATAGACCGGGTTCGATCCCCCGCAGTAGTCCGTTGCGCGTGGCAACATATTGTATAACCTCTATTCAATTGTGTGTGATGTTTTCGAGGCAATTGCTATTCAAGGAAAGATTAATTCCAAACTTTCGGAGGATTATTAGTATAAAATATTGATCAAACTGGTGTCTTCAATCATCAGCATTCATTCTTAAAGTTTATTATCACCTTATTTAGTTGGGTATACGGGGGGGGGGGGGGGGGGGGGGGGGGGCGGTGGTCCATTGCATCCCAGGACTTTCCCCAAACCAACGTTTTTGACTTCCTTTTATGGTCCTAAAACAAATTTAGGATGTAAGGGGTTATTCAAGATGGCGTCCAAAATGGCGGCTAAAACTGGTCAAATTTCATAAAATGACATATCTCAATCAAAATATATGTTGAAAGTACAGTTTCAATTGTGGGATGTATGTGTTAGACCACTAGACACTCATATCAAGTACTTTTGATTTGTTAACATACCTAAATCCAAAATGGCCGCCAAAAATGGTAAAATTTCACAAATTGGCATATTTATTATGAACCAACATGTATGATCAGTAGATCAGAGCATAGTTTTATTTTTTTATTTTTTTTATTTGGACTACCTTATAGGGTCAACCAAAGCAACCCTGTGTGGATAGTCAAATCATTTGACCCTGATAATAGTCAATACCAACTACAAAAGGGTCAACATTTGAATACCTTTTAGGGTCAACCATAGCAACCATGTGTGGGTATAGTCAAATCATTTTGACACTGAAAATAGTCAATATCAACTACAAAAGGGGTCAAAATTTGTCTTCATTGTAGTCAAATTTTGACTTCGTTTTAGTCAAATGTTGACTTCGTTTTATTCAAATGTTGACTTCATTGTAGTCAAATGTTGACTTCATTGTATTCAAAGGTTTAACTTTATTGGTTAATCTAATTTGTAAGTCGGGACACACGAGGTCGGCATTCATTCCGGCCAAGAAAACCTGTATAAACGGCTTTAAACAAAGTGTTTATTACTTCATAAAAACAATAATGTGCTCTGATATGAACAATCACTGCCATCAAGCAGTGACGTCTTGAATTAATTTGGTTAGATATGTCCTATATACTATCATACGAATCGACTTTCCATGGTGTTATTCACGTTATAGTTGTGAGATGATTTGCCTAATCAAGACGCCGGCGTTGTGAGACATGTTTTTCAAATAGTTTTTAATTAAATCTCATATTATTGTAGATGAAATTGAATACATGGACATAATATTTGCTGTTATTCTTTGAATTGGTTGAAGGATTGAGCTATTGTTATGTCAAAAATATTCATTAGTATTTGACTGGCATGGTAGTCATTTTGACGATGACTTTTGCTGCAGTTAAAATTGTAACTTCATATAGGCCTAGTTATTATTAACTACATACAAAGTCGAATTTAACATTCAAAGTCGAAAGGCAAATATCAACCCCGTCCAGCCTCCAGGGCTATTTCAAAGTGACCCCCCAAACCAGTCAAATTACTACTATGTTAACATAGTCATTTTCCACTTCATACCAAGTCAAAAGTTGAAGGACAACCCCGTATGGAGGTCAAAATTAACTTAGGGGTTGTTTTAAAATGACTTTCCAAAACAGTCAATATTTTAGCTACCCATTTCTAAGTGTGTAGAAACTCATATCTAATCATCTTGCTTTGTTAACATACTTTAAAACCAAAATGACCGCCAAAAATGATGACCAAAAATCGTCAAAATTCCATAAATTGGCATAATATCAACCAAAATGTATGATGAAAATATAGTTTATACGATGGGATGTATGTATTACACCACTAGTAACTAGTATGTTTTCATTGTTAACATAGGCCTACTTAAAAATCCAAAATGGCTGCCAAAATGGATGCAACATTTGTCAATTTCCAAAAAATGGGATAATATCAACCAAAATGTATGATGTAACTGTAAGTATAGTTTTAACAATGGGATGTATGTATTAGACCACTAGTAACTCATATCCAGTATTTTTGCATTGTAATTTTTGCATTGTAATAACATACTTCAAATCCAAAATGGCCGTTCCAGGATTTTTGCTCGGAATTTAGCATGTTTAGTCCCATGGTGTTTGGGAACTGACCAAACCTAGAGCGGCGTGAGAAAATGTTGAATTAAGATACTCTCTGAGGGCGTTAATAAGCCATTTCAGACCTCATTATAGAATTTAAGGTGGGTGCCATTTAAGATGGTTGCCAAAAAGGGGGTCTTCCCCCAACTCATTGTTTAATACACACATTTTTCTCTTACTGTAAGCTCCCGTAGTTATCTCTTTCTCTATTTTCCTTCCTTATTTATTCCCCCTTTAAAAAATGTTTTGCTTTGACAAGGCGATGGGGGGGGGGGGGGGGGGGGTGGGGGGTGCGTACGCGCCTCAGAAGGAATAATTGATTTGACCCGAGTCACATCTCTCTGTGACTCGACTTGACTTGTGACTCGAGTTTAGTGACTTGATCACAACACTGTCCACTCAAGATAATTAGTACAATGTTTTCCGTCATGTAAGCTTCTCCAATTTAGAGTACTTGTGAATTTGTGATAGACAGGCAGACACTTTGAAGGGATCGGATGCTATGTAGGGGTAATTACACTTACACTTACATTTATTTGATGGGTAAACTTACTCTCTTAAGTGAAAAGATTGAAATCTCAATCTTTTAAATTGAATTTTCAATCTTTCACCGATTGCTTAGAGGGTTAAATCTAAAAAGAGTGAAAGTCAATCATTTTAAAGATGGATAACCTTTCAATCGAAAAACGATTGGAATTTCAATATATTGGATTACAAATTTCCATCGTTTTTCGATTGAAAAGTTTTCAATCTATAGTAAAAGATTTATATTTTCAATCCATTAAGTTAAGAGAACAAAATTCGATCTGTAAAAAACGGACATAATCAATCTTTTGACTTAAAGGGGCATTAAGATATGTGATGGAGGCAGCGCCCTCAATTACAAAAATATATGATAAAAACTGGGATTTGTATATTTTTACAATTGTATTACATGTATGAACTTACACCTATAAGGATTAAGAAAAATCAGCCCTCTTTGTACAACAAAACGTCGATTCAAAAATGCTGGTAGAGCCGCAACCAAAATTTTACATGGTTAAGGGTGGTATTCCAACATATTTAAAACATTGTTTTAATCAAGTTTGCTGGGTTTTTTTAGTAGAAACAACAATAATGGCAATTTTTAATGTTCATCTTGAATTCTGAAGTAAATTAATTAAAATTAAAAAAATTCAACATGACATTGTGTCCCTGGCTTTACTGAGAGTACAGGCTTAGGCGTAAGCCTTTTAGGTCCCCATGTCCTTTTTCTGGTGAAAGCTTTGAAATGAGTTCGGTCTATTTTTGGACATGGGAACCTAGGTCCATAAATCTATGCTCGAAATTCAGATACGATTCTACATTGTGACTGAGGATAATTAATAAATGACTGAATATAATTAATACTGATTTTCCATCAATTGTCCTGATTTTACGAGGTACATGTACGTGACACCCTTGAATGTGTATGCCAGACTATATTCAATCGTACAAAGTTGTTATTTTGAAACCTACATTTAACCATGCATATATTGAATCTATGCATTGACTACTTTGGTTGATCTATTTTTATATTTTATATTTAATGGTGAGAACTTGGCAGAAAATGTGTGTATCGCCAATAATTTGATCATCCAACTCTGTCCAACTATCACGAACAATTATATCACGGTTATTCATTCAGAGCCAAAAATATTCGATTCGACTCGATAATTATTTAAAATGTGTAGAATAAATATTTTTGGAGAAAGATCGTTATTTATATCGTAATGTCTCTTTAAAATGCGAAAGGTCCTTTGAATAATTACGGCAGTGACGGCTCGTACTGGGTGTTTGTGCCACATCTTTATGGGATGCCAGGATGCAACCAAAATGGTGCAATTTGGTGCACACTTTTATTAACCAAATTTTCGACGAATATGTGTTCAAAATAATCGGGCAAGTTGCCGGGCAATTTGCATTAACTGAAATGGGGTTGATATCTGACTAGGCCTATATCGGCCAGACTAGGCCTATATCGGCCTATAAATGTAAGCCCTACTAAATGACCATGATTCGGAGTGTTAAATGTTTGACTACCTTATTTAATCTATTATTTTTTATGGAAGATAAAATAAATAAAAAATCATAGAAACCATGCATCACATCACAAGATCACTGGGTGCGTATTTGAGATATTAAATCCGCGCCCTGCATTGATAGACCCTCGTGCCTGCACCTTCTAGTCCGTCGTGAAGTCCCACTCGCTCAGTGAGGTATAGAGCGCCACCAGCGAGAACCGACAGGCCCGAGCCGAAGGCGAAAATTGATAAAACAATATGGTCGTTACGTCTGTAGACTAATTTGATCTACCTTGAACCTAAAGAGCGCATTTCCTAAATAATTTGAGTATTTTAGTATCTATTTATTATTGAAAGAACCTGGTAGATTGTCATTGAATGTCAGCATTCAATGAACCATTATTATGCATGTCACAGTGGATTTCTACTGAATAAATTGATCTTTCTAAACCTCGCCTTCGGCTCGGGCGTGTCGGTTCTCGCTGGTGGCGCTCTATACCTCACTGGGCGAGTGGGACTTCTCGACAGCCTAGCACCTTCCGGTATTCTGCTCTACTCTAGAACCAATGCTACAGTGCAGTACTAAAGGGAGCACGCCACCAAGATGCTCTATAGATACATGTTAGGGAAGGCTTACTTCAATGGCTCTAGTTTCTATATGCGATCGTTTTGTTAATGAATTTTATTTTACTCACAAGGGTAATTTACAACTTATTTGAATATGAAGGTGACATTACCGCGCACTTTTTTTTATATATAAACCGCCGCATTACAACGTATAGTAGAACCTGTTACTTTCATGGTAGAACTGATATCGGTCGCTGATGTCGGCAGACGCGAAAGGGACAGGCCGTTCGAAATCCGTGTACTATTAATTTAAAGGCCGTGAGTGACCGATTCCAGTTCTACAACGATTGGCCTAGGTTAGGCTATCTGTTTTAACATGTTTAAGGAATATAACAACCCTTCTATTCGTTCAAAATAAAGGAGGCAAGTGAGGCCGCCTGGTATTTATCATTTTGAAGAGTAGTTTTACACACGAAAGCAAGATCTCTTGTTAATTAATTTAAAGGTAGATGTTCCGATTTTGAACTTGAAGTTTTCTATTCTACATGAAAGGTCATCCTTAAAAAAGTCGTGTTCCAAAGTTTGAGTTGCATAGCTCTAATGGTTCTTATTTTAGACGCACAAGATGCTGTGAACTGTACCCATTGAGTAGTACACAAACTATATCGGTGGTTACCACCATTCGCGGTAATTCGACGTTATTTCATCGATTTCTCCGTAATTATACCGATTTAGGCCGTCAAATTTCAGTATGATGATGAGAAAAATACGAGCTTTCATATGGTATGAAAATCTCCGTATGTTTGAAATAATTCTGTGTTACGAAAATGTGATCGGGTCATCTACCTTTAATAGCCTATAACTATACTTTGTAATAATATCATATCAGACCTCATATAAGTTTAAAATGAGCCGTACATGTTGAAAGTCTCAAACATTCAAATACCGCGTCTTTCAGTCTACAACGGTATAAAGCACATACAACTTTCAACAAGACATTCAGTTGTCAGATTTGAACTAAGATATCATTCCCTTGACTTACTTGACTTGACTTATGGCGGATGATTTTCCCGAACCACAATGCCTCTCCAGATCTTCCTATCCAACATAGCTGTCTTGATTTCGTCCACCTGCAGTCCTGTATCACGTTTTAGTATGTCAATGTAGGTCAGGGCTGGTCTGCCACGCTTTCTTACTCCATGCTTTGGAATCCAATGTATGAGTTTGTGTACAAGCTCCTTGGACCCCCTGAAGCAGTGTCCAGCAAATCTTGATCTGCGTTCTCTGATCTTGTCCGAGACTTTTGGCATGTCCCCAAACAGGTCCTTATTCGTCACATGCTAATTCAAGTTGATGTTGAACACAGATCTTAGCATCCTAGTGTAGCATCCATCCAGTTGTTTACCAAGCTTTGGGGTGACTGTCCATGCCTCACATCCATAAAGGAGGACTGATTCTACTGTAGCTATGAACAGTCTTTCTTTGAGCTTTCTGGATAGTGATTTAGCCTTCCATAACTGACTAAGTTTGCCACAAGCTCTCCATGCAGCTGCTTTGCGTGTTTTGATGTCCTTTTCAGTGCTGTTCATCCAGGCTCCAAGGTATTTGAAGTCCTCCACTTTATCAAGGCGCATGCCTTCGCTTGTGGTGATTACAGGTACTTGCGGCTGGTTGGAGGACATGTACTTCGTCTTTGCAGCGTTCATTTTGAGCCCAACTCTGCCCACTGAAGTCTCAACTCTATTGAGAAGTGATTGCGCTTGAGACACTTCCTCAGACAACAGTGCAATGTCGTCAGCAAAGTCTAGGTCAGTTAATACGGTTGGTCCTATTCTTCTGCTGCTTCTTTTTGTGAGGTGGAATCCTAGCTCTTCTTCTCTGCCATCTATGGCCTCTCTTAGGGCATAGTCAAGAACAATGACAAAGAGATATGGAGCCAGGGTGTCTCCTTGTAGTACTCCAGCCAGTATCTCAAACACTTCTGTTTCTCCATCTGGTGATATAACCTTTGCCTTGGTGTCTTTGTATATCTCTGCTATCGCGTTTGTAAGCTGATCAGGTCCACCATAGGCTTTCGATATTTGCAGCATTCGTCCCCGATGTATTGTGTCAAACGCTTTCTTGAAGTCGATAAAGGTTATGATGGCTGGCAGGTTATTTGATCTTATTCCCTCAATAATTCTTTGGCGGGCAAGTATATGACCAACAGTGGTACGTCCTACTCTGAAGCCATTTTGATTAGGTGGACGTCGAGCTCCGGTCTAATTCTGTTGAGTATCATCTTGTTGTATAGCTTGGCAACAATTTAACTCAGGCTTATTTGAGATCACCTGATTTCGGTATTGGTACTATGTTGAGAATGGACCATTGTTCTGGCTTTTTCCCGTTCACCAAGGCATCATTGCAGAAGTCATTTCCTAGTAAGAATATATCATTCTAAATGTCGGACATAGAGCCAGTTTTTTATCGAGTTTCAACCGGAGGCAGATTCTGTTTGATATAGAATCACCGATATGATATATTTTGTCAGATATAAACAAAATAGGAATTGCAAGTTTAGAAATTCAATGGTGCTTGATTTAAATATACTAATCTAATAAGATTTGCCACGAGAGAGATATGGGCCTTTCATTATGATTTTCTTTTAAATAAACTACTGGTTAGTTATCATTTTCTAGTTTGAAAATCTAGAGAAGGAGAAGGGGGCTGGCTGGGGCACACTTAGGAATTTGGGGCAGGGGGCAAAAAGGGCTTTTATGGGCTTTTTCGGTCGGGGGGAGTAGCTATACGCCACTGCTAATTATGCCACTTGTGGACTACGCGGCAGTATGATCCGATCTATCTTTTTTGTTGTTGTCTACACTGAATTTAGCTATAGGTGAAGTATAGAGTGGATTTTACCAACAAAAATCATGAAAATACATCACACACTGGCCCCTAGTACTATTACAGTATTATTCGTATACTAGTATAATACTAGTAGTATGGGATCAACATTATTATTTTGAAATGACAGCCATTAGGAATATCTTCATTAGGTGACGACTAAACACGACCATTCTTCTTTAGAAATGGTAAAACAACCTTTCACGTGCAAATGAATAACCTAATTTTTATTACCCTTAATCTTCTATTTTTTTACTTGCATCTTGACATAGTAACATAACATAGTAACAGTAGGCCTATATTACAATGTCCTAATCCAAGTTATTGGGGGGGGGGGGGGGGAGTAATAAAAAAAATATCGCACAGTCCAAAAAGCACCACAGTCAACATATAATGGTCAATTCTCTGGGTTTTAATAAGTTGTTTCTATATTTTTTTATTTTATTTATAAAAACCCGGCGAAAAATGGTAATTTTAAATGTTTTAACGCATATAAGCACTACATCCGGAGACTGGGGCGGGGGCACAAAGGGGGCGGGGGCAAAAAACAATCTGTCAGGGGGTGGGGGAAATTGCCCCCCTCCCCCCTGAGCTACGCCACTGATGTTGCCCGTCATTTAGGCCTCTCCAATCACAGACATTTTTAAGGGATCACTTATACTTACATTTATTTGATGGGTACACTTACAGACGTAAATCCTAGATTCCAGTGTCCTTTAAGCCAAAATTCGTCAGGTTGGTTCTGTACAAGTTGATTCAAGTTGGCGTTATGACATTTAATGTCTGTCGATGTATTAAAATCATGCCACAGAAATACCACATGCCTACATGTATGTAATTAATTCACATTCATTGATGTTTACTCAAAATATGGTAAAGAACGACTCTAATCAAATCTTTGAAAAGAATTATGGGTCCATAAATCTCTGCTTTAATCCGAGATAAGATTCTTCATTATTACTATATCTACGACCAGCGTCACTAAAGGATACAATGCTAATGAACGCGGAACTTTCATCAATTGTCTTGATTTTACGACGTTCCTTGATATCATTAATCAAAGTCTTTGTTTTGCCAGCAATCACCAAATTCCCACATTTAACCATAACCATAATATTGTGCACTGACTTGCTTGCGCAAGATCCAGGGCAAAGTTAACCTTTTATTAAGGTTGGTTCAACCATTTCTAAATATCACGCACACTTATAGAACGGTTTGTGCGAAACGTGCTTTGAACCATTAAAGGGATATTATGTGATCTTTTCCAGGGCGCCCTCTATTCATTTTTTTTAAATTAAATTTTCTTGCAGATTTACATTTCTGATCATAAATCATGAATATATTTTAGAGTGAATTTATTTGAATGTCGTTATTTCCCAATTACCATAAAATGCTGTCCGAGCCGGGGATAGAATATTTTGAAACGACGTTTTATTGCACGAAGAAAACTGATTTTTCTTAATCCTTACAGCTGTAAGTTTGTGTATGTAATACAATTGTAAAAATGTAGAAATCCCGGTTTTTTATCCTAATTGGGGACGCAGCCTTCTAAACATCTCTTAGTATCCCTTTAAGGTCATGATTTCACACTGCTAAAATGTTAAGCAAAATACGTTGCTTAATTGCGTTTAATCATCTGTTGGGTAAATGGTTGATTAAATTTTATTCAACATATGTAGAAATCTAGGTGTTGTATAAAAGTAAAAACTACCCAACGTTGAGCAAAACAATTTAGTAACAAGTTGGGGAAACCCCCGGTCAAAACCCGGAACCCCGGTCAAAACTCATTTTGTTGCTAAAATATTGCGTTAATTGTTTCAATTGGGCAACTGTTGAGTATTTGTCTCAGGCAATCACGCAACTTATGTTAAGATTTACTCTTTTATTGATCAACTGTTGCTTAAATCCTCGATTCTAATGGCGCCCGTCCGTGATGGATCTTCTCAGAGCTTGGGGAATGATTGTATACGGCATATATCTTATCCCGTCCGCAACTTGTGCCCCATGACCACAATTATATTTATTCTGTCTTGGCACCCAAAACTGAATTAAGCGCAATAACACTGACAAAATATTTTAAGAATTTAGGATATCCCATGTTTACAGTTGTAGCGAGTTGCCATCCTTGTTTGACATACATTTGTTTATGAATATCATTTCAGCGGTGTCAAAATATATACACTTGTGGTCCTGGGACACAAGTTGCGGACGCCCGGGATAAGATATATGCGTTGTATACGTACGTTAACGACAGGGAAATATACTGAATAGTTCATGTCATGTGATTTATTCTCCACCAATAGAATCACATAAATCATAAATATTTTTATGTATTATATTATATGGACTATTTATACGTCCATACCCAGATAGCAAGACTACGTTGGCCCAACGTTGGCCCAACCACATTAAAAAACACCAATGATAAGAGATGTGACTTAACTTCTGATGTACATTTCATTTGGATCAGTTTCATAAACCTTAATGTAACTTAACTAGGTTTGTAACGTTCTTCAAACAGTTGAATTAAGATATACATTAAATGAGTTAAATAATAACAAAATGTTAATTTTGAAAATTAGATAATAATAATACAAGTGCCTATATTGCGCTGTTCCGAAAATGATCACAGTGATTAACAAAATATAAACAATACTATAATATGTACCCCAGGCAATATGCAAAAATGGAATGGAAATAATGAGAAATCATGCACATTAAGTCAATTACTAAACAAATTGAGATTGTGATTATGCTTGAAGGTATGACTCTGTTCCTGGAGGCTTAAAGGGAGCTACCTGGAGCTTACCCCTAGTGCTGCCGGTATATGCACACTTGCATAACTATGGCACTGTATATTCAGTGACTCTTTAATTACGATTAATTATATGGTACATCAATTCAATACACGACCTTCAATGCAAGTGTTCAAAGAATGACCTATACATTTGGCGGGTTAGTTTGAATGAAGACATCAACGTGTTGGTCACAGATTTAGATTATTTGTGGTGTTGGTCTTTTTAAATTATGTAACAGAGTTTAGTTCCCATAAATATGACCGATAGATAGCCTCTCTTGAATTGTGTAGATGACGATCAACCGGAGGTTGGAACCAAATGTGATCCTTCCACAACTGGCAAATATACGCCAGAAGACCGTACTTATTTTTGCTCTTTATACCCCTGTCCACCCAGCACCAAATATTGCTCTTGGATGATAAGACTATACGGTACCTACGATGTGATTCGAGACACAGGGCAGGGAAGCATAGAACCATGATATTGGTCAATGATCCGATTAAGATTTTAAATCACTGCCCCCGCCTCAATTGGAAAATACCACCTATCACAAGTGGTACACTAGGGACATTATATACAGCGCCTCCAAGTGACCGCATTTACCTGTTGAACCAATCATCCATGACTAAATTTTCCAATACCAGAAGGCCAATAATGAAATATTGTTTGGTTGTCCTCGACCTCCCTATCTTATTTTCCGTCAGTTCTAAAACCTCGCAACCCTATTTATAGTCAAATTACCCGCTCATGCTTAACCGATGAACATATACCTGTATTGTATCAGTGCAGTAGTGGCGCCGGATTTGACTGCAGATAGATGAGTGTACACTCAGAGTGTGCAATGAAGGCATTCATGTGTAGCGTGTGATATGCTAAGATGACGTGAGTTCAAACACCGATAATTAGCCGTTGATGGGCAGAGTTTCGATTGGGAAATGTGTTGAAACTCTTTGTTGTTGTATTAGTTTGTTTCTTTATTGACATCATTGTTCATGGGCCTATGGTGAGCGTGTGAACTCACTAAAAATGTTTTAGATATGACCAAATATAAGGACTGACCGGGGACAACTTAATTATTTATATTTTGGGACTTACGGGAGCATTGATATTAGACGATTTATAGAATCAATTTCAATAAGTGAGCTATCAAAATATTCCTTGATGTATAAATAAGTATTATGGACGAAATTATTCTCTTTAATGCACAAATTACAGAGAAATCTTGAAATGAAAGTTGCAAACATTTTTAATTTTTGTTGAATTTTTGATTTTTTTGCGACACGTTAATTTTCACTCATCTGTATCGATCTGCTATGTTGCAGGGGAATGGCATTTGGCTCTCATCTCATCCATAATAGTGGTTTGACTAATATTCATTACATCCATACCATTACACAACAAATTTGATTTGTCAATTTTCTAATATATTGACTCCCAATAGTTCGCTTTAAACAATTGACATCAGGGCTAGCGACCATTGATGTTTAGCCGTGGTTCGATTCCTATTGTTCAGCTGGTCGCTAGTTGGCGCTGCATTTGATGTCCGTTATATGCTTGCGGTAGCACTTGTGCTATGCTGAATTGGTACACTGGCCAACGTCAGTGAATCTATCATACGAATGATATCGGAACAAATGTGAACTCATATCATTAGCTTCATACTTACATTAAGGGACATTAAGAGATGTGGTGGAGGCAGCGCCCTCAATTACAAAAGTATATGATAAAAACTGGAATTTGTATATTTTTACAATTGTATCACATGAACTTACACCTTAAAGGATTAAGAAAACTCAGCCCTCTTTGTACACCAAACATCGATTCAAAAACGCTGATCTGGCCAGATCAGCATTTTACATTTTTGTTTGTATATAAAGAGCAAATGTGAACAATAGCCCAACAGACATTAACAAAGTTAATGAACTGAGTGATTACAAATCAAACGGGTAACTCTCAACAGATAGCTCTGATGGGCCAATCAATTGGTTCACTGCAACTCAGAAAATAATCAAAAATACAAGTAAACACAATAGGGCAAGTAAAAAAACCAATGAAAGTGGCGTGGGACAGGAATAAGATAAACACCACAACATAGGGAATAACATCAAAAATAAAGAAGAACAAATAATATCTGGAGGCATTGATACATCGAGAGAGCTTAGCTAACATACTCTGAAGAGTTGGAGAGAAAGTGTCTGTTATCTGAAAGTGATTGTAGTCCTTCCTCTTGGATGTTGCCAACAACATTGTCTGGAAGACTGTTCCACAGTGGAACAGCAGTATGGATGAAACTTCTGTCTAAGCAGCAAGTTCTGACAGGCGGCAATGAAAGGGCATGATCTGGCATTGCAACACTTGAACGCGTAGCACGACGATGAACATATGGTGTTGGGAGCTGCAATGCTGCTAAGTCTTGTGGGCAGTGGTTGGTGTGCATTTTGTACAAGACTGTACCTGTCGCCTGTGAAGTAGGCTTGTGATGCTGAGATGTGATAGACCAGTAGTGTCATGAGCTCCAATGATCTTGAGTGCCTTCCTTTGGATGTTGTCAAGCTGGCTTAGGATAGTAGGTGAAGCGCTAGACCAGCCTAGTGAAGCATACGCCATTACGCTACGGATTTGTGATTTGTACACAGTAGATCTGCCCAATGCCGTCAATTTATTTGCAACATTGCGAAGAGCGCCGAGCTTCTGGCCAGCCCTGGTTGAGACAGCCGAGATGTGTTTGGACCAAGTCAGCTTGCTATCAATGGTAACACCCAGGATTTCTAGTTTGTCTGCAGATAGTAGCTTGCAGTCACCAAAGTAGAGTTCAAGTTGGGATGTGATCCTCTTCCTAGAGATTACTATAGTCTAAGGCTAAAGCTAGTTAAGGCTAGCAGCTACTGCAGTGGAGCTGGTTGAAGACTTAATGGGTGCGAAATGTGTTGAATCGTCAGCGTACAGATAGAGCTCATTGTCACTGACATCCACAAGGTCATCAATGAAGACAGAAAACAGTAGTGGACCAAGGATAGATCCTTGTGGAACAGAAGCATTTATGGGTGCAGTGTTGGATGCTTGTCCCGACATGACGACATTGATAAATCTATCGGATAAGTAGTTGTGTATCCATGAAAGCAGTCTTGTGGTAACACCCTTTGACATCAGTTTTGAGCAGAGTCCATTGTGCCATACTTTGTCGAAAGCTCCTTTTATGTCAAGGGCAATGACACAAACCTCATCACATTTTTGTGACAAAATGTTGAGGAGATCAGCTGTACTGTTGCCTTCTCTAAATCCAAACTGTCTGCTGGAAAACAGATCATTGCTGAGAAGAAAGCGTTGAAGTTGTTTCTGCACGACAGCTTCCATGATCTTGCTGATATTGCTTAGCAGTGAGATAGGACGGTACTTTGTTGGGTCAGCCTTGGAACCTCTCTTGTGGATTGGAGTGACAGATGCCGTTTTCCATTGGTTAGGAAACACACCATGAGTGAAGCATCGATCAAAAAGCCTGCAGAGTGGACTGGAAAGTTCAGCACAGCATTCTTTGAGTACCTTGGTTGGAATCATGTCTGGTCCAGTAGCTTTATCTGGATTGAGATGTTGTAATAGTTTTCGAACATCCTTGGGCTTAAAAACTATTTTGTCAAAGGATTTGGTTGTTGAAGGATGGACATTTCGGGCCTGGTCTTCGGCACCTTGGAGTCTACATTTGTCTGCAAATGTCTGACAAAAAGCTTCTGCCTTGTCCCGTACTGTAATATGGGTGACATTTTGATGTTCAATCACTGGGATCTCGGAACGAGCTGTTCTTCCGGACAGGGTGTTGATGAGTCTCCACCATTTCTTGCTGCTCAGCGATTTATCTGCTAGGTCTTATCTCAGTTTAGTGTTGTAGCTACTCCTGGCTTGCTTCTCCGCTTGGTTGTAGGAATGTCTAGCTTCAGCAAACTTTGCCTTGCTGGCTTCAGTTTGGTCTTTTTTGGCTTTCTTAAAGAGGCGGCGCTTCTTCCTAGATTCTCTACGGCATATGTCGTTGAACCAAACCTTGTCTCCAGTCTTGGTAACTGTTTTACTAGGTAAAACAAGTCCATAGCATCGCATATGATATCAGTGACGTTTGAGCAAACAGTTTCAGGATCTTTCTTCTGGAATACACTTGACCAGTTTGTGGAAGCAAGGTGACCTCTCATTCCCCAGTAATCAGCCTTGTCATATATCCAGACTTTCCTCCTGTGTGGTTTGTCCCTGTATACTGGGACGTCTAAGAACACTAACACAGGGTTGTGGTCTGAAGTACCTAGTCTAGCAGAAGTGGTTAAAGTTGCAGCCAGTTCAGTCATGACAAGTCCAAGATTTGATCCAATCGAGTGGGTTCTTTGATGATCTGTTGTAATCCCATAGAGTTAGCTAATTGTAGTGTGCGGCGTCCAGCTGCGTCAGTAGTACGACTTCCTAGCCAGTCTGTATGGTGGACGTTGAAGTCACCGACAAGCATGACTGAATTAGCTCCAAGTGTGCTCATTTTTTGAAGAGTGTTGGAGTCCAGGTAGTCGATGATATCATGTTATCACTAGGAGATCTATAAACAGCCAGTGGTTGCCTCTCTATCCCTGCGACAGCATATGGAGTATCCAGGAATAGCAATGCACTCAGCGCCGTCAGGCACAGTATCATCAAGGAAGGTCTCAACAACAATGACAATGGATGGCTTTTTGGGGTAGTATTGTGTTACATCTATATGCTGGTCACCCCGCCCGTGGTTGAGCTGCTCATTTTTCATCCTGAGCACAAACTGTTATAAGTCAATGTTTGATGTTTTCAGTTTAGGCCATGTTTAGCACGTAACCCTTACCGCACTTACTCAGATGCGCACTGGGCGTAGGGGCTATAGCAACCCCTGCATCTATACTCTTATTGCTAAAAATCGTATTGCTAAGCCTCGAAAGAAAACGGATGGATCAAAACGGAAACGAAACAAGCATGCCCAACGACTACGAGAGACAGAATTGCGAATATTGGAGGTCAACATACGGGGACTTCGTTCATACATCGGAGAGCTTACATGGTTAAGGGTGGTATTCCAACATATTTAAAACATTGTTTTAATCAAGTTTTGCTGTGTTTTTTTAGTAGAAACAACAATAATGGCAATTTTTAATGTTCATCTTGAATTCTTAAGTAAATTAATTAAAAATTAAAAAAAATCAACATGACATTGTGGCCCTTTAATTGGAACACATCCATCCAAAATAATATATTCTGCACGTGTTTTGAAACTTTTTTATGGGCGTCGCTAATCATGCTAATTGTTCCTATTAAAAACAAACATATTTATTACGTAGGAAATCAGACCACACTATATGCACTCATGCAAGCAAGTTCATAAGTTATCTACCTCGGTAGTTTAACTGTGTCAAGCGTCAGACATATCGTAGCGGATCTTGTTCATAATCTTAGTTACCGTGAAGATAAGTCTAAACATGGGACAGCGTTTAGATTTTGACTACAATGTTATTTGTGATTGGAGCAGAGGGTAAGTGTTCATTTTTGGATATCTTGATATTTGTAACATTGTAACCCTGGTAAATACGAGGGGCAGTCAATAAACAATGAAAGTGATCATGGTATGGGATGCATGAGTGATTCTATTGAGGGGATAATGTGATCAATGCAAAGTATGAACCTTTGTCTTTCAAACAATACACTTTTGGATTGTTAGATACCTTTGGTTATGTAACGTCATTAACATAAACACAATAGGTTTCAGACACTGACTGAAATCTGTCAATTATTTGGCTGGATATGTAATATGTTGAATATGGGTTGATTGATACATTTGCGTATATCTCGGCAATACAAGCATAAAAACAGATAACTCTTTTTTAGATCTGAATGCCTTAATACGAACAAAAAGGGACCATCTCAAATACGCTTTTATTTAGCAAAATCCGCAATAATATACCTTAGAAAACAACAAAGGATAAAGAACAATGGAGGGATTATGATTTAATAAATTGTTGTGGTATGTAAAGCAATAATAGTGGGGATTTCAAAAGGAGCTGTTCATAAAATGTCCTCAAACCATTGAAATTATGTGACGATTACTTACACAATGCATATCTAGTAGCTCTAAAGATAACAGTAATAAGAGAGGTTGTGGCAGCCATCTTTGATTAATACATTCATGTATATCTTCATATTGACTATCACAATATATTTACACATTGATTTAAGCATTTTTCATTATTTCTGATTAGAATTTGAAGGCACAGTAAGCTTTTATCTGGTAAATTTCATGATTTTAGCTATTTTGGGCCCGTTTCAAAATGATCTGCCGTCTGCGCATGCGCATTTTTTCTGCAGGTTTCATGCGAATAAGTTCAGATAATTAGTTAACTATCATATGGAATCTCCCAAACCGGTTAATTGCTTGAAATTTTCCTAAATTGTTTAATTTTCCGCAATATTAGTGATTCACTGACTGGGCATTTTTCAATGAAAATTAGCTATTTGAAATACTGATATTTGTATACTTTTTATTCGATTGCCTCTCCTTACTTTTTCCTATTATACTACATATATCAAATTACACAGGGATTAAAGTTATTGTCTTTTTTATCATACTTACGCGAAAAAAATTGGGATTTACCTGCTTCTGGTGTCATGTTATGCAATCTTCTTACCACTTGTTTCATACAAACAATTCAAATTTTCCGCCAAATAACTGATTTAGCAGTGTCCCAAGTGTACTTACTTTGAGACAATGCTATGACGTCATAGTTCACACTTAAAAATCCAAAACTGTATTGTTTCAAAGACAAAGGTTCATACTTTGCATTGATCACATTATCCCTTCAATAGAATCACTCATGCATCCCATACCATATAAATATCATTACTGTATTGTTTTGTGCCTACAAATGAAAGGAATTTATGCACATAAATCAAGTAGATATTGGGCTTCATTGTGGTAGGACCTAAATACAAAAATAGTGAGCCGTAAAATAGGTTTTTCCCGGCGTATTGCGTACTTCGATAATTAAAATTATTGAAATATAGTTTCAATTTCCCGGGAACTCTGGATATCGACGTATATTTGGGTTTCTTTTTCGCAAAATAAGCATTTCGTTTCGTTTTTACAAATTTAAATTGGTAATTATGCATATTCAGAGTTTCGTTTTACGCTGCCAATTTGATCTAGTTGGCAATCCAACATAATCCAACGAGCCAATCCCTATGTTCCACCCGGCGTGCAAGTTTTTCGAGGATAAATTGGACCCAGGCTATATACTTGGCGTAGAACACTCCGCCAAGTAGCCTTGACATACGTGGTGTAGTGGTGAATCCTAAGCCGCTGGTGCTGGAGGTCCGTGGTTCAAATCCCGGTGTGGGGGGGGGGGGGGTGACTTTTGGGGTAACTTTTCTCCGCGCAGACAAAAAAATCTAAAAAGTGCCCGAATGGGTTAGGGTTAACGAGCATTTTTCTTTTATCAAAATTTCTTGACATTTTGTTATTACTAAATTAGGTATTCTCAACGGTGCTGACCACGAATCTTAAATTAAAAAATCGGGTAACGGGCTTAGTTTTTTTTTAACTATATCCGTTATTACTACATGGTACATGGTTCTATGGGAAATAGAAAAATTCGAATTGAACGGAAGATTCCAGAAAATCTACCCGATACCTTTTTTGAATTTTTTTTATACATTTATACATTCTTTCAAAAAAAGAAATAAAAAGATGGGGTCACCGACTTACTCTCTTTTAAGTACAGTATGGGTATAGGGGAGTTGTTGAACACACGTTCAAAAAAACCCCTTACCTTAAGTACAGTAGCAAAGCGTTGTCGATTTAAGTTAAACAACGCTGCTATGGGCAACCATCGTGCCTATCGATACGCACCACGCGGATACTGTTCACGCGATACGCGATCGCAGTCGCAATGTGTGTTGTTTTTTGGAATGACCATGCCAACTGTTTTCATCGAGTTTTGAAACTTACAGGAACTTAATTATAGGTTAGTTTGGTCATTTCAGTTTTTTGATAATTAAATGAAATTGTTAATAATAAAGTAGGCCTGCATTAAAATAATGTTCTTATTTGCATTGTCTATTATGAAATGGCGTTCAAATCCCTAGTCGTTGTTGAACGGGAATAAATCATGTTTCAGCGTATGTGCATCACCAATCGACAACTCGCGTTCTGCGCGTGCTGCGGGTTTATTTCACTCGGGCGTTGCCCTCGTGAAATAAACCACGCAGACGCGCGAACACCGTTGCAAAGTCGATTGGTGATGCACAACGCTGAAACATGATTTAATCCCTTATTAGATGCGCATGCATCAAAATATGAACGCGGGCATACGTGCGTTACGAATTAAGTGTTTCCTGTGACGCATAATAGGTTGTTACATTTTTTAAATATATTTGATTATTTGATGCTTACTCTTTCGGCAACCTCAAAGGTAGTCAACATCGTCATCTTCAAAATGCTTCGATGAGGCGGTTGCAATCGACATCAGAAAATGTTTCTGTATTTTGCATAGCCATTGTTACGTTCGTTTGAGTAGGCCAGTAAATTTAGTTAAACGTTTATAGAGGTTATTTATCTACCATCTTGTCGTGAATGATAATCATGATTATGGTCATGATTTTCAGAAATAAGGCACACCTGTTTCATGATAAGATTGGTAATACCGTTCGTTCACGTAATGAATTGGACGCACACCGATTCAATTGAATGTAAAATAGACCGGGTGCGATCCCCCGCTGTAGTCCGTGGCAACATGTATAACCTCTATTAAATTGTGTGTGATGTTTTCGAGCTATTGCTATGCAAGGAAAGAGCAATTCCAAACATTTAGAGGATTATTGATGGAATAATTGGTATAAAATATTGTACAAACTGGTGTCTTTAATCATCACCACATTCAAAACTGGTAAATATTCCACAAGACACTCATATCCAGTACTTTTGATTTGTTAACATACCTAAATCCAAGATGGCCAAAAAAAACGGCTGCCAAAAATGGTAAAATTTCACAAATGTGCATATATGAACCAACATGTATGATCAGAGTATAGTTTTAACGATGGGATATATGTGTTAGCCCACTAGAAACACATTTCTAGTAATTTTGCTTTGTTAACATACTTTAAAACAAAAGAGACCGCCAAAATGATGGCCAAAAATGGTAAAAAATTCATAAATTGGCATAATTTCAACCAAAATGTATAATAAAAGTATAGTTTAAACAATGGGATGCATGTATTAGACCACTAGTAAGTCATATCCAGTATTCTTGCATTGTAATAACATACTTTAAATCAAGATGGCCGCCAAACTGGCCCTTCCAGAATTTTGCTTATAGGTGGTTTTCCCTCTTTAGTCCCATGGTGTTTCGGAATTGATTAAACCTAGTGCGACATGAGAACATTTTGAATTAAGACACTCTCTGAGGGCGTTTATAAGCCATTTCAGACCTCATTATAAAATATAAGATTTTTAAAGTGGTTGCGAAAAAGGGGGTCTTCCCCCAACTCATTGTTTAATTCACACCATTTTTTCTTTTCATGTAGTGTAAGCTCCCGTAGTTTTATCTCATTCTCTATTTTCCTTCCTTATTTATTCCCCCTTTAAAAAAGTGTTTTGTCAGACTCAAACACGCGCCTGAGAAGGAATAATTGATTTGACCCGAGTCACATCATTCTGTCTATGACTTGACTTACTTGTGACTCGTGTTTTAGTGACTTTTTCACAACACTGACCACTGCAGCTAATTATCCATCTTAAGCTAATTAAGCTTTCTATCACTAGTGCAATGTTGCCCATCATTTAGGCTTCTCCAATTTAGAGCACCTGTGATGGGCAGGCAGACACTTTTAAGAGATCTGATGCTGTGTAGTCACACACTTACATTTATTTGATTGGTAAACTTACAGGCGTAGGCCTTTTAGGTTCTCATGTCCTTTTTCTGGTGAAATATTTTAAATGGGTTACGTCTAATTTTGGCTAAAAATGAACTTGGGGACCTAAGTCCATAAAGCTAGGCTCTAATCCCAGATACGATTCTACATTGTTACTATCAACCCAGCATAGGATACAAGGATAATTAATACTGAACTTTCATCAATTGTCTTGGTTTTACTATGATTTTACGAGGTACGTGACACCCTTGAATGTGTATGCCAGACTAAATTTATATTCAATACACACAAATTGTTGTTTTGAAACCTACATTTAACCATGCATAGATTCAATATATGCATTAACTACTTGCAAGATCCGTAACGAATCACATTGGTTGATCTATTTTATATTTAATGATGAGAATTTGGCAGAAAATGTATGTATCTCCAATAATTTGATCATCTAACTCTGTCCAAATATCACGAACAATTATATCACGGTTATTCATTCAAAGCCAAAATCTTGCCAATTCACGCTGACTCGATAATTATTTAGAGTGTATAGAATAATTATATTATTCTTGGAGAAGGATCGTTATTTATATCGTACTGTCTCTTTCAAATGCGAAAGGTTCTTTGAATCATTTAGGTCATGATATGTATAAAGATCAAGTAAAACGGGTTGTGTGTGTGTATATTTTATGTCAAATGGGTACCAAAACACTAGTAATAACATTTAAGAAATTGGTCATGCCATTCCATTGATATCTTCACCAACTGTATTGTGACGTTGATGCATCTGAACTATGCATGTCTTTACACCAAGGGTACTACACCTAACTGCATATGTGTGCATTGTATATTGGACATGTCAGCCATACGGATTAAATTTTTGAGAGTAAATTTACTGGACACGTGACTAATAGGAGGCCGCCATTGCGAGTGCAGCGGAGAAAGATCCCCGGATGTGGAAGCTTCACTGTACAACAGCATAGGGATATTAACTAACTTAGTGAAAAGTTCACATGTAATATCAAGTGGTAAACAAAGTTTGGTTGCTTTAGCAATAAGGCTGAACATTGCACCTATTTGCCTTGTTAAATCTATACCATTGTAATTGAATATGATACCAAGATAAGTGTAATCTACAGTGATATCTAAGTCATTATCACCACATTTGAAATAATGTTTACGTCTGGTCTTACCACCGGAAAATACTCAACTTTAGTTTCGCTAGCATCTATCTATATTACAAATCACGTAAAGAGCACCCGATGCCTAAATCACAATTTGTCCCGTAATCGCTTGCGCTCACCCTCGGAAACCGAAATCCTCCCCTGCACTTCCCCAACGGATTTAAAGTCGGTATACATATTTAAAAGTTTGTTCAATAAACAATATTTACTAATTAAGACCCTCATGGCCGACGAAATCCTTTTAATTTTTGCTTAGTTTATAGTTGTGACGAAATATGAATTTGTATTTTAGACCGGAAGTAGTCCCAGAACCAGGGTTTACGATGTTGCCAAGCTTATGCCACAGGCGCATGTCTGGGCGTCATTTTGCGTGATGTGAGACGGCTGGACCATGTCAATTATAAAGTTTAATGGGCGCCTTTTGGCTCCTTTCACAAATCACCATTTATAGCAACACTGCTCACTTGAACCGAACGTATAAAGTTTGAACCGAATGTAAAAGGATAGTCATTTGCAATAATATATAGTACTTGACGATATTCTGTCCTTATCATGAGTTTTATGATCATTATATCATAGTTTAATGATTTACTGGGGAAATAACGGCATTCAAATAAGTATTAGGTATTTGTTAATTTGTCGCCACCAAAATCCATGTCTATCCTCATGGCCGAGCGGTCTAAGCCCTTGGCAATAAGCGCTAAGGATTTTTTCCCCCGTGAGTTCGAATCACACTAGGGTCACTTTTTTGTGTCTTTATTTTGTGTAACAAATGACATTGCTTTATGAGTTAAACATTTTTCTTTTGTCTTTATTTTTGTAACAAATGACGTTGTTTTATGAGTCTATATAATTTGGGTCTAGAGACTTTTGGAGGGATATTGAATATAACTTTCTAAATTGAATTAAATCAATTACATGTTTTGTGAATTTAAATCTTAAAATTATAACTTTATAAATCAATCAATTTAAACGTTGAATTACCCCCCCCCCCTCCCCTTCCCCACATAGATACAACACTGGGCCATCATCCCGGATATTAAACGTGGGTTAAGGGGAGTGAGGAGAAATGCATGGTGTCAATGCTTTAAATCCCATCGGACCCATTCACAAAACGGACCATAGGGCCTGTATTGTTATAGAAATACGGATTGAAACCTATAGGCCTATGACACGTAACTCGTGGTAAAGTGCCTTAAAGCCAGAAAACCGATATTATTATGTCTTTCATATAAATGGGATGTTACAAGGTCCTTAAAATATCTAGAATTGAAATAGAGAACAGACCCATACTTTATAGGCTGTCATAATGGCCAGGAAATCAATGTTTTTATATAGAATGCTAATAATTTTGGATAAAGCAAACACATCAACTTTCCCCTAATGTTTATACACACAGGTCAATTTTTAGATACTCTAATTTGAATGAAAATCATTTCATATTAAACAGCTTCACTTACCCATATATCAGTCAGCTGTAAAACTGGGCCCCGTTTCAATTGAGGGCGTTCTACTTAGGGCATGTTCACACTATAGCTAGTTTTCTCCACGACCCGGGTCGCGATCTTTATTACCGTAAACAACATTTGATACCTGACGGAGTAAAGTGCATAGCACATGTACATTGTACAGCAATACATTTATACAGTGAGTGAGTACGGTTAATAAATTCGCATCCGGGTCGGACCCGGGTCGAACCTGGGTTCAACCCACATCGACTGTTGTGTGAACGGAAATCGCTGTTTCGACCCGGGTTGCAGGAAGTGGATAACCCGACTGCTGACCTAACCTCTGACCGTGGTTTGGCATGGTAGTTGTTTACGCCAGTTTCGAGCTTTGCTTAGCACGTCCTCTTCTGCCTCTGGTTCTGGTTGAAATCTTTATCAAAATGAAAATTAAATGGAGTCAAATTGAAACGGAAGCCATGATGGAAATCTGGGCGGATGAGACCGTGTAAACTAGTTTGAACTCAATGATCCACAATAAGGATATTTACGCCAATATATCATATAACATAATATCAATAAACTCGGATACAACTTCAACACATACATAGCGCTAGTGTGAACAGAAAATGAAATATCGATCAATCCGGGTTCGATCCGGGTCCGACCCGAGTTGAGGAAAAAGCTATAGTGTGAACACGCCCTTAGTGACGCACTGCCGTCATTTTTTAGACGGCGATTCATCAAGTGACGGAAGTCCGTCGCCCGCCGGAATACGAACAAAAAACACTATTCAATAGAAGGCGGGCTCGGGAACGGGCCTCACGTCACAGTAAATGTCAAAATCCATAAAAAGCCGATTTTGCCGAAATAACTCTCTTATCACAGAGATAACTGTTACAAAGGCTTCACTTCTGAATACTATAGTGCTTATATTTAATGTAAAAATTATCACACCTACCCTAACAATTCTATAAAATAGTGTAATCTCGCCTATAAAATGGTGGTCTCATCGCAGCAAACCAGTCAAAAAAGACATAATATTAGCTTGTGTCGTGTGATGCTGGGGTCAAAGGTTAAATCAAATCATCGAATTGGATGTCGCAAAGAGTTCTGGTACCTTATGCTGCCCTCAGCTCATTCATTCATTCATTCATTCATAACTGGTTTATTAAAATTCATTACCTCAATGGATAGTTACTTTTTATGCAGATAATTGGGGGTAAAAGGCGAAAATTCAATCATTGCGAAAATTGACGGGTGTGCGTTACCTTGTTTACGTACACCCGTCGTTTTAGAGCGCCCTCAATTGAAACGACGCCCCGTTCTACAGCTGACTGTATATAAAAAGGACAAATTGATATGCTCCACAAGCATTTTATAAATTGCACCCCACATGACCGTCCACCTCCAATTGCTTCTCCCACGCAGCTGATTAATTTAGGTCTCCACTGTAAAACTATTACTTAGACTCTAGACTCTCAAAAGACCATTACCAGGATAGTCAATATCACAACATTTCAACAACCTGTAAAATATTTCATCAGACAGAAATAATATTGCGTCTTTTCTCACTAGATGTAAATCCCAAATCCTATGTCTCATAAATGAAGAATTTATTTCCTAAACCTCTTACATCCACTTTCAGAGTTTTGACAGATAGAAAACAATGTTGTTTGATTTAATACTTATATTTTATTTTATTCATTTTGTTTGTTGTATTAAGTATTCGTGGATAGAAACTAAATAAATACAGGGTGGTCCAAAAAAACCTATACCCAACTTTGGAGGCCATTTTCTCCTAGATGATAAAATATTTTAGTAATTTGGTTTGCATATTATTAAAGCATATATCGTTGAGCATTATTGGTGAAAATAGGGAAGATATTACATTAATGTTTTTTGAGATATTGCTATTTTTAGCGAGTATGTGTAAAAATGGCTTTTCCACGGGAGCTGTCAATGCATCAACATGTTTGAATATGATATGTATACCTACCTATGCTTTATTGACTACTATAAGGCATTTGACTGCGTTCAACTTTCGAAGCTATGGACGGTCATGCTAGAAATGGGATTCTCTTCTCACATTATCGAGCTGCTTAAATCCCTCTACAAAGACCAAGATGCTACAGTGAGAACAGATAATGGCGACTGTGAGTGTTTTTCAATTGGGCAAGACGTTTGTAAAGGATGTATCCTTCATCCTACCTATTCAACATTTACAAAGAATACATCATGCGGCAAGCTTTTGTTGGATTTGAAGGTCAAGTTTCAGTGGAAGCTAAGATGATGGGATGGGATGGTGGAAGCTCGGGGAGATTAAAAGGCGGCTAAAACATCTTGCTTACTTGCTTAAGGCGTCCCGAAGGGACGGACTTCTGTGATGGCCTTCCATACTGGTCTTTCAAGCATGCAGTTTTTCATGTCCTGCCTAGTTAGTCCTGTATCCTTTGATAAAAGCTTGATGTAATTCTTTCGTGGTGGTCCTCTAGCCTTGTGTCCATGCTTGGGTTGCCACAGGAGAACTTTGGAGACTGCTTCCTCTTCCCTTCTGGCACAGTGGCCGGCAAATTTTAATCTCCTCCGTCTTAGCCTCTCTGATATTGGTAGCAGGTTCCCATATAGATCTTTGTTGGTGGTGTGAGATTGCCATGATACATTAAGTGCTTTTCTTAAGAGGCGAGTGTAGCAACCATCCAGCGCTTTTCTCATTTTAGCTGTTAGTGTCCAAGTCTCGGCTCCATAGGTCAAAACAGATTTAACAGTGGTGGTAAACAGCTTTATTTTCAGGTTTCTTGGGAGTTTACTGTTCCATATTTTTGTCATGCTGCTACAGGCTTTCCAAGCTTGGGCCTTTCTTATGTTGAAATCTTGTTCACTACTAGCAATCCAGGCACCAAGGTATTTGAAGTCTTGGACAATTTCAAGATCATTACCATCCAGTGTTTTAATTGGTGTTGGAGCTTCTTTGTACAGCATTGCCTTTGCTAAAACATCAGCAGATGCCCTATTACCCATTTGGAAGGATAGAGGAATCACAAAGGCCACAAAAGTACGCATTATGAAGGCATCGATATTTCCGGTTGCTACATATGGAGCTGTAACCTGGTCAGTGGGAATTGCGAATTCAAAGAAAATGTCACCTTTTGAAATGTGGTGTTTGAGGCAAGATGGAATATCATGGAAAGAGCATAAGAACAATGAATTTTTCAGAAGCCAGATTGGGGACCAAACTTCTCTGTGTAACAAGATCATGCGCAACAAACTGCAAAGATGACAACCTATAGGAAAGGTGATATAAACTCAAGGAGCTGTCGACCAAAAACTCCGTTGGACTGATGGCATTAAGGAAGCAAGGTTTATCTCTTATCTCTGCACATTGCATGTCACAAAATAGACAACGATGGCGCTCCATCATCATTAGGGTCAAAAGAATCAGCCATAATTCATAGAACGACGACGACGAGTGCATATTTAGAAGGTTAGTAGGTCAGCTCTCACTGAGTTCTGCACACAGACAAATAACGGGCCAACGTTCATTTTGGACGCTTCGATTTTCTGATTTTTTGTTGCTGCTGTCGCGGGGCGCGAGCGCGAAGCGTGAGATTTATGACACGCGTGCGTTATCCAAGTGTGTAGAGTCTATCAGATCTGACACCACCAAATTTTGTGTGTGGTAAGGGTTAAATTTGGAAACCTTAAATATTATATAATAGCCACGTGGGTTCGTCTGCAGGGCAGAACCATGCGTTTTCGGCTCAGTAACGCGAACCAATGACACGGGACGAATACTAAAGTTCACAGTTTATTTTCGCTCTCTTTCATACAGCATCTGTTACACAATATATATATCACAACGTCGGTTTTCTTTTACAACATCCAAAAACAATTACAACTAGCAAAACTTTAATATAAGATTGGGTCAAGGGTCTAAGTCTCAACTGTCTTGGTCAAATGTTTTACAACGGTCCGTCCTATTACTTCCACAACAACCTCACGTCGACCCCGACCTGACCTTGTAACGCAATGTATGGAAGATAAGAGTACGTTAATTTCCATACATACAATTTTAATGGTCAAAATACCATTACCGTTACATAAGATAATATTAACAACTATTTTTAAGTAAGACATAGGTGATCTGAAAGCGTTGATCTCTTGTTGTTTTCTCTGCTTGATCTCTTGTTGTTTTCTCTGCTTGATCTCTTGTTGTTTTCTCTGCTTGATCTCATGTTGTTTTCTCTGCTTGATCTCATGTTGCTTTCTCTGCTTGATCTCATGTTGCTTTCTCTGCTTGATCTCATGTTGCTTTCTCTGCTTGATCTCATGTTGTTTTCTCTGCTTGATCTCATGTTGCTTTCTCTACTTGATCTCATGTTGCTTTCTCTGCTTGATCTCATGTTGCTTTCTCTTGTTGATCTCATGTTGTACAAACGCCTGACCACTGATAAACACCACAACACGCCCACCCGCTGCTGCTCACGTGCAAAGGTAAAGGAGGCCGTCAACCGTCCATCGTCAACACCCCCCCCCCCCCCATATCCACACGCAAATAACAACGACAAACGTGCTGCAGTGCCCACCAACAGCCAAACGCCCATCCCCACAGTGTACACGTCACACCTCCTTCCTCGGCGCTTGTTCTCCGCTTAACATATCACCACCGTCTTATCTTACCTGGTTATATAACTGGCCAAAATACTATCTACATAGGCTTTACACTCAGCTTGACCCCCCCCCCCCCCCCAAAAAAAAATGTAAGATGAGTGTTTTTGCCTTACCCAATTTTTTAACTCAACCCTCCCCCCCATCGATCATCACCATCGCATTGGGTTGAGTTTTACATAATATAACTATAAATACAATAACAATAGAGGCCTACGTGTCGTATTACACGCACTAAGGAGGTAAAAATAATAAGCCTTAAGATTTCCCTCGTTATTATTGAGCACAACTATTAATTATGTCATAACGAGTTACAAATATTTTTCCAACATCTCAAATAATACGGGCAACTTAACTGCACTATGTCCTATACAACACTGATCTTTACTAATTTAGAATAACAATAATTTGCCTAGGTTATCCGCTTTCATGAATTTCGACGAAATAACTCATGCACGGACTCCATTGGGAATGACGACTCACATTTACATAATGCACCTTTATAGAATCTTAAACTACACATTGGTATCGAATAATTATCGTAAGCACACAATATCAAAAAATAATTATAGTAATTACCTATGGCTATGGGTATTCACTACAAGATGATGATCGTCTGATTCCACTCTGCTACCAATGTTCTGCCTACAAGGATAACACACAGCACAATCTGAATGTCTCATTTTTGTATACAATCAAAACAATCCAATCGCGCCATTATGCACCAACCTACTAAAATACTACGCATTGAATTAACTCAACATGCCAACAAATTTTGTCATTGTACAAATGTTTCACTCGTCGTCACCCATACTCATGCAATTTGATACAGCGAATATTTTTGGAACACTCTGTAATGATCAACGCGCCTAAAATTCAATTTATAAAACATCCAAGCACACCGCGCCGTTAATTAAAACCCGCTTCCAAACATCAAAGGCCGCGCGACAGATGGTGCTTGTATTGACACGATACGCTAATTAACTGCATGCAAACGGTACTGTTTCACACACAAGTCTGATAATTTCCAACAAACTCGCGATTCAAAAACTGCCCAAAATCCTTCCAAACTTGCAAATCAGGGCTAGATTATGGTCACGCACAACGCTATACGACATATCATCATTCACAATCGACTTTTTGAAGTAATCTGACATAATCAAAACGAGAAATTTGCGGGTATCAAAATGCTATGTCAACATGATGAAAAATGGAAAACCGCTACATCCGTTGTCACATGTAAAGTGAATGGCAAATCATTTTATAATGTTTTGTTTCAACTCGATCAGGAACATGTACCAAACTTCACTCACAACTCGAAATCTATCTCAATTTTTGTTCCCAATAGTTTATATACATAACTACTGTACTTACTCTACAAGGATGCCTACCAATTCGTCTGATTTTCGAAAGATTTTGAAGTTTTCTTTTCAGCTCTTCCGTTTTTTGCAACACAACGTTCCACGCGTCCCAAAAAGATGGCGTAGGTTAATCACTTAAGACCACATCACAGGCGCGCATTAATTCACACAATCCGCGTCGTAACAAAATAGGTCTCAAGGATATTCAGCCGTTTGTTATAATTAAATCATTCATCAAAATACAGCCAAAACCTATAATAAAAGCGATTCCCGCTACACTGCCTTTTAATACCAGGCCGTGCTAGGTGGCAATATCGCGCAGCAAAGTCAAAGGTCAAAAGCTTGATTCGGTTTATTTTACATACAATCTATGTTATCTTGCCAAGTTAACTTCACAAACAAGTAGATGTCACCATGGCGATGATGATGCACTCCATGTGTGGAAGATCAAGTTTAGCTGAAGACCATTACATGGACTTGTTTAGTTATCAGCGGATACTTATATTTTGGGCGAAAACCTTTTAATTTGTTGATGTATATGATTATAGAATATAAGATAAAAATCGTAAAGCTATTGTCTTGCATTGTAAGATTAAGCAATAATATAATAACCCCACAAACATTGGTCAATATAATTGCACTTATCGGCCGAGTGCACCAATGGCGGGTAGCTGAAGAATAGCGCTACCTCGCTAGTAACTGAGGCGTAAACCAAAATGTTGAGACCACCAAACCGGGGTAAGCTACTAGGCTAGTAACTGGCGGGTAATTTACGCTAAATCTTATACCTCACCGGACCCAAGAGTATGTTGGGGCATAACAGTTTATGACGTAACTAAACGACTATTTCTTATTTGCCCGATGGACGATTACATAATAGATATGATGATCAGTGGGAGAATTTTATCATGTAATTTATTATCAACTTGTGTATAATAATTATACTCAATGATACATATAAGACCAATTCATTATAACATATTTTAAAACTATTCAAAATTATGCATACACAGTTGTGAAAAATAGTTCAAACAATCAAGCATCCAATCAATCAATCAATCAAACAATCAAACAATCAATCAATCAACCAATAATTATTTAATTAATTAATAAATAAATAAATTAAATAAATGAAATCAAATAAATAAACAAATTCATAAATAAATATGCCTATTGAATGAATATTATAAATAAAGTAAATAAAAAGTTGAATACAAAATAAAAATACATAGGACTACACATTTAATAAATCGATTGATTAATGTTAATACCATACTGTAGTTAATAGAAAATGACATAAATGATTTCATTAAAGTTTTTTAAGTCATTAGAATCATTTTTTGAAGAAAAGAAATAGAAGAAAAATGGGAATCACGTGATGTGACGTGCCATAATCGTATTGCATTATTCATGTTATATAAATCAACACTTATCAAGATGTTTTCGGCTTAAAAACCATCAATTTTGTTGGGCGTAACCAGCATATTTTCTCTTGCTAGGGGACAAATATATCTATCTTAGGTACAACAGGCTGCCTATATCCTAAGATCAGGGATTTCAGCTCTAAATTGTTGGAAACAGTGAAATCGTGTATAATGATACCATTCAAGAAAAAGATAGAGATTTTGGGCCTAATGTGGAGGAAATAACCTACAAATTCCAAATTATGAAACATTTAGGTACATTTACAGCATCTTCTACCTTTTCTAGGATGTTATATTTAGACTTATGGTGGGGTCAATCTTAATTTCAAACACTGCCGTGAATTGTCAGAATGTAAAATATTATTTGGTGGTGCGCACTCTTATAGTAAGAATCGGTCAAAATGATAACATGCTTCTTCGTTTCAATTCAATCGGTTTGATTTCATTAACCCTAACCCCCGAGGCAACTTTTACAAATATTTTTTTTTCGCGGCCAAATAGCGAGGGGAAAAAGTGCCCCCACTGCCCCGGGAATCGAACCCCGAACCTCTGGGTTCAGAGACAGACGATCTACCGGTAGGCCATGGGGGGAATGCATGCATGGCGGAGTATATTCCGCCGTGCATATACCTTGGGGCCATTATTTCATCGAAAAACTGCCGAGCCGGGTGACACAGGCACACCGCATCGTAGTGATTCATAGGACTCAAGAGTGTTAGGGTTAATCAGATCAAAATTAGAAAAAAAATGAAAAAAGAAAAAAAGTGAAAAAAATCGCTCCATAACCTTAACCCCCGAGGCAACTTTTACAAAGAATTATTTTTCGCGGCCAAATAGCGAGGGGAAAAGTGCCCCCACTCCCCCGGGACTCGAACCACGGACCTCTGGGTTCAGAGACAGACGATCTACCGGTAGGCCTACCGGTAGGCCACGGAGGGAATGCATGCATGGCGGAGTATATTCCGCCGTGCATATACCTTGGGGTCATTATTTCATCGAAAAACTGCCGAGCCGGGTGACACAGGCACACCGCATCGTAGTGATTCGTAGGACTCAAGAGTGTTAGGGTTAATAACAGCGCGCATTTTCAGAAAATTGTAGAAAAACTGAAGATATTCTATTGAGATTTGGTTCGCCAAACTCTGATTCATTAATATGAACGTAGTGACTTACTTTTTAGTATAACGTAGTAATTATACTCGTTCAAACATATACATTTAATCTATTTTATAGCGCAATCATGTACACCGATAGCCGTACCAGCAAATGGAGCACTTGTCCCAGCTGGTTCAAACCCCATCATTCACCTTGGAACGCTAACGATTACATGCAATTCACGGTATACGGCAGTGGGAGTTATTCTCACCATTTGCGAAAACGGCACTTTTACGATAGACATATCAGTTACTTTCTGTGGTAAGTTAAATGCATGTGTATACGGTTTCCACTTTTTTGAAGTTTGGACTAGAAGAATATTAGGATGACCAATGGACGTTATGATCCCACACCACCAAATTAGTTCCCTATTGCTTTGTGTGGTTAAGAGGTCAAGTTTGTGTTAATTTCGTTCACCTTTAGAGGAAACTGGTTCAATCAAATCATTGTTTTTAATGAAGATCAAGATGTGTTCGGCTTAAAAACCATCATTTTTGTTGGGCGTAACCAACATATTTTCTCTTGCTAGGGACCAATTATATCTATATTAGGTACGACAGGCTGCCTATATCCTAAGATCAGGGATTTCAGCTCTAAATTGTTGGAAACAGTGAAATCGTGTATAATGATACCATTGAAGAAAAATATAGAAATTTTGGGCCTAATGTGGAGGAAATAACCTACAAATTCCAAATTATGAAACATTTAGGTACATTTACAGCATCTTCTACCTTTTCTAGGATGTTATATTTAGACTTATGGTGGGGTCAATCTTAATTTCAAACACTGCCGTGAATTGTCAGAATGTAAAATATTATTTGGTGGTGTGCACTCTTATAGTAAGAATCGGTCAAATGATAACATGCTGCTTTGTTTCAATTCAATCGGTTTGATTTCATTAATAATAGCGCGCATTTTCCGAAAATTGTAGAAAAACTGAAGATATTCTATTGAGATTTGGTTCGCCAAACTCTGATTCATTAATATGAACGTAGTGACTTACTTTTTAGTATAACGTAGTAATTATACTCGTTCAAACATATACATTTAATCTATTTTATAGCGCAACCATGTACACCGATAGCCGTACCAGCAAATGGAGCACTTGTCTGTCCCAGCTGGTTCAAACCTCATCATTCACCTTGGAACGCTAACGATTATATGCGATGAAGGATATACGGCAGTGGGAGTTATTCTCACCATTTGCGAAAACGGCATATTTACTATAGACATATCAGTTACTCTATGTGGTAAGTTTAAATGAATGTGTATACGGTTTCCACTTTTTCTGAAGTTTGGACTAGAAGAATATTAGGATGACCAATGGACGTTATGGTCCCACACCACCAAATTAGTTCCCTATTGCTTTGTGTGGTTAAGAGGTCAAGTTTGTGTTAATTTTGTTCACCTTTAGAGAAAACTGGTTCAATCAAATCATTGTTTTTAATGAAGATCAAGATGTCTTCGGCTTAAAAACCATCATTTTTGTTGGGCGTAACCAGCATATTTTCTCTTGCTAGGGGCCAATTATATCTATCTTAGGTACGACATGCTGCCTATATCCTAAGATTAGGGATTTTAGCTCTAAATTGTTGGAAACAGTGAAATCGTGTATAATGATACCATTCAAGAAAAAGCTAGAGATGTTGGGCCTAATGTGGAGGAAATAACCTACAAATGCCAAATTATGAAACATTTAGGTACATTTACAGCACCTTTTACCTTTTATAGGATGTTATATTTAGATATGGTGGGGTCAATCTTAATTTCAAACACTGCCGGGAATTGTCAGAATGCAAAATATTATTTGGTGGTGTGCACTCTTATAGTAAGAATCGGTCAAAATGATAACATGCTGCTTCGTTTCAATTCAATCGGTTTGATTTCATTAATAACAGCGCGAAAAGATTCCCTAACAACTATAGTATGACTATTATACTTTGGCCATGTCTACACATTTTGGGATATAGAAATATACCCAGTGGTGATGGGTTGCAATGGATATTGAGACCCCAGCGTTCGATATGAGGCGGACTTCGAATGTTTCTGTATTTTGCATAGCCATTGTTTAGGCCAGTAAATTTAGTTAAACGTAAGGGTCCAATCATTATTTATGCTCGAGGGCGGTTGGGTAAACTATAGGTGGTCATGTAACTTTCATATGTTGAAATAGGGGTGGGGGCTATGTAACTTTATATTCTTAAACTGGGGGTTGTACAACTTTTTTAAAACTATATTAAAGATGGTGGTGATTGGGGTGATTTTAGAGCCTATTTTGGAGGAGTGTAAATGCCATTTTTTCTGCGCTTCGCGCAAATTGTATTTAAACCTATAAACTTCAAAAACATTAAGCCTACTATGAAACGACTTCCGGACAGCTTATCTTTTCTGTTCCTCTGACGATCTGTTAGAAAACATCTATATAATCATCAACGGTCGAGAAATTAGAGCCACGGGGTGTGTAAAAACATGTGAATTAGCTTAGGTTACAACAACAACAAAAATCAAATTTTGTGATTAAAAATGTAATTTCTTGCATGCTTTTCATCTCGTTTCATTAGCTTTGCACCAATGCTCACACATGTAGGGTGTTTTACTGGATCATACGTTTCTGCCCAGGATGTTCTAACTTGTTCCGGTTATAAAGACTCACAAAACCACCCAAAATGTATAAATATGACAAATTGTCCGGCTCGCTACCCTGGCCATTACTAATTTCACACAATAAAAAAAAGGGCCATCATGAAATGATAGGCCGTTCAGAGGGCACAAACAGAATTTGCCAATGCATTCATGAACAAAATTCCAAAGGAAAAGACAGCCCCCTTACTTATAAAAGTCATGTGACAAGTTGATTTTTTTTCGGGGAAGGGGGGGGGGGGGGGGGGGGGGGGGGGAGTGTGGGTGTGTAAAAAAGCTACTGGTTAGCAGGGAGAGGACTTCCCCCGGCCAAACAAACGTTTTTGACTTCCTTTCATGGTCCTAAAACATATTTAGGACATATCTCAATCAAAATGATTGGTGAAAGTACAGTTTGAGTTATGGGATGTATGTGTTAGACCACTAGACAATCATATCCAGTACTTTCGAATTGTTAACATACCTAAATTCAAGATGGCCGCCAAAATGGCCCCCAAAAATGGTACAATTTCACAAATTGGTATATTTATTATGAACCAATATGTATGATCAAGTATACATGTAGTTTTAACAAGACAACTAGAAACTCATATCTAGTAATTTTGCTTTGTTAACATACTTTAAAATCAAAATGACCGCCAAAATGATAACCCAAACTGGTAAAAATTCAATACATTTGCATAATATCAACCAAAATGTATGATGAAAATATAGTTCAAACGATGGGATGTATGTATTACACCAAGAAGAGAAGAATAATTCATTGGTAGATTACCAGTGTAGTCACCTTCGGAGCCGTAATTTCACCCTTATTAAGATGAGCACTCCTGATGTAGTTCTCGTTGAAAATGACTATTGGGAAAAATCACCGTGTTGCATAATATAGCTTTTCTTCATTATCTTCATCTGTGTAGATAATTTTATGCTCTGAGGTCTTTGGGCTGCGGACCAGACTTTGGCGGGTTAAACCGGTTTTGTGAGCGCTCAACCGTCCCCTTTCCCTCATGGCATATGGTTGGAGGTGGAATCAACTCCACTTGTCTGAACGCCTTGGTGCTTCTGCAAAGCCAAGGCTGTTTTGGCTGCTGTGTCTAAGATTGGTTTTCTTTTCCCGCTGGGGATTCCTAGCGAGGCCAGACATTTGCTGATCGTGGTACTATAACTCCCCCTGCTCCCGAATTCAACGGGAAAGTAGTTTACAGACCATCCATTATTTTCACATTCTGCTACAAGGTCTTGGTATTTACATTTCTTCCTGGCTAAAGCATTTGCAAGGTTTTCCTCTGCTGGGACTGTCAATTCAATGATGATGACATTTTTAGTCTGAGTTGAGAAAATAGTAATGGCAGGTCGTTTGGCCGTCTCAACAATTTCTGGAGGAAATACTATCTGCGAGTGCTCTTCATCCACCAGGAGTTTCCAGTCACTGGCATTTTTCAGCATGTATGTCTCTTTTGGTTTTCTGTACGGCAAGACTGGATTACGGTATTTTGTGCCATCTGTTTTTTGGGAATGCTATGGTAGGACTGAAACTTTGAGACTGGAATGTTGATGGTCTGTTGTTGTTTGCTTCATCGACATATGGTATCAGTCCTGATACAATTGCTCTCAATGTTTGGTCATGGCGCCAATTGTACCTTCCATTTTCTAAGGAAAAGCTGCAACAGTTCAGGATGGAGAGCAGGGTACAATTTCGGTGGTGACATAACTGGCACAATCCCATATTTGTCTTGCCCCAGAGTCTCAGGTTAGTTGGTGTTGGGAGTTGGTCATGGATGGCATTTATCTGGAACGACAGGAGTTCTGGTGTCCAAACATACAGAAGTTTCTTCCATGATGTGTCCACTTGCATGGCAGAGTCCCATCGCAGCCACTGTCCTTGTTTCGCGCATCCATAAAGGTAGATCAGCATCTCATCCTCGTCAACTTCTTTAACCAAACTGGTCAGGCACTGCCTGTGTTCTTTCAGGGTCATGTCTTTAATTAGCTTCTGATTCTTCTTGAACCCCAAGCCTGCTTTGTCAGTCTGACCTCTGCCGATTTCATTAAGGATGAGATGTCGTTCTTTTTGTTCCAGCTCCTTCACTCCATTCCATCTGGACCTCTTCTTTTTCGTCTCTAAACACTCTCGGTATAGTGTTTGAGTTTTTCCATCTCTGGAGTGCTTGTTGAGATGGTATTTGGTTAGCTGCATACATTTCACTGAGGTGGTGAGTCGCTTTAGTTGTAGGCCGTAGCGTTTTCTGGACCTGTATAAAGCACTGTTGGTAGTGCTTCTGGTTACTCCTGCCCACCTCTTCAGATGCTTTGTGCAGGTTGCCTCTAGTTGTAGATGGTAAATTCCCATACCATTTTGGGGATGATCACATGATTGTAGATCCACATTTTCATGATACCATTCAATTCGCTTGCATCTGTTAACTCCAACATAGCAGACAACTTGCTGGTAATCATTTGCCTGATCTTATCATCCTTCAGGTCTTCATAGATTAACTTCCCAAGGAATCTCATTGGTTGGCTGTGGATATATGTGATTTTCTGTCCGTCAATGATTAGTTGTGGGTCGTAGGCTATAATTATTGTGTTTTATGGCCTCTTCGCTTCTGGTCTGCATTTGGAACCACTTTCTTCATGGCATGAGATTTACATTTAACAGGCTTGGCTTTCTTGGTTCATTTTTCTTGACCATTTGAGGAATTCGTTGGTGGTATTTATGAGTCGTTGACAACCCTCTGTGTTTCTGGCAACCAGTGTAAGGTCGTCGGCATATGCTTTAGCTGAAGACACAATGTTGGAATTACTCATGCGGTATCCAAGATGATCAGATTGGTCGAGTAGATCCAGACAGAGAATGAAAATGGTTAGAAATAGAATGGATGATAGCGGGCAACTTTGAAATACTCCAATAAAGCATTGTATCCCGTCTGTTGTCCACTCCTCTGTTTTCACACGGATGAACACTTCATCGTAATAGTTGAAGATCATTTTTCTGATGTGTTCCGGCACATAGTACCATTCCAAGGCAAATTGTATGAGGTTATGTGGTACACTTCCATAGGCGTTCTGTAAATCTAACCAAGATGTCACGATTGGCTTGCCATTCTTTTTGGCATCTTGAAGCATTTCTGTAAGGGCTTCTGTATGTTCAACACAGCCTGATATTTTCTCCATGAAGCCATTTTGAACAGATTTGTCAATAGTCAATAGTGTTTCTCTGTTAAGTATTCAAGGGTTCTTTGAGCAAGAATACCCATTCCTAGATTTCCACTTGAATTTTTCACAGTTATAGGTCTGAAGTAGGCTGGTTCACTTGTATTCTCTTCTTTTGAGATAAGGATTGTTTCTCCCACTTTCCAGTCGGCAGGAATTGAAGCAGTTCTCCAGATGTCGCAGATGGTTTCATGCAACAGTCCAGTTATCCTTAGGCACTTCTTCCAAACTAAGTAAGGAATACGGTTGGTTCCAGGAGCACTGGCATTTCTTCGCTTTTGGAGATATGCATTCAACTCTGACAGGCTTGGAGGTTTTGCCTTAAACTTTGTAGTGGGTTTCTTTGGTCTTTCATGTTCTTCATAGGATGGTACTTGTAACCACGCTTCTTGTCATTGTTGACTTCCTTAAAGTACTTCTCCCCTGCTGTTTTACTGAAGGATGGGGATCTGGTTTCTTTCTTATTCAACATGTTTGTGGCATATTGGTGCGGGTTCTGTCGAAATTTGCTGTTGGGCTTTGTTTGCAGCTGTTTTCTCTTGAGACTTCAGCTCTAGTTTTCTGACTTTATTATGAAGTCTAACAAGTTTCAGGAAATCTTTCTTCAGACGGATGGATTGAGTCTTGTTATCATTCCTCAGGGCTTGTTTATACTGATGTTTCACATCCTTCTTCAAGCGTCTTAATTTCCTTTGCTGTCTTGAGGAGTGCTGCTTGTGATTCTTCTTCCCAGTTGATATTGGTTTGAAACCAAATTGGTTAACAAGTTGCTTGTTAACATGATTTTCTAGATAGGTTAGTTGCTCATTTGGACTGCCACCTATTTCACATGGCAGTTCATCATACAGTTTCTCATCAAAGGCTTTCCAGACTTTGTCTTCAGATGGTTTAGGTAGATTTATATATTCTTTGACAGCTATATTTATGCATGCTTGGTCACCGTGTTGCATAATATAGCTTTTCTTCATCATCTTCATCTGTGTAGATAATTTTATGAGTAACTCATATCTAGTATATTTACATGGTTTACATTCTTAAAAATCCAAAATGGCGGCCAAAATACCCACAATATGGGTCCCATAATGGATGCAAATATTGTCAATTTCCAAAATATGGGATAATATAAACCAAAATGTATGATGTAAGTATAGTCTTAACAATGGATGTATTAGACCACTAGTAACTCTTATCCAGTATTTTTGCATTGTAATAACATACTTTAAATCCAAGATGGCCGCAAAAATGGCCGTTCCAGGATTTTTGCCCGGAATTTAATAGCATGTTTAGTCCCATGGTGTTTGGGAACTGACTAAATGAGGGCGTTAATAAGCCATTTCAGACATCATTATAGAATTTAATGTGATTGCCATTTAAAAGATGGTTGCCAAAAGGCGGGTCTTCCCCCAACTCATTGTTTAATACACACATTTTTATCTTACTGTAATCTCCCGTAGTTTTATCTCATTCTCTATTTTCCTTCCTTATTTATTCCCCCTATAAAAAAATGTTTGCTTTGACAGACCCAAGGCGATTGGGGGTGGGGAGGGTGGGGGGGGGGCGTGGGTGGTGCGTACGCGCGTGAGAATAATTGATTTGACCCGAGTCACATCTGTCTATAATAATAATAATAATAATAATAATAATACACGGCATTTATAGCGCTTTTTACATACATCCATCTCAAAGCGCTTTACAATTTTATTCCTAGGATAGTCAGAACAATGGTTGCAGCCTATTATGGCGCAGGGTCCTATCAGTACAACGACTGTGACTACCTTAAATGCACAAGTAACAGGCCCGGGATGATCCCCTACTCTTAACGATAAGGTCTGTGACTATTTAACGTGTTCAGGGTGAAGCGTCTGAATACACGGGACCACCGGCTTTACGTTACTTTCCGAACCACGAGACAATTGAGACTAAGTACCTTGCCCAAGGATACAAACACGTTGACCGCAGTGGGGCTCGAACTCACAAACCTATGATCGTGTACGATTTATGAGGCGACTTGACTTGTGACTCGAGTTTTAGTGACTTGTTCACAACACTGTCCGCTCAAGATAATTATACTATGCTATACTATACTATACTATATTATGTGTACAGACTGTAACAAAAAAGTTATACAATCGCAATTTCATTTTTAATCCAATGTTAACATCATGCAATGTCAAAATGTTTTACACTCTGTGTTAAATTCCGTTTTGGCTACAAGAATAATTTTATTTCGTCTTTTTAACTACTTGCATTTAGAATTTATGACTAATCTACTAAGTCGTTTAGAAATCGGGTTGGGCCACTTTCACAATATCATACAATCTTATATCTTGTATAAATTAAATGATTTTAGGTATCATGCAAGGATCATAAACGAGAACAATATAATTCTTTTTCAAATAGTTTTATTTCATTTGAATAAATAAATTCATAAAATAAATAAATAATATTTGTAAAGACCTAACCTTCGTTGTAATACTTTTAACCACTTGAAATGAACCATTGCTGTCTAACAAGAGCGCTCTAATGCTATGTTCCTGGTTCGATTCATATTCATCCCAGTTGTTTTACCGTTGATTAGACCAAAGTGGCCCAGGTGATTTCATGACTACTTTAGACAATTGATCATATCTCTGCTTACCGACCATCGATTGTCATGAATCAAAGCTTATTCGAAAGCTACGAAAATTCCCCTTGCACGCCATTAACACTCGTAACAGAAAGTCTACGGGAGATTTTTTTTTTTCTTTTTCAAAACTGTATAACTTTTTTTTTGTTAAAGCCTGTATAGCGCCCTACAAAGATCACAGCGCTTTATAAGAAAAACATATACAATAATACATAAATTACTGCCAAAACTAGTGAGCTTTTAGGCAGGTTTTGAAAACGCTAATTGTTTTGGCCTGCCTCATGCTAACGGGAAGAGAATTCCATAGATGTGGTCCTGCTACTTGAAACGCTTTATCTCCAGTACATGTTCTTACCCATGTAATTACCCATCGGAAGCTAATTAAGTACAATGTTGTCCGTCATTTAAGCTTCTCAAATTTAGAGCACCTGTGCATTTGTGATGAGCAGGCAGACACTTTGAAGGGATCTGATGCTATGTAGGGGTAATCACACTTACACTTACATTTATTTGATGGGTGAACTTACTCTCTTAAGTGAAAAGATTGAAATCTCAATCTTTTAAATTGAATTTTCAATCTTTCACCGATTGCTTTAAAGGATCAAATCTAAAAAAGATCGAAAGTCAATCATTTTAAAGATTGATAACCTTTCAATCGAAAAACGAGTGGAATTTCAATCTGTTGGATTGAAAATTTCAATAATTGTTCTATTGAACAGTTTTCAATCTATACTAAAAGATTTATATTTTCAATCCATTGGATTGATAATTTCAATCGTATTTCGATTGACAAGTTTTCAATCTATAGTAAAAGATTGATATTTTCAAACATACAGATTGATATTTTCGTACACACACGAATAAATGACTGGCAATGGGAATAACAATATCATTGGGCTTTTTATTAACATTCTCCAAAAACATTGTTCATATGTACAGTTTTTTATGAATTAATGTTCTTACTTGCCATTTAATTATGAAATAGTTATGTTGCAAATCGAATCATTTGATGAAATGTATAAATATGCAATTCAAAGTGTTACGAAACCAATATGACCAACCTAAAGCGCGCGTGTGTGGAAGTCAATCTTTTTCTAGTCGAGATTGACGGTACAAACGCACGTATCGAGTGCAGTAATATGTTTCAATCTTTTTCCAGATTGACTCAAATCTACTCATTGTCACGAGTTTTTATCATGTTTTCAATCTAATATCAATCTAATAGATTGAAAAAAGTCAATCTGTAAAAAAACGGACATTTTCAATTTTTTGATTTAAGAGAGTACAGGCTTAGGCGTAAGCCTTTTAGGTCCCCATGTCCTTTTTCTGGTGAAAACTTTGAAATGAGTTCGGTCTATTTTTGGACATGGGAACCTAGGTCCATAAATCTATGCTCTAAATTCAGATACGATTCTACATTGTTACTATATACCCAGCAAGACTGAGGATAATTGATAAATGACTGAATAAAATTAATATTGAACTTTCATCAATTGTCACCCTTGAATGTCATTACTGTTCCGTGCCCTGTATAAAATCCAACTTTCTTGACCACGTCTTTGATGACATATCCAGGGTAATAAATCATCCCCTCCTACACCATTTATTTGATTTATTTTACACCAACTGTGTCTTGTCAGCATGCGTGCTACCATTTCCACCGAAAATGTTCTTGTGATAACAAATTCCAACTTTTAATTTCAATTTGTCATACAAACTAGTGCTATATCATATTTTATAAAAACAAATGTTTAACATTTCGAGAAAAGAAATCACATTATATTATCCAAAGAGCAGATTTTAGTTTTAAAACTAGCCCAAATCAGGTGGAAAATCACCACTCATGGATAGTCATGTGGCAATACTGCAGCCCCTCAGGCTTGTTTCTAGTTCCACCGCTGCCACACTCAAGGTCCCCCAGCATGCGGTCAATGGTGTTGGATGGATCAAACTAGGGCTCAAACCTTACAGGCAGCTGGAATGTAATGTGTATGCCAGACTCTATTCAATCGTACACAGTTGTTATTTTGAAACCTACCAATGCATAGATTCAATCCATGCACTGACTACTTGCAAGATCCGTGACGAATCAAATCTATTTTTATATTTAATGATGAGAATTTGGCAGAAAATGTATGTATCTGCAATAACTTGATCATCCAACTATGCCCAAATATCACGAACAATTATATCACGGTTATTCATTTAGAACCAAAAATCTTGCCAATGCACGCTGACTCGATAATTATTTAGAGTGTATCGAATAATTATTTTATTCTGAGAAGGATCGTTATTTATATCGTATAATGTCTCTTTCAAATGCGAAAGGTCCTTTGAATCATTTAGGTCACGATATATAAAGATCAAGTAAAACGGGTTGTGTGTGTGCATATTTTATGTCAAATGGGTACCAAAACACTGGTAATAACATTTAAGAAATTGGTCAAGCCATTCCATTGATTACTTGTATGTCCAGATGGGAACCACGCACTTGGTCACGTGACAAAAGCGAGGCATGTTGGTATTGCTCAACAAATATTTTGAACTTTGAACGTATAAAGTTTGAACCGAATGTAAAAGGATAGTCATAGGCAATAATATATAATACTTGACGATATTCTGTCCTTATCATGAGTGTTATGATCATTATATCATAGTTTAATGATTTACTGGGGAAATAACGGCATTCAAAAAAGTAAATAACAAAGGAAATTACTATTCATGCGCTAATTAATTATGCAAATTTATTCAAATATCCAATAAATTTGCATATTTGTACGACGGGCTGTCTCTAACAAGTGACTAAAGACAGCCCGTCGTACAAATTATGCAAATTTTGTGAATATTTGAATAAATTTGCATAATTAATTAATTTATGTAAATGAATGTTATTGTTAGTTAATCTCATGTATCATTTCTACTTAATGTTATCATTAGCGATATTATTATTATTATTATTATTATTATCATTATTATTATTACCCTAAAAACTCGAAACTCGATGATTTTATAGCAACACACGTCATTAATTACATTATTGAATTTATCTTCTTTAATATGAGATATTGCACGCTAGGATCGGTTGAATATTGAAGAAGTGACAATCCAAAATGTAAGGTAATGTCACAAATTCATTTTCACATTTTACATTTCAACACGGGGAGGGTATGACAGGTGGCGTGTGTGTGTGGCGTATTGATCCATCGGAACATACGGCCGACTGTCCAAGCTGCGCATGCATTCCCCAATTTTGCACTGCCGGTAATCGATAAGGTACCTGTAGATGGGTCCGCGTGTAGAAAATAAAAATGTGAAAATGAAAATCGGACCTCACCTTACATTTTGCAGTGTCACTTCTTCAATAATCAACCGATCCTAGCGTGCAATATTTCATATTAAAAAAAATGAATTTCTCAACAACTTTATAATTTAATATTTTTAGGTAGGATATATATTTAGAATTAGAAGCACGTTTATTACCCGTATAGTTACTTTGTTGATGACTGTACATCAGCGCAATGTGGTCAACGTTCTGTCTCTGTGTCTGAGTTATGAAATAAGTTTCCAGGTTATGAAAAGAACTTTGAGACTCTAAATTATTTCACGAAAACCTTTACCAAACCTGTACTGGTGCATGTTCATTACGCTCGTTGCAGAGAATGTCTAGCAAGGTCACATTATGGATACAGTGGGCATTTGGAACTCTGCAACTTAAAAGCATAGTGTGTGATAAGGCCAGCCAAAGGTCAAGAAAACTTGGTTTCAGTTGGTTCATAGAGGCCACCCACACAGTTCAAATAAAATAAAATTAAAGTTTATTTCCATCAAAACACTACATACTACTTGAATATGCCCTATTGCCTTACTTATGTTAACTAAACAACTTGATGACTATCTTAGCCATGCCTTTGTGGCCCTAAACCATTGCTTTCATATGCATGTACGTATTCAACCATGGCTAAGTTGTCATCATATATACACTGTCATATTTATTTATTTATTTATTTATTTATTTATTTATTTATTTATTAGTTTATTTATTTATTTATTTATTTATTTATTTATTTATTTATTTATTTATTTATTTATTTATTTATTTATTTATTTATTTATTTATTTATTTATTTACTTATTTATTTTCTCCTCTCTCCTTCCGATCCCCGTGTGATTTTTACCTCCTCACCCAACCTAAGTTACCATTGTTAGTGTAGTAATATGATTATGCCCGATACAGTCAGCAGAGAGGTCACGCTGCATGTCAGATTTTGTTGAACACAAGAAAACAGTGGAGTCTCAGTGACTGCAATATTTGCTAGAAATAGCTTCGGGAAATGGTCTATCTGGGCAACTCAAAAACTGAGACACGTGTTAAAAATCATGTAGACTTTTAGAAGAGGGTCAATAACATCTGCAGAACGGTAAAATGTATAGTATTAAACACGTTTTGTGACCAAAGTTATGTTGTAAAATGTTGGAAAATTCACGTTTTGAAAAGCTGTGATCTTCGAAATTACAGGAATCCTAACTCACTATAAACCTCATCAAATCATGAAATGAACCCTCGTCTACAATGACCCCTAGTGACCCTTGTGTGACCTTTGACACCTAACTGTGAACACCCTATATGAAAGTCAGGTAGGGGGTCCATCTGACCAAGTTTAGTGATTGTAGCATGTAAACTGTAGAAAAAATAGCATTTTGTAGATCGGGTTGGGAAGAAGAAAGAAACAGTACAGATACAGTACCTCGATTTTTGAAAAAAAATCAAGGTAATATAAACTAGGAATAAAAATAATGTAAAACAACTCAACAAAAAGCTGTGAACGGACTAGTACGCTGAGATAAGATGATCTCTGAGCATGCGCTTGAAGACGTAGGAACAGGTGTTTCTTGAAAAGTGGTTTAGTATGCGCTCTATGTGAAATTATACCACATTTTAAAATCCAACCATCAAATACATTGTAGTTCAGTCATTTCCTCCCCCAAATTAGCATTTTGAGTGGGAGGAGTGACTTTGATCCCTAGTGACCCCTTCGTGACATTTGACCCTAAAGTAATGATTGGGTTTTTTCCTTGGCTTATTAATGCGCACAAGATGAAACATGTCCGGTGAAAATCGGAGCATGTCTTATATTTCCCCCTGTTTAGGTAAATGACCCCTATAAGTAGAAGTGACCCGACTTGAAATGTCACTTTTAATCGCTGAAGACCCTATATGTACATGGATTCAAGGAATCTTTTGACCAATTCTGACAATCATCTGTCATTTCCACCCGAAAAAATAGCATTTTGAGTGCGAGGAGTGAACATTTACATTTTGACCCCTAGTGACCCCAATTATTTTTTAATTATTTTTTTAAAAACCGAACTATTATATATACGTACGGTCAAAAGGAATATGTTGACCAATTCTGACGATCCTAGGTCATTTCACTAATAAAACTGCAACGTCGTTTTAAGTGAAAATCACGTTTTGACCCCTAGTTACTCTTGTGTAACCTTTGACCCCTTATGCTTTACACACCTGAGTAGTGGTGCACATAAGGGTACTTATGACCAAATATGGTCACAATCGGCCAAAAGATTACGGGGCTATAGGTCTCATGACAGAAGATGATGATGAAGAAGAAGAAACAGGACGATTACAGTATATTAGTCGTTTCTCGAAAAAGAAACAGGACGAATACAGTATATTAGTCGTTTCTCGACTAATATAAAGCAGAAACAGGACGAATACAGTATATTAGTCGTTTCTCGACTAATATAATAATCAAACAAAGAAGATGGAAACAGTAGAGATACAATATCTTGATTTTGGAAAAAATCAAGGAAAGAAAAAACAGTTCCAACACCGTATATTAGTCGATTCTCGACTAATATAAAAGCCGACCGACCGACCAACCTGTGAGGCCCGTTTTCCCGTAGAAATCAGGGTTTATTTTATTCGTCGCCCAATAACTGTGAGTTTTAAATGCACGCGTAGAGAGCTGTTACGAAGTGCACCCGCATGATGTGGGCTCAATTCAATTCAAGGTTTAATAAACATATCATTATGGCAGCAAAATGCTGAATTACAACAATATTTAGAATATGTAATATACAGAACAATAGAAACAATATATATTCAAAGATATAACTAAGCATTACATTTATATGTTATAGGTATAATGCATTCATAGAGAAATGATTGTGATTTGTTTGTGTCATCGCTAATTGTGATTTGTTTGTGTCGTCGCTGATGGTAAAATGTTTCATATTTATTTTAGCTTACATTGTACGAGGAATCGAATTTCAATGGTCGAAAGTTTGAAATTAGAGAGCAAAATCCGAATACAGCAGACATTCTTCCTGAGACTATTAAGTCTGCAGAGATAACGGGTTCCCCACTTAAAAAGTAAGTTACAATTCAAATTCAGTAACATACCGATTCAAATGTGAAATTAAGTATACAATGCTTCTTTTTTCATGATAATTGGTGTATTCGGGATTCCCGATAATGAAGATATAGAGCTATATATTGGGAATGATTAAAATAAAGGACATTATGAATGCATATGTTTCAGCTTTGCATTGCACTACATCGATTAACTTATTGATCTCTTTATACGTAATTCCGAATTTTGATAACTTCGTACACGAGCACCCCTTTCAGGATTACTTCTTATATAATAAAGGGGCTGTTTTTATCCAACCACTGAACGCAATGGTCAATACTGCCTTTAAGTTTCGGTGAAATCAGCTCGAATGTTTGGAATGAGATGGTCTTTGTCAAAGACACCTCGCAAAATTACATGCGGAAAGGCGTTGTCTATTTGTATTATACTATTTTACAGAGGGCGCTAATACTTGTTGTAAGGTGCTCACACACACTGCCACAATGCCTTGACGAAAGGCTAAGAAGGAGAAGCATTTTGAATCAATTAAAATGAAGTAGTGATAATTGTGATCACACAGATCGTATAATCTATTTATCCATAACAAAATATATAATTTTAAATGGCAATGGGCAAGATGGTAGAGGGCTGAGAGCCAATGACGAGAGCCGTAAAATCTATGCCTTTAGAACGAAACGACAGAAAACAAGCACGCAAAACATAAACACATGACACACATGAAGCAATACCTATTTAATGGTAAGATCTATTTATGTTTTACAGCTGGAAACTCTTCCCACAAGCAAATTACACTGGGACACCCTTTGTGTTAAATAAGAATATTGTCAAATATCCAGATCCCTCAAGTATGGGAGTCAAGGCAGAGAAGGACGTGAAGGATGGGATCTTTGTTTTATCCGTGCAACCAGACAATGTAAGTATTGCAAACAGGGTTCGGTTTTTGCCGGCAAAAAGGGCAAACAACTATTTTTCCAGTGTATTATAACGTTATAAGCTATAAATGTAAAACATTGATAGATTAAGTTTTTTGCTGGCAGTTGCTATGGCAAGCTCGTTTCTTTCCAATGGTACCAGTACATTTGACTCAAATTTGTTATGTAATATCCATGTGATTGTTTTCAATTTTAGGGACTTGGTGAAACCAATTGTCGGCTGAAATGATTCTCTTATTGTTTATGTGTTTTCTGATGTATTATTAATACGTTCCTAGCTGTGTATGGAATTTTCCTATTTTTTTGCCGGCAAAAACTGGCAAAAACCTACCTGTCAGAAAAAAATATTAATTATTTTCATTGGCTTTTGAGATGAATTCACCATTTTTGTTTGCATTTTGTCACTACATTGTTTTAGATTTTCCCGGACGATTATGATAGCTACGTGTTTATTCAAGACACACTGGTCGATTTATTTTGTTTGTTGTTAAAAAATTCAAGGCATTAAGATCAAATATACACATACCACAAAAAGTTCTTGACCAGGTATTTTTAATATTACCCTAACTAACTAAAAACGGGTCAAATTTGAGGGGGATATCAGTCTCCATGCGCGCCGCGGATCAAACCCGGGCCACGTGCATGCAAGTCAGATGCTCTACCGACTGAGCTTCACGGCTGAGGTTTAAAAAAAGTGTTTTTCACAAGTTGAACCACGCGCTGAGCGTGGCACGAGATCGATGGGGCCGCCGCGCGGTACAGGATTGTAGCACTGTCGGGTTTTGTAAGGTCCAGGAAGGTTAGGGTTAAAATTAGTAATCGGTACCGCAAATCGGAGATATGCATTAAAAGTGAGCAGTATTTGTTCCCCGTATTTTGACACCTCATTCTTTAAAATTGATTTTTTTTTATAGTAACAATGATTTAATTAACCGAATAACAAGCAAGTTCTTTTCCTGAGTGAACTATAACGCAGTCTTAGTATGATTTCCAAATTGTAATTAGCACATGAAGCCTCACTGATTAGAGCAAGGAGGGGCAGAACTTTGTTTGGAAAACAGGAACGAGTCAGTAATTTTAAAGCGCGTGACAAGCCATATTGATAATTATATCTAATACTTTTCCGATACTTCAAGCGGTTTAACAGTTCTCCAAAAGGTCACTCATGCAGGCCTGACCGATTTCGGTACCAGACAGTGGTCATTACGACATCCCATGCAAAACGGATTTGCTATGACTTTTTTTTGTCAGGTCTGGTCATAAATCATCATAACTTGAACAGTATTCATTCAATTTGTATGGACATAACAATATCTCCTGTTGTAGTGCATTATCTTGGATTTTTAAAAATATCTATTACGGGTTTAAATTAGCTAAAAATAGCAATGCAGCACATGTGTCTTCATTGTGCTACGTGGTTTATGAAATTGCATTTATCATTTTATGCTCTTATCTGATTCATTAACAGGCTTAAAACCGTGCGGTACTTTGTGCAGACAACACGTTGAACGACAACGGTAAACGGCACCAAGACGCACTTTAGTTTTAGTGTTAAAGAGATATAATCAACCATATACAGGGTGAGAACAAAGGTGTACTCAACTTTGTGATTTTATATTTTAAAATCTGTGCAAAAATGTCACTAACTTTTTATTGTGGCAGACTGCTTTTCTTATTAGCTTTCTAAAGAATTTTAGTTGGTTAAAATTGGCGTACGTTTTACAAACCGAACACAAGATTTGCGATATTTTCTCTTATACGATATTTTGAATTTCACTATTGAAAATGGTCCACACTCTAATCGAAGCTGAGTCCGACTATCACAAAAGCCATTTTTGTTGTTGTTGTTTCTGAATTCGTGTAATAATGACATTGTTTTGTCTTAATTTCGCATTTAATGTATGACAAAAAAAACTGAGAATGTTTGATTTGTCTTTATTAGTTAGCTATTATATAGATAGGTGACCGTTGTTTACATTTAGGACGCCCTCTGTTGATTTGAGACAAACACACCGGGCAAGAGTTCATATAGTTTACATAGGCCAGATCAGGTTTCTAACTAGATTGTGGTGTCACAGCAAATTGTTATCAAAACTGTCTTTAAACTTGCTTAGGAATGCTATAAGCTATTGCATTTCACACACAAAAATAAAAATAAATGAGTTTTACAATTCATTAGAAAGAAATTTCATGTTGTCTTCATTAACTTTACTGTATATTCTGCCTGGAGGGAATCAACAGAGGGTGTCCCATTTGTAAATACATGACGTCACCGGTCACACCATCTATACCATCCATGAATCAACTTGTTCATAATATCAAGCAGTATTGAGTAAACTATTCAATATTGTGTTCGGTTTCAAAATGCAGTAACTTTACTAAAATAGTCATAATCTGGTAAACGGTACCATGAAATATCATGAATGTGTTTGCTGATGTTAGAGAATAAAACCAAATGCATCTATTGCAGCATACATTGGTGGCCTTCATATTATGATAACAACTATTTTTAATAATTATTTTACTTTGAGTACACCTTTTTTTACTCGCCTTGTATACAAGAAGTATTTGTAATAGTTAAAATGGAATGAACCATATTGTTAAGACGTGAAAGCTCTTTTTTAAATGATTTAACTGTAATTTGATATGAGGTTGTGTTTTAATTGTTTACGGAAGTGCTTAATATATATATACACATGGAAAAAAGTATCGCACCACTTTTTTTGTTGACAAGTGCAAATGTGGCCTCGAATTTTGCCACCATGGTGTGATATTAAGGATCATTTGTTTGCGTAAGCTGTCCAACAAAATGATATGCAATAAAAGGGCCATATTTTAGTTTGTGACGTAATCGATGTGATGTTTTTCAAGGCCAAGGGGAAAATGCATGCTTTTGTCCAAAAACATGCATAAAACAAGTTTGGGTATAACTCGATATTGAATAGACTTTAAAAACTTAAAATAGTCATTATATTAGTTCTGTATTTGGCGCAAGAAATGTTTCATTTAGACGTTATAGGCTACAATGCAGTGAATGAGTCCAAACATGCCATTTTTTTGTTGCTCATAAATTCAGCATATACGATGAGGTCACCGTTGATTTTCTAAAATTTATTTGACCTAGGTCAACACTTCCGCAATATTGCTCTTGTCATTTGAACTTATTTAAAATTTGACCTATTTTGACCTTTGACCCCATAACCGTTGGGCGTACGAAAAAGGGAGTTTTTTTTTCATTTTTGAGGACAATCGGGCAACTTTTGAAATTTGACCCCAGATGACCTTTGACATTGGAAGACTTGAATGTGTTACCAAGGATTACAACTATAGAGATTAATCATTGGGCCTCTCAATATCGCGTTTTACCCAAACTTGTTTTATGCATTTTCCATTTGGCCTTGAAAAACATTACATCGATTACATCACAAACTAAAATGTGGCCCTTTTATTGCATAACATTTTAATGGACAGCTTACGCAAACAAATGATCCTTAATATCACACCATGGTGGCAAAATTCGAGGCAACATTTGCACTTTTCAACAAGTGGTGCGATACTTTTTTCCATGTGTATATTTGGATTTTCTTACTTTTTCCTCTAGAGAGTTATAAAAATGGAGCCGCCCGTACGGACAATGATTTGGAAATCTGGAAATGTTTCTGTTATTGTTAAGTTAAGATCGTCAACCTGTCTTGTCTGGTAGTCGTGGATGTTAGAACGTTTAGTAAAATAGTTATAAAATGTATTAGGCAAATAATTTACAGAATATTTATACATAAATACACCTATTTCCAGAGAATACATAACTTCAATATTCAAAATGTTGTACTCCTTCAATAAAGGCCGAGTATGACATCTGTAATGGCTATTGGAAATGGTTCTTATTGCCCGTTTTTTGAAGTTTGATAAGTTTATCCAAGTAATACCATAGTTATGGTAAGGCAAAATAAAAGTACAATGTAGAGTATGTAATATACGTGCCGGAATAAAATGTTTAAATTTGTTCATGATACCAATGTTTGTTGATGAAGTTTTTGAAATGCAGTCAATGTAACATTTCCAGGCAAGGTTTTCTATTAAGACACCTACAAATTCGGTTTGTTTTAGTCTGTCCAAGAGAGTACTGTTTAGGATGACATTTGAATCTTGCTGTACTTTCACAGATGTCATATGAGGCATACGCAAAATCATATAATTTGTTTTGCTGGCGTTTAGAGATAACTTATTTGCTTTAAACCAATTCCTTCCTTGTTCAGTTCAGTATTCGCTAAACTTATTTGGCTATCAATATCTTTATTTGAGTAAAGAATAGTGGTATCATCAGCAAATAGAATAAAATCAAGAACATTTGAAGTACTATATCATTAATGGACCCAGTATCGATCGGAACACCACACATTAAGTTTTGAATCGGATGAATTATAAGATACATATTGCTTTCTATTACTTAAGTTGTGTTTAAACCATTCTAGTACAATGCCACGAAATCCATAATATAATATATAATGTATAAAGTTGTGTGCTACGATCGATGGTATCAAATGTTTTAGATAAGTCTAAAAATATCCCAATTGTAGTTTCATTCTGTTCCACTGCAGTATTGACTTTATCTTCAAGCTCTATTATAGTCATATAGGTAGAGTGATTTGAACGAAACCCAAATTGTTTATCATTAAGAATTTCATTCATATTTATATCATTCATACATTTGTCAAATACAAGTCTTTCTAGAATTTTTAGAAAAGCATGGTAGAAGTGACACTGGTCGATAATTAGAATAGTATACGTCAGCGTCTTGTTTTTTGAATATGGGTATAACCTTAGATATTTGAACTTCTCAGGTACAACCCCTGTTGATAAAGATATATTAAACAAACTAAAGGGGTTTAACAACCTCTTAACAAACTCTCTTTATAATTAAATTGGCAACGTTATCATAGACAACACTTGTTTGGAATGAATGTCTCTATTATTTTAGTTATATCCATTTTCACAATTATGTTTCATGTACATATTTTACTTTAGAATCATGAAGGTGAGGGCAAATGTTCAAATCTGGCAATCTGTAATATGTATCCGAATCTGGAAACATATTGCCAAATCAGGCCAAATTGCTATTTTTGCAATTGGATATTTTTGTGGATTGAAAAACTACTTTTGTATGTGCAGTTACGCGGTTACTTAATTTAATCAAGTCAAAATCATAACCACTTATCATAAAACACAAATTTCAAAATGTGTGGTATTTATTTTTGCGACTGTAATATATTCGCAAAATTAAATAGATCGCAAAATAAAGTAGTGTTTGCCTCTGGAGTCTTCATTTTAAGTTAGGGAATCACGGTTTTTGAATCATACATTTTGACTGTGAGGTTTGATATGTTTTAAAGCAAAAGGCGTATTTAATTAATTAAGGGACTAATTAATCGTCAATTGCCAAATAATTTGACTTTCAATATTTGTTTGTATTTTTTTTATTCGAACGTGACTTATACATCAAAGTTACATAATATAATTATATCAACATTAAATATCTTAAGACCATTTTGACCAATAAAATTATAATTATATAAGTATCATTTGCTTTAAAACATATCAAACCTCACAGTCAAAATTTAAAGGCCTTAGTCAGAACTTAGACAATTATTTTCTGAGCATGATTCATCAAAAACCGTGATTCCCTAACTTAAAATGAAGACTCCAGAGGCAAAAAACGACTTAATTTTGCGATCAATTTAATTTCACGAACATATTACAGGCTCAAAGTCGCAAAAATAAATACCAACAATTTTACAATTCATGCTTTATGATAAGTAGTTATGATTTTGACTCGATTAAATTAAGTAACCACTTAAAGGTAGATGTTCCGATTTTCAACTTGAAGTTTTCTATTCTACATGAAAGGTCATCCCAAAGTTTGAGTTGCATAGCTCTAATGGTTCTTATTTTAGACGCACAAGATGCTGTGAACTGTACCCATTGAGTAGTACACAAACTTTATCGGTGGTTACCACCATTCGCGGTAATTCGACGTTATTTCATCGATTTCTCCGTAATTATACCGATTTAGGCCGTCAAATTTCAGTATGATGATGAGAAAAATACAAGCTTTCATATGATATGAAAATGTTTGAAATAATTCTGTGTTACGAAAATGTGATCGGGTCATCTACCTTTAACTGTACATGCAAAAGTAGTTTTTCAATCCACAAAAATAACCAATTGCAAAAAGAGCAATTTGGCCTGATTTGGCAATATGTTTCCAGATTCGGAAACATATTACCCCTTTATTTAATAATAAATTATCACAACTAATAACACTAAATAGCAGCTTCTTGACCAGTTGATTTGTCTTCAAATTAAATATAATTGCTGTGAATTTCTTTCTAATATCAAAATGGGAAGAGGAAGTGGTGTCGCCTTCTATTGCTGGCTTTGGCACAAGGTATAATGCCATCAACCAAATGGGTAGCACATTAATTCATCATAAACAATTACGCTATTCTAAATGATCATTTACCCCAATATTTAACAATACATTAACACAACTATAAATACTAAACAACAGCTTCAATCTTAACCAGTCTATTTGTGTTCAAACGAATTATACTTGCTGTGTATTTCTTTATAATATCAAAATGGGTAGCACAAATGAGGAAGTGATGTCACCTTCTATTTCTGGCTTCGGTAAAAAGTACAATGCCATCCATCAACCAAATGGGTAGCACATTAATTACTCATAAACAATTACATACATACATACATACATACATAAGAGGATTTATAGGGCGCCTAATCATGAATATCTAGGCGCCATTACAAGAATGAGAAGCCACAAACAGGCAAGAGAAACAAAAACAAAATACAAGCTAAATTACTGATAAGGATATAGGTGGGATTTCAATGATTTTTTGAAACTGTGAATGGTTGGTGCCTCACGGATGGATATGGGCAGTGTGTTCCAGGTGCGTGGACCGACGACAGAAAAGGCATGATCACCAACTGTTTTGGATGTTCTGGGAATGTGAAGTTTGGTAGCGTCCATTACTTCTCTGAAGAACTGAAATTGCTATTTCTAAATCATCATTTACCCTTATATTTAATATTAAATTAACACAACTAATAACACTAAATAGCAGCTTCTTAACCAGTTGATTTGTCTTCAAATGAAATATAATTTCTGTGAATTTCTTTCTAATATCAAAATGGGTAGCACACATGAGGAAGTCCTGTCGCCCTCTATTGTTGACTTCGGTACGAGGGATATTGACATCAACCAAATGGGTAGCACATTAATTCACCATATACAATTACTTCTCTGAAAAACTAAATTTGCTATTTCTAAATCATCATTTGCCCCAATATTTAACAACAGAAAAACACAACTATTAATACTAAACAACAGGTTATTTCCAAGTTTATTTGTCTTCAAACAAATTATAATTGCTGTGAGTTTCATTCTAATATCAAAATGGGTAGCACACATGAGGAAATGGTTTTGCCCTCTATTTCTGGCTTCGGTACAAAGTACAATGCCATCCATCCACCAAATGGGTAGCACATTAATTAGTCATAAACAATTACTTCTCAAAAAAACTAAATTTGCTATTTCTAAATCATCATTTGCCCCAATATTTAACAACAGAAAAACACAACTATTAATACTAAACAACAGGTTATTTCCAAGTTTATTTGTCTTCAAACAAATTATAATTGCTGTGAGTTTCATTATAATATCAAAAGGGGTAGCACACATGAGGAAGTGGTTTTGCCCTCTATTTCTGGCTTCGGTACAAAGTACAATGCCATCCATCCACCAAATGGGTAGCACATTAATTAGTCATAAACAATTACTTCTCTGAAGAACTGAAATTGCTATTTCTAAATCATCATTTACCCTAATATTTAATATTAAATTAACACAACTAAAAACACTAAATAGCAGCTTCTTGAGCAGTTGAATTGTCTTCAAATGAAATATAATTGCTGTGAATTTCTTTCTAATATCAAATTGAGTAGCAGACATGAGGAAATGCTGGCGCCCTATATTGTTGACTTTGGTACGAGGGATATTGACATCAACCCAAAGGGTAGCACATTAATTCACCATATACAATTACTTCTCTGAAAAACTAAATTTGCTATTTCTAAATCATCATTTGCCCCAATATTTAACAGCAGAAAAACACAACTATTTATACTAAACAACAGGTTCTTTCCAAGTATATTTTTCTTCAAACAAATTATAATTGCTGTGAGTTTCATTCCAATATCAAAATGGGTAGCACACATGAGGAAGTGGTGTTGCCCTCTATTGCTGGCGTCGGTACAAAGTACAATGCCATCCATCAACCAAATGGGTAGCGCATTAATTCATCATAAACGATTACTTCTCTGAAGAACTGAAATTGCCATTTCTAAATCATCATTTACCCTTATATTTAATAATAAATTAACACAACTAATAACACTAAATAGCAGCTTCTTGACCAGTTGATTTTTCTTCAAATGAAATGTAATTGCTGTGAATTTCTTTCTAATATCAAAATAGGTAGTGGAAGTGGTGTCGCCTTCTATTGCTGGCTTCGGTACAAGGTATAATGCCATCAACCAAATGGGTAGCACATTAATTCACCGTATACAATTAATTCTCTGAAAAACTAAAATTGCTATTTCTAAATCATCATTTGCTCCAACATTTAATAACAGAATAACACAACTATTAATACTAAACAACAGGTTATTTCCAAGTTTATTTTTCTTCAAACAAATTATAATTGCTGTGAGTTTCATTCGTGTAACAAAATGGGTAGCACACATGGGGAAGTGGTGTCGCCTTCAATTCCCGGCATCAGTACAAAGTATAATGCCATCAACCAAATGGGTAGCACATTAATTCATCATAAACAATTACTTCTCTGACGAACTGAAATTGCGATTTCTAAATAATCATTTACCCTAATATTTAACAATAAACTAACACAACTAATAACACTAAATAGCAGCTTCTTAACAAGTTTATTTGTCTTCAAACAAATTATAATTGCTGTGAGTTTCGTTCTAATATCAAAATGCGTAGCACACATGAGGAAGTGGTTTTGCCCTCTATTGCTGGCATCGGTACAAAGTACAATGCCATCCATCAACCAAATGGATAGCACATTAAATTATCTTAAACAATTACTTCTCTGAAGAACTGAAATTGCTATTTATAAATCATCATTTACCCTTATATTTAATAATAAATTAACACAACTAATAACACTAAATAGCAGCTTCTTGATCAGTTGATTTGTCTTCAAATGAAATATAATTGCTGTGAATTTCTTTCTAATATCAAAATGGGAAGAGGAAGTGGTGTCGCCTTCTATTGCTGGCTTCGGTACAAGGTATAATGCCATCAACCAAATGGGTAGCACATTAATTCATCATAAACAATTACTTCCACGAGGAACTGAAATTGCTATTCTAAATCATCATTTACCCCAATATTTAACAATACATTAACACAACTATGAATACTAAACAACAGGTTTTTACAGTTTATTTGTCTTCAAACGAATTATACTTGCTGTGTATTTCTTTATAATATCAAAATGGGTAGCACAAATGAAAAAGTGGTGTCACCTTATATTTCTGGCTCCGGTACAAAGTACAATGCCATCCATCAACCAAATGGGTAGCACATTAATCACTCATAAACAATTACTTCTCTGAAGAACTGAAATTGCTATTTCTAGATCATCATTTACCCCTATATTTAATATTAAATTAACATACCTAATAACACTAAATAGCAGCTTCTTGACCAGTTGATTTGTCTTCAAATGAAATATAATTGCTGTGAATTTATTTCTAATATCAAAATAGGTAGTGGAAGTGGTGTCGCCTTCTATTGCTGGCTTCGGTACTAGGTATAATGCCATCAACCAAATGGGTAGCACATTAATTACTCATAAACAATTACTTCTCTGAAGAACTGAAATTGCTATTTCTAAATCATCATTTACCCTTATATTTAATATTAAATTAACACAACTAATAACACTAAATAGCAGCTTCTTAACCAGTTGATTTGTCTTCAAATGAAATATAATTTCTGTGAATTTCTTTCTAATATCAAAATGGGTAGCACACATGAGGAAGTGCTGTCGCCCTCTATTGTTGACTTCGGTACGAGGGATATTGACATCAACCAAATGGGTAGCACATTAATTTACCATATACAATTACTTCTCTGAAAAACTAAATTTGCTTTTTCTAAATCATCATTTGCCCCAATATTTAACAACAGAAAAACACAACTATTTATACTAAACAACAGGTTCTTTCCAAGTTTATTTGGCTTCAAACAAATTATAATTGCTGTGAGTTTCATTCTAATATCAAAATGGGTAGCACACATGAGGAAGGTGTTTTGCCCTCTATTGCTGGCGTCGGTACAAAGTACAATGCCATCCATCAACCAAATGGGTAGCACAATAATTCATCATAAACAATTACTTCTCTGAAGAACTGAAATTGCTATTTCTAAATCATCATTTACACTTTTAGTTATTATTATATTAACACAACTAATAACACTAAATAGCAGCTTCTTGACCAGTTGAATTGTCTTCAAATGAAATATAATAGCACACATGAGGAAGGTGTTTTGCCCTCTATTGCTGGCGTCGGTACAAAGTACAATGCCATCCATCAACCAAATGGGTAGCACATTAATTCATCATAAACAATTACTTCTCTGAAGAACTGAAATTGCTATTTCTAAATCATCATTTACCCTTTTAGTTATTATTATATTAACACAACTAATAACACTAAATAGCAGCTTCTTGACCAGTTGAATTGTCTTCAAATGAAATATAATTGCTGTGAATTTCTTTCTAATATCAAAATGGGTAGCACACATGAGGAAGTGCTGTCGCCCTCTATTGTTGACTTCGGTACGAGGGATATTGACATCAACCAAATGGGTAGCACATTATATTCACCATATACAATTTCTTCTCTGAAAAACTAAATCTGCTATTTCTAAATCATCATTTGCCCCAATATTTAACAACAGAAAAACACAGCTATTCATACTAAACAACAGGTTCTTTCCTAGTTGATTTGTCTTCAAACAAATTATAATTGCTGTGAGTTTCATTCTAATATCAAAATGGGTAGCACACATGAGGAAGTGGTTTTGCCATCTATTTCTGGCTTCTGTTCCAAGAACAATGCCATCCATCAACCAAATGGGTAGCACATTAATTCATCATAAACAATTACCTCTCTGAAGAAATGAAATTGCTATTTCTAAATCATCATTTACCCTTATATTTAATATTAAATTAACACAACTAATAACACTAAATAGCAGCTTCTTGACCTATTTGTCCTCAAATGAAATATAATTGCTGTGAATTTCTTTCTAATATCAAAATGGGTAGCACACATGAGGAATTGCTGTCGCCCTCTATTGTTGACTTCGATACGAGGGATATTGCCATCAATCAAATGGGTAGCACATTAATTCACCATATACAATTACTTCTCTGAAAAACTGAATTTGCTATTTCTAAATCATCATTTGCTCCGATATTTAACAACAGAAAAACACAACTATTAATACTAAACAACAGGTTCTTTCCAAGTTTATTTGTCTTCAAACACATTATAATTGCTGTGAGTTTCATTCTAATATCAAAATGGGTAGCACACATGAGGAAGTGGTTTTGCCCTCTATTTCTGGCTTCGGTACAAAGTACAATGCCATCCATCAACCAAATGGGTAGCACATTAATTACTCATAAACAATTACTTCTCTGTAGAACTGAAATTGCTAGTTCTAAATCATCATTTACCCTTATATTTAATATTAAATTAACACAACTAATAACACTAAATAGCAGCTTCTTGACCAGTTGATTTGTCTTCAAATAAAATATAATTGCTGTGAATTTCTTTCTAATATCAAAATGGGTAGCACACATGAGGAAGTGCTGTCGCCCTCTATTGTTGACTTCGGTACGAGGGATATTGCCATCAACCAAATGGGTAGCACATTCATTCACCATATACAATTACTTCTCTGAAAAACTAAATTTGCTATTTCTAAATCATCATTTGCCCCAATATTTAACAACAGAACAACACAACTATTAATACTAAACAACAGGTTCTTTCCAAGTTTATTTGTATTCAAACAAATTATAATTGCTGTGAGTTTCATTCTAATATCAAAATGGGTAGCACACATGAGGAAGTGGTTTTGCCGACTATTTCTGGCTTCGGTACAAAGTACAATGCCATCCATTAACCAAATGGGTAGCACATTAATTACTCATAAACAATTACTTCTCTGTAGAACTGAAATTGCTAGTTCTAAATCATCATTTACCCTCATAATTAATATTAAATTAACACAACTAATAACACTAAACAGCAGCTTCTTGACCAGTTGATTTGTCTTCAAATGAAATATAATTGCTGTGAATTTCTTTCTAATATCAAAATGGGTAGCACACATGAGGAAGTGCTGTCGTCCTCTATTGTTGACTTTGGTACGAGGGATATTGCCATCAACCAAATGGGTAGCACATTAATTCACCATATACAATTACTTCTCTGAAAAACTAAATTTGCTATTTCTAAATCATCATTTGCCCCAATATTTAACAACAGAAAAACACAACTATTAATACTAAACAACAGCTTCTTTCCAAGTTTATTTGTCTTCAAACAAATTATAATTGCTGTGAGTTTTATTCTAATATCGAAATGGGTAGTACACATGAGGAAGTGGTTTTGCCCTCTATTTCTGGCGTCGGTACAAAGTACAATGCCATCCATCAACCAAATGGGTAGCACATTAATTACGCATAAACAATTACTTCTCTGTAGAACTGAAATTGCTAGTTCTAAATCATCATTTACCCTTATATTTAATATTAAATTAACACAACTAATAACACTAAATAGCAGCTTCTTGACCAGTTGATTTGTCCTCAAATGAAATATAATTGCTGTGAAATTCTTTCTAATATCAAAATGGGTAGCACACATGAGGAAGTGCTGTCGCCCTCTATTGTTGACTTCGGTACGAGGGATATTCCCATCAACCAGATGCGTAGCACATTTATTCACCATATACAATTACTTCTCTGAAAAACTAAATTTGCTATTTCTAAATCATCATTTGCCCCAATATTTAACAACAGAAAAACACAACTATTAATACTAAACAACAGGTTCTTTCCAAGTTTATTTGTCTTCAAACAAATTATAATTGCTGTGAGTTTCATTCTAATATCAAAATGGGTAGTACACATGAGGAAGTGGTTTTTGCCCTCTATTTCTGGCGTCGGTACAAAGTACAATGCCATCCATCAACCAAATGGGTAGCACATCAATTACTCATAAACAATTACTTCTCTGTAGAACTGAAATTGCTAGTTCTAAATCATCATTTACCCTTATATTTAATATTAAATTAACACAACTAATAACACTAAATAGCAGCTTCTTGACCTATTTGTCCTCAAAATGAAATATTATTGCTGTGAATTTCTTTCTAATATCAAAATGGGTAGCACACATGAGGAAGTGCTGTCGCCCTCTATTGTTGACTTCGGTACGAGGGATATTGCCATCAACCAAATGGGTAGCACATTATTTCACCATATACAATTACTTCGCTGAAAAACTAAATTTGCTATTTCTAAATCATCATTTGCCCCAATATTTAACAACAGCAAAACACAACTATTAATACTAAACAACAGGTTCTTTCCAAGTTTATTTGTATTCCAACAAATTATAATTGCTGTGAGTTTCATTCTAATATCAAAATGGGTAGCACACATGAGGAAGTGGTTTTGCCCTCTATTTCTGGCTTCGGTACAAAGTACAATGCCATCCATCAACCAAATGGGTAGCACATTAATTACTCATAAACAATTACTTCTCTGTAGAACTGAAATTGCTAGTTCTAAATCATCCTTTACCCTTATATTTAATATTAAATTAACACAACTAATAACACTAAACAGCAGCTTCTTGACCAGTTGATTTGTCTTCAAATGAAATATAATTGCTGTGAATTTCTTTCTAATATCAAAATGGGTAGCACACATGAGGAAGTGCTGTCGTCCTCTATTGTTGACTTTGGTACGAGGGATATTGCTATCAACCAAATGGGTAGCACATTAATTCACCATATACAATTACTTCTCTGAAAAACTAAATTTGCTATTTCTAAATCATCATTTGCCCCAATATTTAACAACAGAAAAACACAACTATTAATACTAAACAACAGGTTCTTTCCAAGTTTATTTGTCTTCAAACAAATTATAATTGCTGTGAGTTTCATTCTAATATCAAAATGGGTAGTACACATGAGGAAGTGGTTTTGCCCTCTATTTCTGGCGTCGGTACAAAGTACAATGCCATCCATCAACCAAATGGGTAGCACATCAATTACTCATAAACAATTACTTCTCTGTAGAACTGAAATTGCTAGTTCTAAATTATCATTTACCCTTATATTTAATATTAAATTAACACAACTAATAACACTAAATAGCAGCTTCTTGACCAGTTGATTTGTCCTCAAATGAAATATAATTGCTGTGAATTTCTTTCTAATATCAAAATGGGTAGCACACATGAGGAAGTGCTGTCGCCCTCTATTGTTGACTTCGATACGAGGGATATTGCCATCAATCAAATGGGTAGCACATTAATTCACCATATACAATTACTTCTCTGAAAAACTAAATTTGCTATTTCTAAATCATCATTTGCTCCGATATTTAACAACAGAAAAACACAACTATTAATACTAAACAACAGGTTCTTTCCAAGTTTATTTGTCTTCAAACAAATTATAATTGCTGTGAGTTTCATTTTAATATCAAAATGGGTAGCACACATGAGGAAGTGGTTTTGCCCTCTATTTCTGGCTTCGGTACAAAGTACAATGCCATCCATCAACCAAATGGGTAGCACATTAATTACTCATAAACAATTACTTCTTTGTAGAACTGAAATTGCTAGTTCTAAATCATCATTTACCCTTATATTTAATATTAAATTAACACAACTAATAACACTAAATAGCAGCTTCTTGACCAGTTGATTTGTCTTCAAATGAAATATAATTGCTGTGAATTTCTTTCTAATATCAAAATGGGTAGCACACATGAGGAAGTGCTGTCGCCCTCTATTGTTGACTTCGATACGAGGGATATTGCCATCAACCAAATGGGTAGCACATTATTTCACCATATACAATTACTTCTCTGAAAAACTAAATTTGCTATTTCTAAATCATCATTTGCCCAATATTTAACAACAGCAAAACACAACTATTAATACTAAACAACAGCTTCTTTCCAAGTTTATTTGTCTTCAAACAAATTATAATTGCTGTGAGTTTCATTCTAATATCAAAATGGGTAGTACACATGAGGAAGTGGTTTTTGCCCTCTATTTCTGGCGTCGGTACAAAGTACAATGCCATCCATCAACCAAATGGGTAGCACATCAATTACTCATAAACAATTACTTCTCTGTAGAACTGAAATTGCTAGTTCTAAATCATCATTTACCCTTATATTTAATATTAAATTAACACAACTAATAACACTAAATAGCAGCTTCTTGACCTATTTGTCCTCAAAATGAAATATAATTGCTGTGAATTTCTTTCTAATATCAAAATGGGTAGCACACATGAGGAAGTGCTGTCGCCCTCTATTGTTGACTTCGGTACGAGGGATATTGCCATCAACCAAATGGGTAGCACATTATTTCACCATATACAATTACTTCGCTGAAAAACTAAATTTGCTATTTCTAAATCATCATTTGCCCCAATATTTAACAACAGCAAAACACAACTATTAATACTAAACAACAGGTTCTTTCCAAGTTTATTTGTATTCCAACAAATTATAATTGCTGTGAGTTTCATTCTAATATCAAAATGGGTAGCACACATGAGGAAGTGGTTTTGCCCTCTATTTCTGGCTTCGGTACAAAGTACAATGCCATCCATCAACCAAATGGGTAGCACATTAATTACTCATAAACAATTACTTCTCTGTAGAACTGAAATTGCTAGTTCTAAATCATCCTTTACCCTTATATTTAATATTAAATTAACACAACTAATAACACTAAACAGCAGCTTCTTGACCAGTTGATTTGTCTTCAAATGAAATATAATTGCTGTGAATTTCTTTCTAATATCAAAATGGGTAGCACACATGAGGAAGTGCTGTCGTCCTCTATTGTTGACTTTGGTACGAGGGATATTGCTATCAACCAAATGGGTAGCACATTAATTCACCATATACAATTACTTCTCTGAAAAACTAAATTTGCTATTTCTAAATCATCATTTGCCCCAATATTTAACAACAGAAAAACACAACTATTAATACTAAACAACAGGTTCTTTCCAAGTTTATTTGTCTTCAAACAAATTATAATTGCTGTGAGTTTCATTCTAATATCAAAATGGGTAGTACACATGAGGAAGTGGTTTTGCCCTCTATTTCTGGCGTCGGTACAAAGTACAATGCCATCCATCAACCAAATGGGTAGCACATCAATTACTCATAAACAATTACTTCTCTGTAGAACTGAAATTGCTAGTTCTAAATTATCATTTACCCTTATATTTAATATTAAATTAACACAACTAATAACACTAAATAGCAGCTTCTTGACCAGTTGATTTGTCCTCAAATGAAATATAATTGCTGTGAATTTCTTTCTAATATCAAAATGGGTAGCACACATGAGGAAGTGCTGTCGCCCTCTATTGTTGACTTCGATACGAGGGATATTGCCATCAATCAAATGGGTAGCACATTAATTCACCATATACAATTACTTCTCTGAAAAACTAAATTTGCTATTTCTAAATCATCATTTGCTCCGATATTTAACAACAGAAAAACACAACTATTAATACTAAACAACAGGTTCTTTCCAAGTTTATTTGTCTTCAAACAAATTATAATTGCTGTGAGTTTCATTCTAATATCAAAATGGGTAGCACACATGAGGAAGTGGTTTTGCCCTCTATTTCTGGCTTCGGTACAAAGTACAATGCCATCCATCAACCAAATGGGTAGCACATTAATTACTCATAAACAATTACTTCTTTGTAGAACTGAAATTGCTAGTTCTAAATCATCATTTACCCTTATATTTAATATTAAATTAACACAACTAATAACACTAAATAGCAGCTTCTTGACCAGTTGATTTGTCTTCAAATGAAATATAATTGCTGTGAATTTCTTTCTAATATCAAAATGGGTAGCACACATGAGGAAGTGCTGTCGCCCTCTATTGTTGACTTCGATACGAGGGATATTGCCATCAACCAAATGGGTAGCACATTATTTCACCATATACAATTACTTCTCTGAAAAACTAAATTTGCTATTTCTAAATCATCATTTGCCCAATATTTAACAACAGCAAAACACAACTATTAATACTAAACAACAGGTTCTTTCCAAGTTTATTTGTATTCAAACAAATTATAATTGCTGTGAGTTTCATTCTAATATCAAAATGGGTAGCACACATGAGGAAGTGGTTTTGCCCTCTATTTCTGGCTTCGGTACAAAGTACAATGCCATCCATCAACCAAATGGGTAGCACATTAATTACTCATAAACAATTACTTCTCTGTAGAACTGAAATTGCTAGTTCTAAATCATCCTTTACCCTTATATTTAATATTAAATTAACACAACTAATAACACTAAACAGCAGCTTCTTGACCAGTTGATTTGTCTTCAAATGAAATATAATTGCTGTGAATTTCTTTCTAATATCAAAATGGGTAGCACACATGAGGAAGTGCTGTCGTCCTCTATTGTTGACTTCGGTACGAGGGATATTGCCTTCAACCAAATGGGTAGCACATTAATTCACCATATACAATTACTTCTCTGAAAAACTAAATTTGCTATTTCTAAATCATCATTTGCCCCAATATTTAACAACAGAAAAACACAACTATTAATACTAAACAACAGGTTCTTTGCAAGTTTATTTGTCTTCAAACAAATTATAATTGCTGTGAGTTTCATTATAATATCAAAATGGGTAGCACACATGAGGAAGTGGTTTTGCCCTCTATTTCTGGCTTCGGTACAAAGTACAATGCCATCCATCAACCAAATGGGTAGCACATTAATTCATCATAAACAATTATTTCTCTGTAGAACTGAAATTGCTAGTTCTAAATCATCATTTACCCTTATATTTAATATTAAATTAACACTACTAATAACACTAAATAGCAGCTTCTTGACCAGTTGATTTGTGTTCAAATGAAATATAATTGCTGTGAATTTCTTTCTAATATCAAAATGGGTAGCACACATGAGGAAGTGCTGTCGCCCTCTATTGTTGACTTCGATACGAGGGATATTGCCATCAACCAAATGGGTAGCACATTAATTCACCATATACAATTACTTCTCTGAAAAACTAAATTTGCTATTTCTAAATCATCATTTGCCCCAATATTTAACAACAGAAAAACACAACTATTAATACTAAATAATAGGTTCTTTCCAAGTTTATTTGTCTTCAAACACACGAGGGCTGAAACCGGACACTTGTTAGCAGCGCCGCCAACGATACTTATTTGATTCGTAGTCTTTGGACCATGACGATTTGCGTTCGTTCGTCATCGAAATATCGTATGCGATCGAGACTATGAAGCAACACATGCGCAAATCGTAAAATAAATAAAAATAACCCCCCGCGAACGGGAACAGCTGATTGATTGGTCGCCATTTTGATAAACAAACATTGTGTTTACTGCGGCAAATACCATTTGTTTTTTCGTTTTGTTTTCTTCTGATTAGGCCTATATTAGTCAAATATCGCGACATCAATTTATGTGAAATCATGCTGTTGTTCATCAGGACCGGAGAATGGGGCTTCGGAAGCGTAAAACGTGCTGCATATGCGGGGTAAGAAGTCATGCGAGAGAATCAAAACAACAACTAAACGCTAAATGGCGTACAAGTAAAAGCTATGAGGATGACTTTGAGTGTTGTTTTGGGGTCGCTGCTGGAGGTCGTTCGGGTGATATTTGTAATCAATGCAAGAAATATATATACGATTATAGAAAGAACAGAGATGTTTCGTTCTCAAATACTCTAGACAGTAAACTCAACAAACTGAATAATCATGATAGTCATGATGACCATGGATATAATAATTCAAGGATAACAAGCCCAAGAAAGCCTCTCAATGCAATACAGGTAGGCCCAGATGCAGATAACACCCATGTCAGTGATGACGGTCATGATAATCGGGCTGATCATCAGCAAGTCCAGCAACAGGGCAAATCCAAATCTCATCATCAATATCATGCTACACATGCTACATGTATTGCTACTCCAGCTCCAACATCATCGGCATCAAGTTCAACATCAATTAGGCCTATATCAACCTCCAATAATAGTCCTACACGTAAACGCAGTAGAGATGAAAATGACATGCCTGTACGACAGAATCGCCCAAGGAACACTGGTGCTGGTCAACCAAAAAGGAAACAATGCGCTGCTTTTGACAGAGATCCCATCCTCTTCTTAGGGAGAATTGTTCCAGGAAATGTAGCAGCCCATATTTTGAGCTTCCTTCCACCAGAGGATATCCTGATCTATACGTTCCATTTTTTAAAGCCTGCATTTCAACACCAAATACAACAGCACAAACAAGAGGTGAAAAATGTTAAAACAAAACTTGAAAGCATGCAATCAGTTCCGCCACATGGACCATTAACACAACCGCAAAAGAAACTACTCCATGAACTGATTGTAAACAGAGAAAACAATGTCGATGAGGACGGGTGCATCATCATCCCCAAAGCAGGATCAGGTGGAAAAGGGAAACGGTTTTTGAAAGTACCAAAAATCCAGTCAACCAGCAAAGAGGCAGCAAAGAAAACAAAAAATAGGAGATCGCAAATAGTTGAACGTTTAGAGATGGCGGTGTCAACGATAAAGACGCGTGATAATGATTGTAGTCTCCACCATCAGAGGGTTAACAACATTGCTAGAGATAAGTCTGCATATGCAGCTGCAGCAGAAGAGGCAGGTTTAAAAGTCGTAACCAAATTCAGTATGGAGACAGTTATGTCATTGCGCGGAATTATGACACTACGTATGTGGCGAGTATTGAAGCGAGTGTTTACGAAGGAAGTTGGATGGGACGTTTTCGGAAGTGTAGACAGTATGCAAGAAGAGCTAAAGAAAATGGAGTACGACTACGAATGTGGGACAGTAACATCATCGACTGGAGATTTAATTCATTTTGTTCGGGTGCAGGACATAAAGCAGGTGGTTAGACAATTAGTGGATGAACTGAGGAAAGCTGGACAGATTATTTACTTGGACAATTTGGAACAACACAAGCTGTGGCTACACGCATCAATGGACAAGGGGGGGAAATCAACCAAACTAATACTTCAAGTCATTAATCAGAAGGACAGACACTCCATTGACTTTGCAAAACTGATCGGGTTCTTTGAAGGAAAAGACAACAGAGTAAACTTAGAGGCAATATTTGGACCAATCCTGAAAGAGTTACAACAATGTGTGGCAGATATTGCTGAAATGAAGCTAGAAAGGCCAGAACCAGCGCCAACAAGACCAGTCAAGGTGGAAGATATATATGACGGTAAGTAAAAAAACCTTATTGTTTGGTTTAACAATTTTTGCGAACAATCATCCTCCATAATTTTCGCCATTTCAGACATGTACTTGAGCGTACATAAGAGAGGGTAAAATATACCCTAAGCGTACGTAATTTAAATGGCGATCTTGAGAGGCAGGCATTTTTTGTCAAGCTATGACATTTTCGCCATTTATTGCGTGTACAATGTATAGCTCGAGGGAGGGGTAAAAAGTTACAAACGCTCTGTATTTATGTGAAAAATTGCGATAATTTTGGACGACCCCTAACTTAAAGAAATTAAAAAAGAAACTGCCACCCTGCTCACTCACCCCATACTTTTGAAATTATTTGTTTTGGTTTATTACTTACTTTCTTGTATTTAAAAATGAGAAAACACTAGGCCCTATTAACTAAAAGTATTTAAAACAACAATGAAACATTCAATGAAAGTTTATTTTGAAAGTTAAATGATCTTGACTGAGGAATCCATGTTTCTTTTCAAAATGTTAAGACTCCACACACATGAACAATGGTATACAAAATGACTTTCTTTAATTACAGTTTTGAAAATATTCTGCTTTTAGGGTATGGTAATAATCTAATAACTACCGCAAATTTGCACATGTAGAAACAGTCACTTGTGAGACAGAAATAGACGAGGGAAGTGAGTGAACGGAAAAAAAGAAAGATGAAATGTAATAAGCGGATGGTGCTGGATAAAGGGGCGGATGGTCAGGTGGAATTGTTATCTTGTGTGGGGTAAGAACTCGGTACTATGACCGCAATAAAATAAAAGTTATTGATCATTAATTCTTTGCAGATTCAACGTCATGGCAGCCTCTAGTACCATTTGATAAAACCAATCGTACCGTGAGCCAAAATTGCAAAGATTGCAAAAAAATTGCCAAGCTACATCCTCTAAAAGAAATAGGTAAGTAAAACATTTAACAAAAAAGTCACGAGAATATGTGCAAATGTTATGATATCGTGCTAACATTGTAGGCCTATTCTATCTTATACAGGGCTGCAAAAAGTGATTTGTTCCTCAGAAGCACAATGTTTTTTTTGGGTCAGAAAATCCCATTAAAAATATGCACTCCTGTGTTAGATTTGCAATATGATATTAGGTCAGTCAGTTCCAAATTGGTGAACACTTTTACAGCAGCGAATGAATTCAGAAAAGCGTCGTGAGCAAAACACTCGCATGGCACAATATGGTGCGCAGTGTCATTGTATGCGTGATGCTTGCGTATGCCAAAGCTACGCTCGTATTACTTTTGCGAGAAAGTTTGCGATAATCTACTTTAGGAGAATTGTTATAACAATGGATTCTAGTCAAGATTGTAATATAATTTTTTTTTAAATGAATTGTTAATGATGTTGAATTTATTTTATTCATTAAATCCAGGTACTACATGTACTTTCCCCCCCCCGCTACAGATGAGGTATTCCACGGAACCGAGCCATTACAATATGAGACCAAAGACCAGCAGCTTCATGATGTGTCATCCCAGTCACCAAACAGTTTGATGATACCCTCACATGGTAAAGATCCTCTTTATTTCATTGTGTCATAAAGCTAAAAAAAATAATTATATACATTTACGATGCATGTACATGTACAAAAAATACCTTGTATGGCACATGTCCTATAGTCGGATTAATAATTGAATGAACATATTAAAGTAGCGTTTTGCGTACATTGCTCGACGCGCGCACGACCATCAGCATGAATATTTATTGTACAATTTCCCAAATCTGTGATAAAGTATGAATTACGCCGTGAAATCCGTGTTCACGGATTCTGCCGAAATCTATCTGTACTTTTCAGAGTACCAGTCAGGTTTCAAACCCGGAAACTGACTGATTTGTTGCACAAGACTCTTTCTTTCTACACTTCATTATCATAAGGCTTGCATGAAGTTGACTGCAAAAAAAATAAAATAATAATAATAAATTTAATTATTAGGCCAAAAAAAGTATAATATTTTTTATAATAAATCTATTTTTGTAACAGATCTTGCAACACCAAATCACCAACCACCAGATGGGAGTAAATGTCGACGCAGTCTCTTCTTGCAGGAGTTATCACCATCTACGTCTCATCTCATCTCAACTCATCCCCTGGATACATCAACCCCGTGTGCGCCAGGTGCTGAAACCCGTCCCCTGGATACATCAACCCCGTGTGCGCCAGGTGCTGAAACCCGTCCCCTGGATACATCAACCCCGTGTGCATCAGGTGCTCCAACTCATCCCCTGGATACATCTCATCTCATCTCAACTCATCCCCTGGATACATCAACCCCGTGTGCGCCAGGTGCTGAAACCCGTCCCCTGGATACATCAACCCCGTGTGCATCAGGTGCTCCAACTCATCCCCTGGATACATCTCATCTCATCTCAACTCATCCCCTGGATACATCAACCCCGTGTGCGCCAGGTGCTGAAACCCGTCCCTTGGAAACATCAACCCCGTGTGCATCAGGTGCTCCAACTCATCCCCTGGATACATCTCATCTCATCGCAACTCATCCCCTGGATACATCAACCCCGTGTGCGCCAGGTGCTGAAACTCGTCCCCTGGCTACATCAACCCCGTGTGCATCAGGTGCTGACACTTGTCCCCTGGCTACATCAACACTTCAAGAAAGTACAGGTATTTATAATATTTTGCTTGTTTTTAACTTGAACACAGGAGGGTCATTCCACCCCAATTCAGCAAATGGATTACACCATCAAAAATAGATTTTGTTCATATTTCATATGCTGGTTGATATTGATGAGATATGAAAAACCTGAAATTTTGAGGTCCTAATTCCGTTTAATTTTCTCGTAGCGGAATTTTTAAATTTAGGGGGGGGTCGCCGAAAAAACACGCGTCGCAAAATGAAAGTCCATGTTGAGCGGCCATTATCTCAAGAAGTAAACCCCCTAGCATATTGAGATTTGGTTTCTATAACTAACTTTTTATGCTAATTTCAAAACTTTAATCAACAAAATTGTAGCATATACCAGTTTTAAATGACAAGGGCCTGAAAATGGGCCAAAGTCTGGTTTGGACCAATGTTCGGGGGGTCCTAACGCAAAAAGTACAAATAATTTGAATATCCATTTTGGGGGGGGGGGGATTTTAGTCTAGCAGTAGTACTGCCTATGCAGAGTTATGCACTGATTATACTTGTATCACTTGGATAAAGCCTTCCAAAAAATCTTTGAAAGTGTTTTTGACCCTAACTTGACCCCCCCCCCCCGAAAACCAACGTCAGCAATATCGCATCATTTTTTTGTTTACATATGTTTAAGATATGTCTCTAATGAAGTTATTGGTGAAGTGTCAGTTTGGTGTTAGAGTATCTTCATGGTCAGGCAACTCTTTTAAATTGGGTTATTTTACCCATTTTCTATTTATCATGACTGCTGAATTCGGCAACCCATTTCAGATTTTGACTAAGTATTTTTTTGGAAAAATGAGTGTGCAATTTTTGTTCCCCATATCTTTCATAATGTCACAATTCTGTCACAGAAATTTCTTGAGACACTTTTTCTAAAAAATGTTTCTTAAAAATACTTGTCAAAATCTGAAAATAGTTTCCGAATTCAGCATACTCGACATTTATTGCATTGTCTTGAATATTTTTTTTCTCTTCTTTTTCTCTTAATATTCAGATTGCAAGCCGACGTTCACAGATGGCAGGTTTACAGTTGGCGGCGATTGGGAAGGCACTTCTAAATTAGTTGGTCTCTCTGGTCCAAATGGAAAATATTTTTGTAATCATTGTTTGGTTCGGCTTGAGCACACTCCGAAAGGAAAGCCGCATGCTCTGAGCATCTTACCTAAGTATCAGAAATACACCGATGGAAAAGAAGAAATCCTGCCAACCGAGGACGATTTCCTGCGAACCTTTGACGGGTGCAAAGAACAGAACCGAAAGAAGGTTGAGTTTGGACCCAAAGCAAAGGCGATGAACTTCCAAAGTTGCGATAATGAGCCACTTCTCTCTGGAGGGTATGTTATTGATACCATTAGTACTACACCCTTGCATATCAGCTTAGGCATTGGACAGCAAGTATTGAACATCATTGAAAATGAGGCTATCAAGCTGGACAAAGAAGTGAAAGACAATGATGGCAAGTTTGAAGCATTTGAAACCTTGTTTGAATACAAAAAAGACATCCTTTCAACTTGCAAGACAATACAGGAACACATCGGTGAAGTGGATGACAAAATCAATCAGGTTATAGAACGTAAGAAAGAAATCATAAAGGAAAGAGGTGCTTTTTTCAAACCCGACAAGAAAGGGCGCTTGAATAACAGTGACTTGGCTAAGAGTGTAAGAAGAAAATTTGAAAACCTGGGAAAAGAGAAAGAAGTGCTTTTGAAAGAAAGGGAAAAGTATGAAAAACAACAAGCTTGCCAGGAAAAGAAACTTGAAAAGGTGCTCACAGATTTGGACATGGTAAAAGGTCCATTTAAGACAAGACTAGACAATGTCCTTAACAGTATGAGGCTGAAAAGGGCAGCTTATCATAGTGGAGCACTTATAGGACCTGATGTCAAAAAACTAGTAATAACTGCTAACATCAAGAAATTTAGCAAAGCTTTTAGGCCTTACAAACTGAACAAGAATGAAGTTTATGGCAGTGCCAAAATACAAGTGAGAGTAATAACACTGCTCACCAAATTCAAACACTGTTACGACTTGTACACTGCCAATCGTGTACTATGCCGGCATGAAATCGAGCTGCTCGCGCTCAGGTGTGCCAGTTTTGGCTGTTGGATGCCAGTTAATTTTCCTAATGAAAACCTCAAAAGGAAATTCCACCTTCTGACATTCGACGTCCCAAAGCAGGCTAGACGTCTTCAAAGTGTTGGCATCATAACTGAACAGACAATTGAGTCGATCCATCCGTACATTAATGAATTGGAACGTCGGTTTGCCAAAGTATCGGATAAATCTAAGCAAGGCCTGATAATATGTAAACAGCAGAACATGTTCAGCCAACCACGTTGGAATACCTTGAAGAAACATGGTAAAATCCCAGTGTGTATTGCAAAAGAATAAGACTTCAGCATGCTAATGTATCATAGAATGGCCATCCTTGATTGACCCTTGATGGGTAACTTTGGCCCACCAGTGTATTTGTCAAATTTTGAGTAAAGTTAAATAGTATTTTAATTTGTTTTATAGTTACAACAGCATACTGTAAAAGCCAATATTTTCGCGTAAAGATATTTTGATATCATAGACATTTCGTCAATTGTTTTTTTGGCGGGCGACCTTCTCAATGCATTGCATGAATGTTGAAAACAATATTTTTGCATGTTATAATTTGTGCGGAAAAATATTTTGCACAAAAATAGTGAAAATAAAACCACCGCAAAAATGTCAGCTTTTACAGTTATGTGACGCGAGCATGTGAAATGAGTTGTACATGTATGTCGGGAATATTGATTTTGAGTTGGACCATACTGTAGCACAGTAGCATTGTTCACCTGCTGTTAAATGATGGATATTAAGCAATTTTTGTTGTTGTGGAGAGGGTGCAGTTTTGGGACACTGAAATGGGTGGACCACTTTTTGAAGGCAAATTTTAAGTAGCATTTTTCTCTTCACATTTACGATGCTTCAATTTTCTAGATGCGTCTCCATGTAAATAGAAATGTTTAAAACAGTTGGGTCACTCATGTCACAAAAATAATTCGGGGAAGTCGTTGGTTAATATACGGATGTGGGTATAGATTGCTGCTTTACTAGTAATTTCATAAACAAATAAATGTGCAATACATTACCGGGCGGTTACTCCTATTATGCAGGAACAATTAATGTTTGAATTATTGTGTGTAATGCTATAATAACTTGTACATAATTATCCTGCTTTGTGTCACCTGGGGGGGGGGGGGGGGGGGGGGGGGGGGTCGGTATCATTACGACATGTATTCAGAACCGTCATCAAGGTTGATTGTAACTAATGCAATACATTACGATTACTATGCAAGACAATCAGGTTTTTTAATTGTGTGTGATGCTATAACTTGTACATGTATAATTGTCTGCTTTGTGTCACCTATTTTTTTGGGAGGGGGAGGGGAGGGGGCGTGATTACCTGTGATATCAGAACAACATGTATGAACAATCTTTATCTAGGCCAATTTTGAGTGTGCAATACATGACCGGGCAGGTACATGTACTACTACTAATGTATGCAGGAACAATTGATGTTTTAATTATTGTGTGTAATGCTTTATAATAACTTGTACATAATTATCTGCTTTGTGTCACCCGAGGGGGGGGGGGGGGGGGGGGGGGGGGGGGGGGGGGCTGATTGTAAGTGTGCAATATATTACAACAACTATACAGTAACAATTTATTTTTTAATTATTGTTTTAGAGTGGTCATGCAAGTAGTTTACCGGAATCATGGCCGGCTACTGAACTTTGTTCCCTAAAACTATGCTAACAAATATCCCATTTCATTCATGCAAGTTTACATCACTTTCAAGAATTCCTCATTAGTTCAAAGAAATGGATGCAATACGCCAAGATTCCGTTAAATGATGCATGGTTGGTTGGTTCCTTTCTTTAAAGCCGAACCATAAATATGTGCAGGGCCTATAGGTTTGCTGTCGGACAAGTTTTAAAAACTGTCAAGCTCATGTATCGTCAATCAGGCTTAGCTCAGAGTTCTTCAAGATCAAATTATTGTAAGAGAACAAAGAGACTGCCATTTTTCTATATATATATTATCATCATTCGGGCTGTCCTGATGATTTGAGAGTAGGCCAAAAGTCTGAATTCTCTGAAGAGCTTTTAGAATTTAGGTAAAATCATCGGAGGATAGCTTGCCAGTTTTTAACTTGTCTGACAGCGAACTTGTTAAACTCTTAACTTACTCAACAAATGAAAAATTTTGACAATAATTACATGTTTTTACCGTCCAAACAGTGTACTGGTTTTTAACCTCCTTTAAGTACTACTCAGTGCAATTGCTGACTTTGCTGCTACTATTTAATTTATTTTTTATAATATCACTAGTGCTCGATACCTAAGAAAAGCAAGTTCATACAGCATGGAGTTGGTTTCATGCCTGTCTATCTCAAACCATCACCAACTGACAACACTATTATTATTTGTTTATATCTTTCTTCGCACGGTTGGGCGTGTCGCCAGACCTAAACCGACAACCGCTTGAAGAAAGATAAAGACAAATAATAGTAATGTTTTCAGTTGGCCAATGTTTGCCGTTTAAGAAAAATTATAGTAAGATATAACTTCATGCTGTAATTGTATGAACTAATAATTTATTTTTTACTTAGTTAATTTGTATATATTGTTATTTTTTATATTTTTTTATCCTTATTGTGTATAATATTTAGAGAATAAAACATAGTTCTTAGCTGTTTTGCTATAGACGATGGTCTTATAATGTATAGGCTGTACCATATTTGGAGTCGTGTATGGTCGCCGCAGGCGGCCATACACGACGACACAAATATGGTACAGCCTATACATTATAAGACCATCGTCTATAGCAAAACAGCTAAGAACTATGTTTTATTCTCATTCTTATTTAGTTTATTGGTTATTTTGATCTTTTATCATAAAATAACGCAGTTTGTTAGATTTATTTTAAACAAACAACAACAAATTTCCCCCTTTATAAAATCGGCGAATCCAGCGAGCAGTTTTCCAACATCCTGCTTCAAATTAATCGCGTTCTTTAGCAAACACACATCTGTCATCGCTGCGTTATACCCACAACGCATACGGCGGCGACTTTGTGAAGGGCACGCTAACGCGATGACGCGTTGATAATACGCGCTGAAGGTATTATTTTTCGAATGAATTAAACCCCGCCCCAAACTATGCACCATTGTCTCATAATGCATGGGCGTGTCGGCTGAAAATCGGCCAAAAACCAATCAAATTGCCTGCTGACATCTCAAACCACACCCACTATATAAGAATGTGTTGATAATAAAATAAATTTTTCTAATATATAATTGCACCTGGTTGTGTTTGCTTTCATTAATTGTGTCTCAATATGTTGGCAAATATTTGCTTATTGGCATTAGTTGTTAAAAATGAAAAGACAAAAATTCTGACAAAAAAAGTATTTTTGTACATTATTGATTCAGGGCTTGGACCAACTTGTTATTCATGGTGAAAGATATCCCTTCCAAAGAGGCTTTGAAAGCAACCCCCTTAGCGACACTACTGATAGACACTCAACGTCGTAGTTTTACTTTAGCGGGAATAGCGCGATCAAAATTCAAGGCGGTATTTCTTGGAAATAGAAACAGGTTGAAATATTTGTCAGAAAAGTTGAAATATATTGATGAAAATCCCTGACGTGGACTCGCATTCCAATTCAGAACTAGTCTCTCCATGCGCAAAAGTAATTCAAGCAGACGCTCGTAATTATGGCCACACGCACATGATGCACAGTGCACCGTCAGAGAAGTTCACCATGAATTGACTGTATATTTCATCATTGAAGTAAACATTATTTGTCCCGTCAAATCTATTTATCCCTCCTAAAATAAAGGACTCGGGACTCGAGAGGTATCGACGTTGATAAGACTCGGACTTGGGAGTTGGGTAGGGTGTTGACTCGACTCCAACACTGTGTCTATACTCTATTTGGCTTCCTCTAGACAGTGACGTAACTTAACAGGCGCAGCTTGTACGCACACATATTTATCTTCCATCTTTTAACGCTCGTCTGTATACGCCAACGCCTCGAGTAAGCGTGCGCGTTATGTACGCGGTTACGTCACTGTCTCGTAATGACCAAATAGACTATTAGCTATGGTAGCAGTGCGTTCTAGTCCATTTGGCCATCACGAGACAGTGACGTAACTGCGTTTTCTACTAACGCGCCTATAGCGCTGGCGTATACACACGAGCATTGAAAGACGGGACGATACAATACATAAGCGTGCGTACAGTAAAGGCTGTGCCTGTTTAGGTTACGTCACTATCAAGAGGAAGCCAATACTAAAGAGTACAGTTGAAATTATACTCCAATTCCTTCGACTGTATGTGAATGAAGAGGACGAAGCTTATTATATTACTTTTATTAGTCCAAGCTTTCAAGAAAAAGTGGGTTTTTTTGAGTCAATGACATGATTTGATGCTGATAATCATAATTTGAGGAGCTAACATTCAACATCTTCATGATCTTGAAAGTTATTCAATTAGGTTTTCGCTTTTTAAAACAAGAAAACACCCACATCACATATCATGTTTTAATAATTGTTAAATAAGTGCGTAAGAACGTGGAAATGAATGGGCATTTGATACACGGAAACGGGTGTCAAGGTTTCTGAATTCGTAGGGCTTATAGCAAAATGCTGGCAAAATCTCGATCTGAATCTCGATCGCGCATGCAAAAGGACACTGAAATGCACTATTTTCCGTTCGTTTGCCATCAAATGTGTTTTTAGTTTTCAAAAATATAGTATTCAATTTTCCTAAAACACGACAAAAAAGTTTGGTAATTTTATGGTACAAGTTCCTATTTTGAGCCTGAAAATGACGAAAAAATGTCTCTTTTTTGCGAAAAAAGCCATCTCAATAAACTTCAATATCTTGACTAATTTAACTCCGATTTTGATCGGGTTTTGAACATTTTATTTCTAGGTAAATTAGCATTAAATATAGAAACATGAATCCAGTACAAATACATCGTCTTCATGTACAAAGTCCCTTTTTTGTATAAAATGCGAAAGCCGATGACGTCACATGTGGCGATTCTGGGGACGACGCCAACTATCGTCCAAATCGGGAAAGGAAAATGGCGGTCGCAATTTCGGGGTTGAATAAGACGACACAGTGCCTATGGCGATCGGCCCTCGTGAACAAATTATAATTGCTGTGAGTTTCATTCTAATATCAAAATGGGTAGCACACATGAGGAAGTGGTTTTGCCCTCTATTTCTGGCTTCGGTACAAAGTACAATGCCATCCATCAACCAAATGGGTAGCACATTAATTCATCATAAACAATTATTTCTCTGTAGAACTGAAATTGCTAGTTCTAAATCATCATTTACCCTTATATTTAATATTAAATTAACACTACTAATAACACTAAATAGCAGCTTCTTGACCAGTTGATTTGTCTTCAAATGAAATATAATTGCTGTGAATTTCTTTCTAATATCAAAATGGGTAGCACACATGAGGAAGTGCTGTCGCCCTCTATTGTTGACTTCGATACGAGGGATATTGCCATCAACCAAATGGGTAGCACATTAATTCACCATATACAATTACTTCTCTGAAAAACTAAATTTGCTATTTCTAAATCATCATTTGCCCCAATATTTAACAACAGAAAAACACAACTATTAATACTAAATAATAGGTTCTTTCCAAGTTTATTTGTCTTCAAACAAATTATAATTGCTGTGAGTTTCATTCTAATATCAAAATGGGTAGCACACATGAGGAAGTGGTTTTGCCCTCTATTTCTGGCTTCGGTACAAAGTACAATGCCATCCATCAACCAAATGGGTAGCACATTAATTACTCATAAACAATTACTTCTCTGTAGAACTGAAATTGCTAGTTCTAATAAATCATTTACCCTTATATTTAATATTAAATTAACACAACTAATAACACTAAATAGCAGCTTCTTGACCAGTTGATTTGTCTTCAAATGAAATATAATTGCTGTGAATTTCTTTCTAATATCAAAATGAGTAGCACACATGAGGAAGTGCTGTCGCCCTCTATTGTTGACTTCGATACGAAGGATATTGCCATCAACCAAATGGGTAGCACATTATTTCACCATATACAATTACTTCTCTGAAAAACTAAATTTGCTATTTCTAAATCATCATTTGCCCAATATTTAACAACAGCAAAACACAACTATTAATACTAAACAACAGGGACTTTCCAAGTTTATTTGTATTCAAACAAATTATAATTGCTGTGAGTTTCATTCTAATATCAAAATGGGTAGCACACATGAGGAAGTGGTTTTGCCCTCTATTTCTGGCTTCGGTACAAAGTACAATGCCATCCATCAACCAAATGGGTAGCACATTAATTACTCATAAACAATTACTTCTCTGTAGAACTGAAATTGCTAGTTCTAAATCATTCTTTACCCTTATATTTAATATTAAATTAACACAACTAATAACACTAAACAGCAGCTTCTTGACCAGTTGATTTGTCTTCAAATGAAATATAATTGCTGTGAATTTCTTTCTAATATCAAAATGGGTAGCACACATGAGGAAGTGCTGTCGTCCTCTATTGTTGACTTCGGTACGAGGGATATTGCCTTCAACCAAATGGGTAGCACATTAATTCACCATATACAATTACTTCTCTGAAAAACTAAATTTGCTATTTCTAAATCATCATTTGCCCCAATATTTAACAACAGAAAAACACAACTATTAATACTAAACAACAGGTTCTTTGCAAGTTTATTTGTCTTCAAACAAATTATAATTGCTGTGAGTTTCATTATAATATCAAAATGGGTAGCACACATGAGGAAGTGGTTTTGCCCTCTATTTCTGGCTTCGGTACAAAGTACAATGCCATCCATCAACCAAATGGGTAGCACATTAATTACTCATAAACAATTACTTCTTTGTAGAACTGAAATTGCTAGTTCTAAATCATCATTTACCCTTATATTTAATATTAAATTAACACAACTAATAACACTAAATAGCAGCTTCTTGACCAGTTGATTTGTCTTCAAATGAAATATAATTGCTGTGAATTTCTTTCTAATATCAAAATGGGTAGCACACATGAGGAAGTGCTGTCGCCCTCTATTGTTGACTTCGATACGAGGGATATTGCCATCAACCAAATGGGTAGCACATTATTTCACCATATACAATTATTTCTCTGAAAAACTAAATTTGCTATTTCTAAATCATCATTTGCCCAATATTTAACAACAGCAAAACACAACTATTAATACTAAACAACAGGTTCTTTCCAAGTTTATTTGTATTCAAACAAATTATAATTGCTGTGAGTTTCATTCTAATATCAAAATGGGTAGCACACATGAGGAAGTGGTTTTGCCCTCTATTTCTGGCTTCGGTACAAAGTACAATGCCATCCATCAACCAAATGGGTAGCACATTAATTACTCATAAACAATTACTTCTCTGTAGAACTGAAATTGCTAGTTCTAAATCATCCTTTACCCTTATATTTAATATTAAATTAACACAACTAATAACACTAAACAGCAGCTTCTTGACCAGTTGATTTGTCTTCAAATGAAATATAATTGCTGTGAATTTCTTTCTAATATCAAAATGGGTAGCACACATGAGGAAGTGCTGTCGTCCTCTATTGTTGACTTCGGTACGAGGGATATTGCCTTCAACCAAATGGGTAGCACATTAATTCACCATATACAATTACTTCTCTGAAAAACTAAATTTGCTATTTCTAAATCATCATTTGCCCCAATATTTAACAACAGAAAAACACAACTATTAATACTAAACAACAGGTTCTTTGCAAGTTTATTTGTCTTCAAACAAATTATAATTGCTGTGAGTTTCATTATAATATCAAAATGGGTAGCACACATGAGGAAGTGGTTTTGCCCTCTATTTCTGGCTTCGGTACAAAGTACAATGCCATCCATCAACCAAATGGGTAGCACATTAATTACTCATAAACAATTACTTCTTTGTAGAACTGAAATTGCTAGTTCTAAATCATCATTTACCCTTATATTTAATATTAAATTAACACAACTAATAACACTAAATAGCAGCTTCTTGACCAGTTGATTTGTCTTCAAATGAAATATAATTGCTGTGAATTTCTTTCTAATATCAAAATGGGTAGCACACATGAGGAAGTGCTGTCGCCCTCTATTGTTGACTTCGATACGAGGGATATTGCCATCAACCAAATGGGTAGCACATTATTTCACCATATACAATTACTTCTCTGAAAAACTAAATTTGCTATTTCTAAATCATCATTTGCCCAATATTTAACAACAGCAAAACACAACTATTAATACTAAACAACAGGTTCTTTCCAAGTTTATTTGTATTCAAACAAATTATAATTGCTGTGAGTTTCATTCTAATATCAAAATGGGTAGCACACATGAGGAAGTGGTTTTGCCCTCTATTTCTGGCTTCGGTACAAAGTACAATGCCATCCATCAACCAAATGGGTAGCACATTAATTACTCATAAACAATTACTTCTCTGTAGAACTGAAATTGCTAGTTCTAAATCATCCTTTACCCTTATATTTAATATTAAATTAACACAACTAATAACACTAAACAGCAGCTTCTTGACCAGTTGATTTGTCTTCAAATGAAATATAATTGCTGTGAATTTCTTTCTAATATCAAAATGGGTAGCACACATGAGGAAGTGCTGTCGTCCTCTATTGTTGACTTCGGTACGAGGGATATTGCCTTCAACCAAATGGGTAGCACATTAATTCACCATATACAATTACTTCTCTGAAAAACTAAATTTGCTATTTCTAAATCATCATTTGCCCCAATATTTAACAACAGAAAAACACAACTATTAATACTAAACAACAGGTTCTTTGCAAGTTTATTTGTCTTCAAACAAATTATAATTGCTGTGAGTTTCATTATAATATCAAAATGGGTAGCACACATGAGGAAGTGGTTTTGCCCTCTATTTCTGGCTTCGGTACAAAGTACAATGCCATCCATCAACCAAATGGGTAGCACATTAATTCATCATAAACAATTATTTCTCTGTAGAACTGAAATCGCTAGTTCTAAATCATCATTTACCCTTATATTTAATATTAAATTAACACTACTAATAACACTAAATAGCAGCTTCTTGACCAGTTGATTTGTCTTCAAATGAAATATAATTGCTGTGAATTTCTTTCTAATATCAAAATGGGTAGCACACATGAGGAAGTGCTGTCGCCCTCTATTGTTGACTTCGATACGAGGGATATTGCCATCAACCAAATGGGTAGCACATTAATTCACCATATACAATTACTTCTCTGAAAAACTAAATTTGCTATTTCTAAATCATCATTTGCCCCAATATTTAACAACAGAAAAACACAACTATTAATACTAAATAATAGGTTCTTTCCAAGTTTATTTGTCTTCAAACAAATTATAATTGCTGTGAGTTTCATTCTAATATCAAAATGGGTAGCACACATGAGGAAGTGGTTTTGCCCTCTATTTCTGGGGTCGGTACAAAGTACAATGCCATCCATCAACCAAATGGGTAGCACATTAATTACTCATAAATAATTACTTCTCTGTAGAACTGAAATTGCTAGTTCTAATAAATCATTTACCCTTATATTTAATATTAAATTAACACAACTAATAACACTAAATAGCAGTTTCTTGACCAGTTGATTTGTCTTCAAATGAAATATAATTGCTGTGAATTTCTTTCTAATATCAAAATGGGTAGCACACATGAGGAAGTGCTGTCGCCCTCTATTGTTGACTTCGGTACGAGGGCTATTGACATCAACCAAATGGGTAGCACATTAATTCACCATATACAATTACTTCTCTGAAATACTAAATTTGCTATTTCTAAATCATCATTTGCCCCAATATTTAACAACAGAAAAACACAACTATTAATACTAAACAACAGGTTCTTTGCAAGTTTATTTGTCTTCAAACAAATTATAATTGCTGTGAGTTTCATTCTAATATCAAAATGGGTAGCACAAATGAGGAAGTGGTTTTGCCCTCTATTTCTGGCTGCGGTACAAAGTACAATGCCATCCATCAACCAAATGGGTAGCACATTAATTACTCATAAACAATTACTTCTCTGTAGAACTGAAATTGCTAGTTCTAATTAATCATTTACCCTTATATTTAATATTAAATTAACACAACTAATAACACTAAATAGCAGCTTCTTGACCAGTTGATTTGTCTTCAAATGAAATATAATTGCTGTGAATTTCTTTCTAATATCAAAATGGGTAGCACACATGAGGAAGTGCTGTCGCCCTCTATTGTTGACTTCGATACGAGGGATATTGCCATCAACCAAATGGGTAGCACATTAATTCACCATATACAATTACTTCTCTGAAAAACTAAATTTGCTATTTCTAAATCATCATTTGCCCCAATATTTAACAACAGAAAAACACAACTATTAATACTAAATAATAGGTTTTTTCCAAGTTTATTTGTCTTCAAACAAATTATAATTGCTGTGTGTTTCATTCTAATATCAAAATGGGTAGCACACATGAAGAAGTGGTTTTGCCCTCTATTTCTGGCTTCGGTACAAAGTACAATGCCATCCATCAACCAAATGGGTAGCACATTAATTACTCATAAACAATTACTTCTCTGTAGAACTGAAATTGCTAGTTCTAATTAATCATTTACCCTTATATTTAATATTAAATTAACACAACTAATAACACTAAATCGCAGCTTTTTGACCAGTTGATTTGTCCTCAAATGAAATATAATTGCTGTGAATTTCTTTCTAATATCAAAATGGGTAGCACACATGAGGAAGTGCTGTCGCCCTCTATTGTTGACTTCGATACGAGGGATATTGCCATCAACCAAATGGGTAGCACATTAATTGAGTCGCCGAAGGCTGACTATATAGTTTCGTTTTGCCATTTTAAGGGTGTTGCTCTAGAAAATAGTAAGCCCAATGACGCGAAATGAGGACAAGGCTAAATTTACCTAGAAGTTGTACGGTAGAGCTCTGTTTCGATTTCCAAACACACCCCGACGTCTGCGTCGCGCAAAATATAGAGTTATAGATACTTGTGAGAATAAATAATTACATTTATAGGTAAAATATAGGTGTCTAATGGTCGAGATTCAAACCATCCAGGAAAGTGGTGTAATCGATGGTTCAATTGTGATTTTGTACGATTTTTGTATGCGTAACGAGTCGGTCCTGTGAATATTCTAGAAGACACCCACAAGGTCGCGTAACGCAAAATATCGAGTTACGGGTGTTTGTTAGACTAAATAATGCTATATGTAGGTAGAGTATAGATTTCTCATTTGTTGGAGTATATTTTCGACATTCAATTCATCCAGGAAAGTGTTGTAATCGATGGTCCAATTGTGAATTTGTAGCATGTTTTTGAGCAGAAACTGCGTAACAGCCATTTTGTTTCTATTTCCAAAAGCTTCTATAATTAGGCAACCCGTACGCGTCGTCCAAAATATCGAAAAATACGTCCATGTTAGAATAAATTATTGTAAATGTAGGTAAATTGTAGGGTTTTAAAGAACTGGCTCTGTTGTCGAGATTCAATTCATCCAGGAAAGGTGACAATCGATGGTATTTGTAGCATGTGTTTGTGGATAAAATGGCTTAAAATGGCGTGTCACAATATATTGGGCTGTTTACGTGCGGGAAATATTGCAACGGCTGCCACACACAGGCCGATGTGTCACTATACATCGACTCCATTACCGAAATTGAAGCCTCTGAGTGTGATAGCGCCCTCTATTTGCGAGTTACCTCACGCGTTTCATGTGCCCTTTCGTGTTGTCAATGATAGCGTTGTCAAGATAGCGCCCTCCTTTTACAAGTCACATTTTGCGTACCCACGCACATAGATGCCCATCCCTGGTGGACTTTAAACCGGAAACGATGCGTCTCAGTCTGCCTAAAATAAATAAATGACCATCGTCAATTCCTTCGTTTTCGAGTAATTTTCAACAGGCAGATTTATTCCTGGATTGCGAGCGTAACTGAAACTGTGAATGGCCGGGGAAACGGTAAGTGTTTGTCTTTTAATAACTTTCATGACTTTATTATAACTTGAAGTTGAAGTTGAAAATGTGTAAAATTAATATAATAAAATATTAATAAGCTTTTTTATTTATTTAGTTTAAGTTTTGGTTGCGATTGACATTTGACATGTTGAATTGAATAGGACTTGATAAAGTGTAGCTCTGAATCCTAGCTCTATCTCATCTGTTACTAATACCTGGGACTAATATATCTAAATAATAGTAGTGATGGTCAAGAAATCATGAAATAACGGGTGATTGCGATTTTTGGATGATATCTCTTTTCATTACAATTTACAATGTTAACTTTTTTAGTAGACAAGCCTAAAAAGGGCATTCAAATTCAATCCAGTAGGCCTATTTCTTGGAATAAGTAAAAATATCAGTGACAGTGACTGAGGTTGATGCGATATAATTATATAAACCAAGGTATACAGGCTATATCTTGCTAGCTAGACGTCCCGTACGGAAAATTGAAAGACTTACATGTATTTTTTTTTTTTTCATTAAAATTAATAAATTGCAAGCCCGGGACTAGCGGGGACTATATAAATCATAACAATGAATTTTAATCCAGTCACGCCAGCGTTCATCCAAATGTTGAATTTGCAGCATGAAGAGCCTTGACAACCACGCCACAACGCGATCATACGTGACATGAATAAACATGAACTTACATAATTGTCCAATCATGCAGCGTGGGCATGGCATGGGGTCTTGTTGATTGGGGCCGCGATCGGACAATTACCTAGATTTGTTTACAAGTACGTCACATCTTCCGGTTTTACTGCGCCCTTGTCACACGATTGACGCGGTCACGCACAATACGCCCCAGTCGCATGGGACACTGAAGAATAGTATACGATTTGATCGAGAATTCTTTGTTTTGATATAGGACTGGGTCGTACAAATTGCAAATATGATGTCCCGGGACATTCATGTACGGACGGTCCTTGCAGAGCAAGGCACCAGTCCCGGCCAGGACAAAGTGTATGCCCCGGCTCACAGACTGTGGGTCGGTTTATAATTTCTTTCTGCAAACAACGGGATGGATTTCTACTTGTTCCCTATGTGTTATTTAGGCTTATTCCATCAATTCAAGCACATCACATCTCTAATGTAGCTTATTTATATCATGTATCTACAATGTATACGTCCGGGGTGTACATTTGTGTACCCTAGCGTACGCCCCGGCTGCAAATTTATTAAACGTAAAGAACATTTGGCCAAACACTGTTACTAAGCAAAAAATCACGTATAAAGTGGGGAAGACTTCAAATATATAAATCCAAATCAGCACATAAGGCCAAATAAAAAAAATAAAAAACAGTTTCTCGTTCCCGTCCGCTTCCTTTTTGCCGGCCGGCTCCTTTTTTCTTTTTTTTCTTTCTTTTTTTAAACAAAAGTTGTTGTTTTTTAAGCCCCAAAACACTTTTTTAACCACAAAAGGTATCGTTTTTTTCAATGTTAAGTCAAATATATGTATAAACATCTGTAGGCCCTATTTTTTGTTTCCTTTTGTTTTCAACAAAGTTGTAGCCAATACAAGTCTGAAAACGGTGTTAGAAAAGGTGTCTGTCATTTAAGAAACAACAGCAACTGGAAAAAGGTCGAAAGCGGAAGTTTATTTTTGTTTAAAAATCAGTCCGCCATTTTGGATCCGCCATTTTGAAGAAAAAAAGAAAACAAAAAAAGGGGCCTCCTTCCTTGTTTCAAAAAGCCCGGACGAGAAACTGGTTTTTTTATTTGGCCTAAATCACAGTTGAAACAGGACAAACAGATGACAACTGCAGAGACAATTTGGCAGGCATTCTGTCAGAGCAGGAGCAACTATACAAATACAATGGACATGTGTGATGTATCAGTCTCATCATGTACATGTATGCCTATACTATACTATACTATACTATACGCTTTTATATTCCGCCAATGTATCAAATGTTGTAAATGGTAAATAATATCGCGCCCCGGCTAGGGGGACACAGTTTGTACGTCCTGTACACTCCAACGCATAGCCGGGCACCGGTATATTAGCGATGTACATTCGCCTTGTCCCAGGTCACCGAGAGCCGGGCTTACAACAAGTGCATTTTAACAATATTTTAATTTTTATGTTCACTTTTACAAGGATTTCAATATTTTATTTATCAAAAAAAAAATTAAAAACTGTTTAAAAAAATCGCATTCCACATTAGGTTTTGAAAAAAAACTGAAGAGCTTTGAGACAACAGATTTTTTTAAATATAGCCTTAGGCCAAATTCTTTTTTTTTGTAAATATGTTCATAGATGGGTCAAAAATATATTCATAGATGGGTCAAAAAAAGTTGGGTCGGTCGGTCGGAAAATCTTTTTTTTAAATTTTTATTTTTAAACATTGGTTGTTCTGGCCCTTTCCTACAAACACAAAAACTAGCATGCACCATTGTGAGCCTTATCAATGGCAGGCTAATGGCAATGGTTAATTTTAGCATGGTTTAGCCCACATTTGATTTGAAATAACCAACATATTTATAGCCCATGACCCACAGCATAGCGTTAGAAACTTTTATCTTTAGATCCTAATTACTACGGTATAAGTTTTATTCTGTTCAAAAGTATAACTTTTATCATGTACCATTTCTGAATTATTTGGTCCTTAACATGGAGGTGACATGAAAAGGGTATTGGCTCACATGAGGAGTAACGTAGGGTTCAATATAGGTAATTCAAATGAATGTTTTTAAAAAAATTAAAAAATTAAAAATTAAAAAAAATTAAATTAAAAAAAAATCTATTTTTTTTTTAATTTACAACAAATCAAAAAAAGAATTTTTTTTCTGACCAGTCGGGACTGCCTCACACGGTCGGTCGGACGAGGGCAAGCAAACATTTTTTTTTTTTGGGGGGGGGGGCCTTACGGGACGTGTAGCAAGACAGCACCGGCGTCAGGGATAGCACTGGATCAAAAATGTCTCATGACATTTTTAGGACCCCGTAGGACTTCAAAAAAACAAATATAAGGGGTCCCCAAGAAAATTGAGGGGTCCTGAAGTTTAGGTATTTGAACAATTTACTTTTTTATGGACATGGACAGTTTTAATGAATTTATATTGTGAGCAAAGGATTGATATATGTAATTTACAGAATTTCTTAAGGTTTCCATTTCCATTCATCGTCACATTTAATTTTAATGGGTCCCTTCAATTTTGATCGGGACCCGCAAGTATTTCCTATTTGAAACCTGATGCGTCACTATAAGAAAGTGAGAGGTCTAGGACGCGCAGACGCGTCAGAATGCAACCCCTGACCGGGGTACATATTATTTGATCATTAAACATGAATCATGATAATCTGAAGCAAAACTTTGACTAATTTTATTCAGAAAGGTTGAAAAATATTGATAGATGAAACACCGCCTACATGTAGATGTAGACAGTCGGTGTCGTAAATTTAGTGTAGCAGGAACAAATAGAGGGATCCTACAAAAATGTAATTCAAGACAGCTATGTTGGAAATAGAATACTTTTGAGATATTCAACCAAGACACTCATTCTTAGCAAATAGTTTGACTAATTTTATTCAGAAAAGTGAAAAAATGTAAAAAATGAAAAAATGTTGATTGAAATATCTGACGTCCACTAGTTAGTTCCAGTAACAGGTAACTCATTGAATCAGTAGTTTGATAAGGTCGAGTGTTAATGACATGAAATTTCACAGGTCCTCTTATTTACTAGGATTAACGCCAAGTCAGATTCTTTCATTTCATACATGTAGCTCTCAGCACAGGCGTTGCATCCAAAGGTTAAACATGGCCTTGTCTAAACTACGAAAACTAACATGTTACAGTTGGCTTCATAAAATTAGTATTCATAATCATATACTAGTGGGAATAAGGCGATCAAAATTCAAGTCAGCTTTCTTGGAATTTGAAATAGGTTGAGCTATGTTACACATGATATCTCAAGCAAAAGTTTGACTAATTTTATTTAGAAAATTGGACAATATTGATGAAAAGTATCTGATGGGCAATTCCACGGTAACAGCGTGACGGTTTGGAAGATATTTTCACACTTCATATGCAAATAACATACACACTTGAATTATTCAGAACATTTTTTATTGCATTTCTACTACTAGTACAACCTACACATAGAAAGAAAAAAAGAAGAAAAAAATCATTCACATTTGGTCCCATGTCACAAGGTGGTGTAATTTGTGTTACATGGTCAAAATTGCCAAAAAAGGTATTTTGTTATATGTTTTAGGTATTGCCACCCTCTACTAATTCATACCACTTTTTTGTTAAAAATTCCTTTCGTTAACGCAAAATCGGCTAATTAATAGTTAATTAGTCCATTGTTGGCAATGTAAACAAGAATTTTCAAATGCGTTTTTCTCAAATTGGACCTACTGTACTAAAAGAAGCACACAATTGAAGTAATTGGTTGTATCAGACTGATACATACAGAATATATTGAAAACATACTAATACACAAATTGAGCAGTGAAATTTGGTAAAAAATATTGTAATTTGAATATTAATTACAATTTAATTATTACCTTAATTTATGCGGTATACCCAGAATGAAATTATTGTTTATCACTATGTAAAATTACCAAAGTAGTCAAGTTTCAAGTTTGAGTCCACTGCATATGATAAATAGATACAAAAGAAGTAACATTGTGGTGAAGGACACTTTTGTAATTAGTTAATTAAGTTAATTAAGCGATCTTACTAAGTGGCTTCAAGAATACATCCTCTTTTGATATGTGTAATTTATCCTAAGGTAAATGACTTTAAAATGCTCTAGCATTTCTTTAAAGCATTACTAAACAGGTCCTACATGATTGAATGTATCTCTAAAACATTTTAAACCATGATAACACATGATTAATTAATTATACAGCCAATTAATTAATAATTACCATCGCTATAAATCAGAGAAAACAGAACTTCAGTATGCCCTAATGGGTTGATAAATGGCAATCATTATTCTTTTTTAGATGAATTTGTATTTATTACAAATTTATCTTTAAAATGAGATATTGATGAGGTTGATAGGACAAGGGGTTACGAAAATACAACAATTTATTCAAATCAACACTACGAAAATCTTGTATTTCCCTATGCTAATACATTACCCGCACCGCCTGAGCCGCACCGCCTGAGCCGCGACCCCTGCTTCTTCAGATTTAAACTGCTGTAACTTAGTTATTTAAATTTCTATTTCAATGAGATTTCACACTGTTATAGACCTATCTCTTAGCTTTAAAATGATGCATCAACCATTTCAATAAGCCAAGGGGTTGTGGTGCTATAAGGTTTTAATGACGAAACCATTCCGAAAAATGTAACACCGCCACCCTTTTAGCATGCCCACCTTATGACATGCGACCATTTATGAAATATGAATATTAATGAGTGCGGTAACCGTAACAGCGTGACGCTAAAATAAAAAGGACATAGGTATTTTTCTCATTTATGAATGGTTAAAACTCTGTGAATTTTTTTTAATTTTTAATTTTCATCAGGTGGATTGTAATTATAAGAAAGTCAGCTATAACTTCCCTGTATAAAAAAGAAAATATCTTATGATTTTAAATATATGATACAATAAACAAATTTGCATACGGTAACAGCGTGACGGTAACAGCGTGACCAAAGGCTGACCCTATATGAGCAATGCAAAAAGATCAAACATTGACGATATAATGATCTCCAAAACTTACACATAGTGATTGTTGATTTTAATTAAATTAAATCACATTATAGTGTTAAATACAATATTAAGTTAATTAAATTATCCAATTAAAACACATTTAACTTAAAAATTGTATTGGAACTCACTGTATAATTAAATGAGGGTCACGCTGTTACCGTCACGCTGTTACCGTCACGCTGTTACCGTCACGCTGTTACCAAAAAAGTAACAGCGTGACATATTGCTAATTGAAATAATTAATTAACAAAAAGTAGTACTGCATCTTTGAAACATGTATGTTATAGGTCTATGGGAGTGTGATTTGCATTGCAAGTATTATTTAATTGGTATGTAGATTTAATGAAAATTTAAAAAACCTTAAAAACATTCATTTTTTCGGTAACAGCATGACATTTTGGTGAAATCTTAATAAAAATTGATCGTTGAGTCGCAACGCAGAGTGTTTTTTTTTTTTTTTTTTAATTTAAAGAATAATATAAGTATGTAAGAGCTCACAACTGATCAAATAATGTTAAAGTGATTATTTTCAGTTCATAAATATGAATAGCATTATAAATAACAGATTTTACAACAAAATTAATAAAATTAGTAGATTATGCTAATTAAAACGGGGGAAAAACACAAAATATGTAAACAAAATGAAAATAAAGTTCATATCTGGAAAATTTAGACTTTTAGCTTTAATTTGATACTAAATATGTAATATGTTAGGATATGAATAACTTGAAAATGAGTGGTCATGTCCACCTTTGCATGGAATTGCCCTGATGCTGATGCTTTAATTTCATAGCTCTGAGACAGCTATCATCATGATTCATAGCCAGGGGCGGAAATTTCTTGTTAGGTGTGGGGGGATGATAAGTGTGGCCCCAAAAAAAGAATTTGAGCTGGTGCCATCTATGCGGTGCGCAGCACCGCACTCCGAGCTATGCTCAGACAGGGGGTGTCTGAGGGGGATGTGCCCCCCTGAGAAGTAGAAAAAAATTCAGTTTTCAAACTCATTTGGTGCGATCTGGTGTATACTTTTGACCAATATTGTATTGAAAAGCCATCGCTTTATTTTCAATAAAGATTTTGTTTTTTATAAATCATGTCAATGCACGAAAGAAGTTGAGCAATTTTTTTATATTGATATATTCTTGATTTTAGTATTAGATGATTGAAAAGCTCCAACAGGGGGAGTCTGGGGATGTTTCCCCCTCAGAAGTAGAAACAAATTCAATTTTCAAACTCATTTGGTGCGATCTGGTGTATACTTTTGACCAATAGTCCTATTGTATTGAAAAGCCATCGCTTCATTTTCAATAAATATTTTGTTTTTTATCAATGCACGAAAGAAGTTGAGCAATTTTGTTATATTGATATATTCTTGACTTTAGTATTAGATGATTTAAAAGCTCCAACAAGGGGAGTCTGAGGGGGGATGTTCCCCCTGAGAAGTAGAAAACATTTCAATTTTCAAACTCATTTAGTGCGATCTGGTGTATACTTTTGACCAATATTGTATTGAAAAGCCATCCCTTCATTTTCAATAAATATTTTGTTTTTTATCAATGCACAAAAGAAGATTTTAGTATAGATGGTTTAAAAGCTCGAACAGGGGGATTCTGAGGAGGGATGTGCCCCCGCTCAGAATTGGATTTTTTAAATTTTCGAACCCATTTGGTGCCATTTGGTGTGTACTTTTTGACCAATATTTTATTGAAAAGCAATCACTTTATTTCTGATCAATATTGGCTTTTTAAATAGGCAGATAGGCCTATGCCAGAAAACAGTTAATTAGTTACCACCAAAAGATGAGATTCTAGTCAACGTACGTACGCGTAGGCTTACGTATCCTGACCAACGTACAATAAACTCCAAACGTTTTTATGTCCCTCGCCTCGCATGCCCCCCTGCCCGCCTTTCTTTCTCTTTTTCCTTTTTTTTCTCCTTTTTCCCCTTTTTTTCTTTCTTTTTTTCTTTTTTCCCCCCTTTTCCCCTTTTCTTTTTTGGTAGATGTGAAAAATCAGGGGGGGGGGATGATTACATTGTTCATCCCCCAGATCAAAAAGTGGGGGGGGGGGGGATATATCCCTCCCCATCCCCCCCCCCCCCCGGGATATTCGCCCTTGTTCATAGCCAGGGTTGTAGCTAGCCACATTTTAGTGCCGGCTAAAATCTCACACATTTATCGCCACTCTCTGGCATTCAGAACATTTTGTGGTATTTGATGTACATGTGGTTAAAAAATACTTTGAACTTTGGTCAACTTTTTTTTGAATTACCCGGTAGGTCTTCTTATCAAATATTTTGTTGTGCCATTTTTCTTTTTAATTTGTATTTGTGGTTCATCTACTTTTATTCCCAAGAAACAATGTTTGGCATGTAAACGACGTAAAGCGGAGACCAAAGCTACATTGTACATTATTCAAATTCTGAAAGAAGTGTTTTATTCAGTACTCACTGGACTCATACCCTACTCCAGCTATAAAATGTTGTTGAATTAAGAACTAATTGAGTTCAGGAAAAACTCTCAAAGTAATCACAAAGTGTGTTTCGCATATTTGGGAAATACATACATGCGATGCGATTTTAAATGCGGATATCTAATCCCGGGGGGGCCAGTCAAACATAATGGTGTACACATGCGTGACCAAATTTTTTCCAGATACCCCCTAAACAAGTTTGACCCTGCAAGCAAAATTACCCCCTAAACAAGTTACCCTAAACACGTTCGACCTGTATTTTAAGCCGGGATTTTAAGCCACCCTTTTTTTATTGAAAATCAGCGTTTTTGATACCCTTAACGCGTAACGCGCGTGACGCGTCCAACATTGAAAAAACACCCCTTTTTACGCGTTTTTTTGGTCACGCATGTGTACAACATTATGTTTGACTGGCCCCCCGGGTATCTAATATTGTTATTTTTTTTATTTTTTGCCCAATTTCTTTTGTTGGTTTTTAGTTGCTCTTTCAGAAAAAAATGTGGTCATCAATTTTTTCAGACAACTATGAAAAGAAATCCCACACTTGGGCTCATGCGCGCGGGGTATGTGAGACAGGTTTTTTTCTTCTTTTTTGAATTTAATTCCAGCACCCTATTATTGAAAATTAAATGCGCCGAGAAGAAACAAATTTGGCACATACCGCTCCATGTATCGCTTCAGGATTGGCCCCACTTTCACTAAGCCATTGATACATTCTTATATTAGTCTTGCCTTTTTATTTGTAATCCTATTTATGTTTACAGATCGTGATGAGATTAGTATAATAGGAATGGTGCTTTTATCTACTACATGTAACTTGTTTGACTGTGATACAGTGCCTGCATATGTGATGGTGGTATACCTTCAACATCTCTTTGCTTGCATTATGTGGATTCATCTGAAGGTATGTTTGTTTCCCTTACATATGGTTCACTATGAAGGTGTGCCCACTGTACATTGTCAGGGTGCTGGGATGTTAATGCTGGCCCCATTCATGACTATACTCTATTTCTCTTCTTCTGGACAGTGACGTAACTTTACAGGCCCAGCATTTCACTACAAATTATGAAGGTGTACTTTTGGACATTGGTACTATTGGGTGTGCTTTTGAAGTTCCTCAAAACTGCACTTACCTCAAAATGCCTTTCAGAAGTCAAAATAAGCCAATTATGTAGGCTTACATGTACTATGGTCAGGTACCCCCCCCCCCCCACCCCTCCCCCTCCCACTCACAATATCTTGCGCACGCCACTGTATATAATTACATAGTTGTTGTTTTTATACATACACAATTATTGTACCACAATAGGCTTATATTATAAATTTGCAGAGTAAATTGCATGCTAAATAACACCCAAACCCCATTTTTCACAATGTCTTTTCCTCCGAATTTCGGCCTTTTAAATCAAATAAGCAGATTTGATTGGCTCTCTATAGCCTATCCTAGGCCTAAAAAAGGTTACCGCAAACACGGTCAAACCAATGAGTTAATACTATAATAACTCTTGGTTGCAAACATGCCAGACTAGTATAGCCTAATACGCACATTTAGAGCTATTGGGCACGGCAAAATGTCGGTCTTTTTCTGGCAAGGTGCAAGCTATTAGAGAGTTTGAAGTCCTAACATATGGAGGTAAACTGTTAACTAATGTAAAACAAATATTCTTTTTCATTGAAACTATCGAATACGGCGTAGTTTTGTAATTTTCATCAGCGTTATTAGCTGGTTATCAACGTATTTCAATGCAATACCACACGTTAGCGTAAAACCAGAAGTAGGGCGTACCAACATCAGCGCGATACCGCCCAACACTAGGGAAACCCTAAATCCGCGTATTCAAGACCATAATTTTGTTGCTCTCCAACTGAAGACATTTTATTGCTGTCCAACTGAAGAACATTGGGCAAAAGGGAAAAGCGAGATGCATGTTGCCAAGGTACACTTTATAAAACAATCAGTACATTAATATTAACCCTAACCCCGGTTTAGGGTTTTTGACCGGGATCACAATTTTCGAGGGAAAAACACCAACTAAATCTCCTGGAACCTGCCGGGATTCGATCCAGGGACCCTCCGTTCTCAAGCCCCATGTCCCAACCACTAAGTCCCGGCCGCCCTCAGCTACACATTCGCGCAGTATACTGCGCTTACTATATAGGCTCGGTTGACTACGTCATCGAAAACAGACGACGCATGCGTTTGGAGAGGGACTTTTGATTAGCATTTTTTAGCACTCAGGGGTGGTGGGGGGGGGGGGGGGTTAGGGTTAATAGTGTGTATATTAAAAAAAATGTTCTATTGCTATCATCTAAAGTTAAATGAAGACAAAACAGAAGTTCTGCACATCACATCACACTTCAGGCCCGGAGATTGTAGGCCTATTCCATAAATGTGTGTTGACGTCGACGATGCTGAGATTGAACCGTCTTTAAATGCACACAATATTGATGTTCTTTTTCAAATGATCTCAAAATGGAATCACATATTCATTAAGTAAAAGTCTGTTTGCTTCACATGCACTTTACAAAATCAACCAAATTCATCAGTTTCTTGATCAACAAACTAACTGTTAAATGTATGGTTATTACTATTGTTAATCAGATACTAATTGTCCTTATGTTTGTATATTTTGAAACACAGGTAACATCAATCAATGAAAATGATGTATGCTTGTTTTACATGAAACAGACCACCAACACTTGCTACACTTGGCCTGAAGGGGATGAAGCATTCTACAGACGCCCACTAAGTGACATCATTTGTTCTGCCCACTCCAGAATATGTGATGGTTGTGGGTTCATGGTTGTTAAACAGATTCCATTTGACCCAGGCCTAAGAACTTTTTTAAACACAGGGTGTGTTCCCCAGTACAGCTTTGACATAATGCAACCCCTTCAGCTGAAATAGAGGCTACAATCAAGGAAAATAATAGTTGGCACACTTGACGCAACTTATTACAAATATCCCTGTGCTCGCAATTGAGATCAGACTTGGGACATAGCACTGTTTAATAGAAAGCAAAAGTCTCCCCCTTTCTTATATCCTTCCCCATCCCCCATCAATCAATGTTGGGGGACCTACCATGGCTTCTGATAATATGACTCGGATCAACATTGCCTCCGGGGAGAGGGGCGGGGTTTTTTCCGTAATTAAGACAAAGTGTGCCAACCTTTTTTTCCTTGATTGTCTGATTCATTTGCTAAAAAAATCATCTGTGTTAAGTCTTTTGGCTATAACATGAGATTAAACAAAGATTTCTTCACCAGATTTGGACGACAGATAGGTTATAACACTGGTCACGTGTCCAAACAATATGCATCAACGTACTTTTAGGGACCGGTCACTTTTAAATACGGAGGTATATTTTTCACTTAAAATGGCAGTGAAACTATAGACATGACCAGTTATTTAAATTCAGATGGATGCTCGACCTCATATATCATCAGCTAAACGTTGAGAAAACATCTTCCTGTCGTTTATATATATCTCAAGACCAGTATCTATATCTATATATCTTAATACCAGTGGCTATATAACTTAAAAATATAGACCCAACATGAAATATGCCTGTTTTGTTTTGACAATAAATCAAAGTTGTCATGCCATTACGCCCATTTATAAGAATGAGTACATCTGCACTCTTTCGGTACCAAAATCTAGGACATTATGATTATTCAAGAAATAGAAGACACAGTGATAGTGCTGATTAAAAACAAATAATGCAAATCATGATTGTTAGAAAAAAGAAGCAACAAATAAATCATTATCGAATAGAAGCTTAGACAAGGATTCGAACCCGGGACAGTGGGGGGCAAGTCTCATATGTTAACCACTACACCAACCGGGCGTGTGCATATTGTAACTGAATTATACGCTATCAATGCTCGTGTATTGTCATCGCGATGGTGAATCAATATCATCGGTTCACCATAAGAAATCATCAAATGTGTCATTGTTACGAAATACAGAACTGATTTGTCAATGGATAAGGGATTAGAGGACAAATGCCGTTCATATAGACCCTTTTTAAGCAAAGATTAAGCACCGCATACCTACCTTTCAACGGTGTACCATTGGTGAAATAATATAAATCTATAGTCATATATGTTTAAATTCAGCAGGGGTGAACCGTTGAAACATACCGAAGATGCAATTAATTTCTTCTAAAAGATAGCCTATGAGTTTCACATTGTCCACTAAACACTAATCCATTGAGAAAAAGAGTTTTGCATTTCATAATAATGAGAAATTTGATGAGTTGTAATGGTGTACCGTTGCAATGATTCACCGCTGCAATAACAATGCACGTGTATTGATAGCGTATAATTCAATTACAACATGCACACACGCCCGGTTGGTGTAGTGGTTAACATATGAGACTTCCACGCCGCGGCCCCAGGTTCGAATCCTTGCCCAAGCTTCTATTTTTCTTCTTCTTGTGTGTGCCTCTAAGCTTATTTCTAAACGATCATAAAGTCCATTTTTTTAAAAATACTCGGCACGTTATCTTAGAGTTTTGTCTTCATGGCGCATTATTTGATATATGTGACTTTATTTATTTTCCATAATTTCATATTTAAATGATAAGAACATAACGTGTCATTGATGGATGGCATTGTACTTTGTACCGAAGCCAGAAATAGAGGGCAAAACCACTTCCTCATGTGTGCTACCCATTTTGATATTATAATGAAACTCACAGCAATTATAATTTGTTTGAAGACAAATAAACTTGCAAAGAACCTGTTGTTTAGTATTAATAGTTGTGTTTTTCTGTTGTTAAATATTGGGGCAAATGATGATTTAGAAATAGCAAATAGAGGGCGACAGCACTTCCTCATGTGTGCTACCCATTTTGATATTAGAAAGAAATTCACAGCAATTATATTTCATTTGAAGACAAATCAACTGGTCAAGAAGCTGCTATTTAGTGTTATTAGTTGTGTTAATTTAATATTAAATATAAGGGTAAATGATTAATTAGAACTAGCAATTTCAGTTCTACAGAGAAGTAAATGTTTATGAGTTGTTAATGTGCTACCCATTTGGTTGATGGATGGCATTGTACTTTGTACCGAAGCCAGAAATAGAGGGCAAAACCACTTCCTCATGTGTGCTACCCATTTTGATATTAGAATGAAACTCACAGCAATTATAATTTGTTTGAAGACAAATAAACTTGGAAAGAACCTATTATTTAGTATTAATAGTTGTGTTTTTCTGTTGTTAAATATTGGGGCAAATGATGATTTAGAAATAGCAAATTTTGTTTTTTAGAGAAGTAATTGTATATGGTGATTTAATGTGCTACCCATTTGGTTGATGGCAATATCCCTCGTATCGAAGTCAACAATAGAGGGCGACAGCACTTCCTCATGTGTGCTACCCATTTTGATATTAGAAAGAAATTCACAGCAATTATATTTCATTTGAAGACAAATCAACTGGTCAAGAAGCTGCTATTTAGTGTTATTAGTTGTGTTAATTTAATATTAAATATAAGGGTAAATGATGATTTAGAACTAGCAATTTCAGTTCTACAGAGAAATAATTGTTTATGATGAATTAATGTGCTACCCATTTAGTTGATGGATGGCATTGTACTTTGTACCGAAGCCAGAAATAGAGGGCAAAACCACTTTCTCATGTGTGCTACCCATTTTGATATTATAATGAAACTCACAGCAATTATAATTTGTTTGAAGACAAATAAACTTGCAAAGAACCTGTTGTTTAGTATTAATAGTTGTGTTTTTCTGTTGTTAAATATTGGGGCAAATGATGATTTAGAAATAGCAAATTTAGTTTTTCAGAGTAGTAATTGTATATGGTGAATTAATGTGCTACCCATTTGGTTGATGTCAATAGCACTCGTACCGAAGTCAACAATAGAGGGCGACAGCACTTCCTCATGTGTGCAACCCATTTTGATATTAGAAAGAAATTCACAGCAAGTATATTTCATTTGAAGACAAATCAACTGGTCAAGAAGCTGCTATTTAGTGTTATTAGTTGTGTTAATTTAATATTAAATATAAGGGTAAATGATTAATTAGAACTAGCAATTTCAGTTCTACAGAGAAGTAATTGTTTATGAGTAATTAATGTGCTACCCATTTGGTTGATGGATGGCATTGTACTTTGTACCGAAGCCAGAAATAGAGGGCAAAACCACTTCCTCATGTGTGCTACCCATTTTGATATTAGAATGAAACTCACAGCAATTATAATTTGTTTGAAGACAAATAAACTTGGAAAGAACCTATAATTTAGTATTAATAGTTGTGTTTTTCTGTTGTTAAATATTGGGGCAAATGATGATTTAGAAATAGCAAATTTAGTTTTTCAGAGAAGTAATTGTATATGGTGAATTAATGTGCTACCCATTTGGTTGATGTCAATAGCCCTCGTACCGAAGTCAACAATAGTGGGCGACAGCACTTCCTCATGTGTGCTACCCATTTTGATATTAGAAAGAAATTCACAGCAATTATATTTTATTTGAGGACAAATCAACTGGTCAAGAAGCTGCTATTTAGTGATATTAGTTGTGTTAATTTAATATTAAATATAAGGGTAAATGATGATTTAGAACTAGCAATTTCAATTCTACAGAGAAATAATTGTTTATGATGAATTAATGTGCTACCCATTTGGTTGATGGATGGCATTGTACTTTGTACCGAAGCCAGAAAAAGAGGGCAAAACCACTTCCTCATGTGTGCTACCCATTTTGATATTATAATGAAACTCACAGCAATTATAATTTGTTTGAAGACAAATAAACTAGCAAAGAACCTGTTGTTTAGTATTAATAGTTGTGTTTTTCTGTTGTTAAATATTGGGGCAAATGATGATTTAGAAATAGCAAATTTAGTTTTTCAGAGAAGTAATTGTATATGGTGAATTAAAGTGCTACCCATTTGGTTGATGTCAATAGCCCTCGTACAAGTCAACAATAGAGGGCGACAGCACTTCCTCATGTGTGCTACCCATTTTGATATTAGAAAGAAATTCACAGCAATTATATTTCATTTGAAGACAAATCAACTGGTCAAGAAGCTGCTATTTAGTGTTATTAGTTGTGTTAATTTAATATTAAATATAAGGGTAAATGATTAATTAGAACTAGCAATTTCAGTTCTACAGAGAAGTAATTGTTTATGAGTTTTTAATGTGCTACCCATTTGGTTGATGGATGGCATTGTACTTTGTACCGAAGCCAGAAATAGAGGGCAAAACCACTTCCTCATGTGTGCTACCCATTTTGATATTAGAATGAAACTCACAGCAATTATAATTTGTTTGAAGACAAATAAACTTGGAAAGAACCTATTATTTAGTATTAATAGTTGTGTTTTTCTGTTGTTAAATATTGGGGCAAATGATGATTTAGAAATAGCAAATTTAGTTTTTCAGAGAAGTAATTGTATATGGTGAATTAATGTGCTACCCATTTGGTTGATGGCAATATCCCTCGTATCGAAGTCAACAATAGAGGGCGACAGCACTACCTCATGTGTGCTACCCATTTTGATATTAGAAAGAAATTCACAGCAATTATATTTCATTTGAAGACAAATCAACTGGTCAAGAAGCTGCTATTTAGTGTTATTAGTTGTATTAATTTAATATTAAATATAAGGGTAAATGATGATTTAGAACTAGCAATTTCAGTTCTACAGAGAAATAATTGTTTATGATGAATTAATGTGCTACCCATTTGGTTGATGGATGGCATTGTACTTTGTACCGAAGCCAGAAATAGAGGGCAAAACCACTTCCTCATGTGTGCTACCCATTTTGATATTAGAATGAAACTCTCAGCAATTATAATTTGTTTGAAGACAAATAAACTTGGAAAGAACCTATAATTTAGTATTAATAGTTGTGTTTTTCTGTTGTTAAATATTGGGGCAAATGATGATTTAGAAATAGCAAATTTAGTTTTTCAGAGAAGTAATTGTATATGGTGAATTAATGTGCTACCCATTTGGTTGATGGCAATATCCCTCGTATCGAAGTCAACAATAGAGGGCGACAGCACTACCTCATGTGTGCTACCCATTTTGATATTAGAAAGAAATTCACAGCAATTATATTTCATTTGAAGACAAATCAACTGGTCAAGAAGCTGCTATTTAGTGTTATTAGTTGTGTTAATTTAATATTAAATATAAGGGTAAATGATGATTTAGAACTAGCAATTTCAGTTCTACAGAGAAATAATTGTTTATGATGAATTAATGTGCTACCCATTTGGTTGATGGATGGCATTGTACTTTGTACCGAAGCCAGAAATAGAGGGCAAAACCACTTCCTCATGTGTGCTACCCATTTTGATATTATAATGAAACTCACAGCAATTATAATTTGTTTGAAGACAAATAAACTTGCAAAGACCCTGTTGTTTAGTATTAATAGTTGTGTTTTTCTGTTGTTAAATATTGGGGCAAATGATGATTTAGAAATAGCAAATTTAGTTTTTCAGAGAAGTAATTGTATATGGTGAATTAATGTGCTACCCATTTGGTTGATATCAATAGCCCTCGTACCGAAGTCAACAATAGAGGGCGACAGCACTTCCTCATGTGTGCTACCCATTTTGATATTAGAAAGAAATTCACAGCAAGTATATTTCATTTGAAGACAAATCAACTGGTCAAGAAGCTGCTATTTAGTGTTATTAGTTGTGTTAATTTAATATTAAATATAAGGGTAAATGATTAATTAGAACTAGCAATTTCAGTTCTACAGAGAAGTAATTGTTTATGAGTAATTAATGTGCTACCCATTTGGTTGATGGATGGCATTGTACTTTGTACCGAAGCCAGAAATAGAGGGCAAAACCACTTCCTCATGTGTGCTACCCATTTTGATATTAGAATGAAACTCACAGCAATTATAATTTGTTTGAAGACAAATAAACTTGGAAAGAACCTATAATTTAGTATTAATAGTTGTGTATTTCTGTTGTTAAATATTGGGGCAAATGATGATTTAGAAATAGCAAATTTAGTTTTTCAGAGAAGTAATTGTATATGGTGAATTAATGTGCTACCCATTTGGTTGATGTCAATAGCCCTCGTACCGAAGTCAACAATAGTGGGCGACAGCACTTCCTCATGTGTGCTACCCATTTTGATATTAGAAAGAAATTCACAGCAATTATATTTCATTTGAGGACAAATCAACTGGTCAAGAAGCTGCTATTTAGTGATATTAGTTGTGTTAATTTAATATTAAATATAAGGGTAAATGATGATTTAGAACTAGCAATTTCAATTCTACAGAGAAATAATTGTTTATGATGAATTAATGTGCTACCCATTTGGTTGATGGATGGCATTGTACTTTGTACCGAAGCCAGAAAAAGAGGGCAAAACCACTTCCTCAAGTGTGCTACCCATTTTGATATTATAATGAAACTCACAGCAATTATAATTTGTTTGAAGACAAATAAACTAGCAAAGAACCTGTTGTTTAGTATTAATAGTTGTGTTTTTCTGTTGTTAAATATTGGGGCAAATGATGATTTAGAAATAGCAAATTTAGTTTTTCAGAGAAGTAATTGTATATGGTGAATTAAAGTGCTACCCATTTGGTTGATGTCAATAGCCCTCGTACAAGTCAACAATAGAGGGCGACAGCACTTCCTCATGTGTGCTACCCATTTTGATATTAGAAAGAAATTCACAGCAATTATATTTCATTTGAAGACAAATCAACTGGTCAAGAAGCTGCTATTTAGTGTTATTAGTTGTGTTAATTTAATATTAAATATAAGGGTAAATGATTAATTAGAACTAGCAATTTCAGTTCTACAGAGAAGTAATTGTTTATGAGTTTTTAATGTGCTACCCATTTGGTTGATGGATGGAATTGTACTTTGTACCGAAGCCAGAAATAGAGGGCAAAACCACTTCCTCATGTGTGCTACCCATTTTGATATTAGAATGAAACTCACAGCAATTATAATTTGTTTGAAGACAAATAAACTTGGAAAGAACCTATTATTTAGTATTAATAGTTGTGTTTTTCTGTTGTTAAATATTGGGGCAAATGATGATTTAGAAATAGCAAATTTAGTTTTTCAGAGAAGTAATTGTATATGGTGAATTAAAGTGCTACCCATTTGGTTGATGTCAATAGCCCTCGTACAAGTCAACAATAGAGGGCGACAGCACTTCCTCATGTGTGCTACCCATTTTGATATTAGAAAGAAATTCACAGCAATTATATTTCATTTGAAGACAAATCAACTGGTCAAGAAGCTGCTATTTAGTGTTATTAGTTGTGTTAATTTAATATTAAATATAAGGGTAAATGATTAATTAGAACTAGCAATTTCAGTTCTACAGAGAAGTAATTGTTTATGAGTTTTTAATGTGCTACCCATTTGGTTGATGGATGGAATTGTACTTTGTACCGAAGCCAGAAATAGAGGGCAAAACCACTTCCTCATGTGTGCTACCCATTTTGATATTAGAATGAAACTCACAGCAATTATAATTTGTTTGAAGACAAATAAACTTGGAAAGAACCTATTATTTAGTATTAATAGTTGTGTTTTTCTGTTGTTAAATATTGGGGCAAATGATGATTTAGAAATAGCAAATTTAGTTTTTCAGAGAAGTAATTGTATATGGTGAATTAATGTGCTACCCATTTGGTTGATGGCAATATCCCTCGTATCGAAGTCAACAATAGAGGGCGACAGCACTACCTCATGTGTGCTACCCATTTTGATATTAGAAAGAAATTCACAGCAATTATATTTCATTTGAAGACAAATCAACTGGTCAAGAAGCTGCTATTTAGTGTTATTAGTTGTATTAATTTAATATTAAATATAAGGGTAAATGATGATTTAGAACTAGCAATTTCAGTTCTACAGAGAAATAATTGTTTATGATGAATTAATGTGCTACCCATTTGGTTGATGGATGGCATTGTACTTAGTACCGAAGCCAGAAATAGAGGGCAAAACCACTTCCTCATGTGTGCTACCCATTTTGATATTAGAATGAAACTCTCAGCAATTATAATTTGTTTGAAGACAAATAAACTTGGAAAGAACCTATAATTTAGTATTAATAGTTGTGTTTTTCTGTTGTTAAATATTGGGGCAAATGATGATTTAGAAATAGCAAATTTAGTTTTTCAGAGAAGTAATTGTATATGGTGAATTAATGTGCTACCCATTTGGTTGATGGCAATATCCCTCGTATCGAAGTCAACAATAGAGGGCGACAGCACTACCTCATGTGTGCTACCCATTTTGATATTAGAAAGAAATTCACAGCAATTATATTTCATTTGAAGACAAATCAACTGGTCAAGAAGCTGCTATTTAGTGTTATTAGTTGTGTTAATTTAATATTAAATATAAGGGTAAATGATGATTTAGAACTAGCAATTTCAGTTCTACAGAGAAATAATTGTTTATGATGAATTAATGTGCTACCCATTTGGTTGATGGATGGCATTGTACTTTGTACCGAAGCCAGAAATAGAGGGCAAAACCACTTCCTCATGTGTGCTACCCATTTTGATATTATAATGAAACTCACAGCAATTATAATTTGTTTGAAGACAAATAAACTTGCAAAGACCCTGTTGTTTAGTATTAATAGTTGTGTTTTTCTGTTGTTAAATATTGGGGCAAATGATGATTTAGAAATAGCAAATTTAGTTTTTCAGAGAAGTAATTGTATATGGTGAATTAATGTGCTACCCATTTGGTTGATATCAATAGCCCTCGTACCGAAGTCAACAATAGAGGGCGACAGCACTTCTTCATGTGTGCTACCCATTTTGATATTAGAAAGAAATTCACAGCAAGTATATTTCATTTGAAGACAAATCAACTGGTCAAGAAGCTGCTATTTAGTGTTATTAGTTGTGTTAATTTAATATTAAATATAAGGGTAAATGATTAATTAGAACTAGCAATTTCAGTTCTACAGAGAAGTAATTGTTTATGAGTAATTAATGTGCTACCCATTTGGTTGATGGATGGCATTGTACTTTGTACCGAAGCCAGAAATAGAGGGCAAAACCACTTCCTCATGTGTGCTACCCATTTTGATATTAAAATGAAACTCACAGCAATTATAATTTGTTTGAAGACAAATAAACTTGGAAAGAACCTATAATTTAGTATTAATAGTTGTGTATTTCTGTTGTTAAATATTGGGGCAAATGATGATTTAGAAATAGCAAATTTAGTTTTTCAGAGAAGTAATTGTATATGGTGAATTAATGTGCTACCCATTTGGTTGATGTCAATAGCCCTCGTACCGAAGTCAACAATAGTGGGCGACAGCACTTCCTCATGTGTGCTACCCATTTTGATATTAGAAAGAAATTCACAGCAATTATATTTCATTTGAGGACAAATCAACTGGTCAAGAAGCTGCTATTTAGTGATATTAGTTGTGTTAATTTAATATTAAATATAAGGGTAAATGATGATTTAGAACTAGCAATTTCAATTCTACAGAGAAATAATTGTTTATGATGAATTAATGTGCTACCCATTTGGTTGATGGATGGCATTGTACTTTGTACCGAAGCCAGAAAAAGAGGGCAAAACCACTTCCTCATGTGTGCTACCCATTTTGATATTATAATGAAACTCACAGCAATTATAATTTGTTTGAAGACAAATAAACTAGCAAAGAACCTGTTGTTTAGTATTAATAGTTGTGTTTTTCTGTTGTTAAATATTGGGGCAAATGATGATTTAGAAATAGCAAATTTAGTTTTTCAGAGAAGTAATTGTATATGGTGAATTAAAGTGCTACCCATTTGGTTGATGTCAATAGGCCTCGTACAAGTCAACAATAGAGGGCGACAGCACTTCCTCATGTGTGCTACCCATTTTGATATTAGAAAGAAATTCACAGCAATTATATTTCATTTGAAGACAAATCAACTGGTCAAGAAGCTGCTATTTAGTGTTATTAGTTGTGTTAATTTAATATTAAATATAAGGGTAAATGATTAATTAGAACTAGCAATTTCAGTTCTACAGAGAAGTAATTGTTTATGAGTTTTTAATGTGCTACCCATTTGGTTGATGGATGGCATTGTACTTTGTACCGAAGCCAGAAATAGAGGGCAAAACCACTTCCTCATGTGTGCTACCCATTTTGATATTAGAATGAAACTCACAGCAATTATAATTTGTTTGAAGACAAATAAACTTGGAAAGAACCTATTATTTAGTATTAATAGTTGTGTTTTTCTGTTGTTAAATATTGGGGCAAATGATGATTTAGAAATAGCAAATTTAGTTTTTCAGAGAAGTAATTGTATATGGTGAATTAATGTGCTACCCATTTGGTTGATGGCAATATCCCTCGTATCGAAGTCAACAATAGAGGGCGACAGCACTACCTCATGTGTGCTACCCATTTTGATATTAGAAAGAAATTCACAGCAATTATATTTCATTTGAAGACAAATCAACTGGTCAAGAAGCTGCTATTTAGTGTTATTAGTTGCGTTAATTTAATATTAAATATAAGGGTAAATGATGATTTAGAACTAGCAATTTCAGTTCTACAGAGAAATAATTGTTTATGATGAATTAATGTGCTACCCATTTGGTTGATGGATGGCATTGTACTTTGTACCGAAGCCAGAAATAGAGGGCAAAACCACTTCGTCATGTGTGCTACCCATTTTGATATTATAATGAAACTCACAGCAATTATAATTTGTTTGAAGACAAATAAACTTGCAAAGAACCTGTTGTTTAGTATTAATAGTTGTGTTTTTCTGTTGTTAAATATTGGGGCAAATGATGATTTAGAAATAGTAAATTTAGTTTTTCAGAGAAGTAATTGTATATGGTGAATTAATGTGCTACCCATTTGGTTGATGTCAATAGCCCTCGTACCGAAGACAACAATAGAGGGCGACAGCACTTCCTCATGTGTGCTACCCATTTTGATATTAGAAAGAAATTCACAGCAAGTATATTTCATTTGAATACAAATCAACTGGTCAAGAAGCTGCTATTTAGTGTTATTAGTTGTGTTAATTTAATATTAAATATAAGGGTAAATGATTAATTAGAACTAGCAATTTCAGTTCTACAGAGAAGTAATTGTTTATGAGTAATTAATGTGCTACCCATTTGGTTGATGGATGGCATTGTACTTTGTACCGAAGCCAGAAATAGAGGGCAAAACCACTTCCTCATGTGTGCTACCCATTTTGATATTAGAATGAAACTCACAGCAATTATAATTTGTTTGAAGACAAATAAACTTGGAAAGAACCTATTATTTAGTATTAATAGTTGTGTTTTTCTGTTGTTAAATATTGGGGCAAATGATGATTTAGAAATAGCAAATTTAGTTTTTCAGAGAAGTAATTGTATATGGTGAATTAATGTGCTACCCATTTGGTTGATGTCAATAGCCCTCGTACCGAAGTCAACAATAGAGGGCGACAGCACTTCCTCATGTGTGCTACCCATTTTTATATTAGAAGGAAATTCACAGCAATTATATTTCATTTGAAGACAAATCAACTGGTCAAGAAGCTGCTATTCTTCCTCATGTGTGCTACCCATTTTGATATTAGAATGAAACTCACAGCAATTATAATTTGTTTGAAGACAAATAAACTTGGAAAGAACCTATTATTTAGTATTGATAGTTGTGTTTTTCTGTTGTTAAATATTGGGGCAAATGATGATTTTGAAATAGCAAATTTAGTTTTTCAGAGAAGTAATTGTATATGGTGAATTAATGTGCGACCCATTTGGTTGATGGCAATATCCCTCGTATCGAAGTCAACAATAGAGGGCGACAGCACTTCCTCATGTGTGCTACCCATTTTGATATTAGAAAGAAATTCACAGCAATTATATTTCATTTGAAGACAAATTGTTATGACGCTGTTTGTTATAAATGTTTATTGATGTATATAATCTAGAATCGCTGAAATAGTCTCAAGAGTACTTAATCGATCTGTTTTCTCAATACGTGGCCAGTCTATCGTTTCCACGGAGTAGAGCACATCTCTTGTTTATTCTTGCAACGCCTGTTATTTATCGTGTTATAGTCTATGTTAATGGCGTGTTGATTTAATAAATAATGTTTGAATGTACGTAATTGAGTTATCATGTGTTCCATTTGTATGCCAAGCGAGTCAGCTATTACCTACACAATAAATAATGTTTGAATATATTGTGTAGGTAATAGCTGACTCGCTTGGCATACAAATGGAACACATGATAACTCAATTACGTACATTCAAACATTATTTATTAAATCAACACGCCATTAACATAGACTATAACACGATAAATAACAGGCGTTGCAAGAATAAACAAGAGATGTGCTCTACTCCGTGGAAACGATAGACTGGCCACGTATTGAGAAAACAGATCGATTAAGTACTCTTGAGACTATTTCAGCGATTCTAGATTATATACATCAATAAACATTTATAACAAACAGCGTCATAACATACACCCCACCTTTTTGAATTGACCCCTGACAATTAATTCGAACTCATGAACCAGAATTGACAAATCCAAAATCATATTTTATGTGAACTTGCTAAAGACCTAATACCTGAACCAATTAATAATAATAAATCATCACACAGTATGCCCTTGATAAACATCTCTTGTATTAATATTATGGATAAGACACAAGAAATCTAAATCATCAATAAGGTAATATCAAATCCCTAACTACGCCTTAAATTACACCTTAAATAGACAGTCTCTAATGTTGAATCCCTGGCCAGTAGAATCTCCACCGTTGACTGTAACCCTAGGCGCTGTTGAAGATCTCGACGTTGACGTTGAAGAACCCGACGATACTGCCGCTGAAATGACGATGCTGACACTGACGATAGTATTATGACGACGCAGAATAACTAGATGAATGGGTGGTATTATTTTGTCGTATTATAAAGGTATTATTTATTTGATCATATAATTGAAGCGTAGAAATACCCCAGTATTATTGAACATATTTGTTCTCGTTGACCATGTATAATTTTGACGTTGACACTAACATAACGGCAGATGAATGATATAAAATCTTGGCAACGTTTCTCCAGAAGCAGCTGCAATATTGAACCAAGAATCTATGTCGTCCACGACATCAATATAATAATTTCATTCAGACCTTTATAACTTGTCTGACATATGATTAGTACCTTAACGACAAAACCACATCCGGATAACAGTAACATGACGATGAACGACGACTTGTAGACAAAGACTAGTTGAATGACGTAACAACGACGACTATACACTCATGGGATAGTTATCAAGCCAAAGTTCAGGTGGAAATCCTACGTCATGATCGAAAGATTCCCTTCTGCACTCCAGCCCTCGACGTACCAATCATGAAGAACACGTACATGTAGAAACCACAAACACCGGCCCACCAACTCTGGAATATAAACTCAAACAAGGGTTCCCCGTAGCATCAGTAAACAAATACATAAACATTTTAATTATCATTAAGTATATCATTTAACATAATATCACCATCATCATAACATACACCTCCACAATGATTAATATCAATCTCCTGGCTTAAAATGTCACAAACAATGAAAATGTTTGCCATCATCATAAGTCTTAACTCTGAAAACTTATATATTACGATTGCAAAATTCTCACGCGTAACCACGCTAAAGTTCGTTAAAATATCCACAAATCTCATATAAATCAAAATCTCTTTATCTTGTGCTCTGATCGAGAGTATATAAACTAACGAAATATCCACAGATAAATTATCACTCTACTCCTGCCTAGTATCGAGGGTATATAAACCAACGAAAACGAAGCAATAAGTATATTAAACTTCCTACAACTTGTCTCATGAATCGTAGTTAAACCAAAGGTATCTATTCACCGTTGCAAACTAATCCATGTACAAAACAATAATCATTGCATAATATCTTCGCATATAGTTACAATATAAAATGATGACCAAAATATGTTGGATTATTTAATTAATATTGCACATCCAATAATTTGTATCACGTTGACTTGCAGTAAAAATGACGATGAAGTTCCATGAAATGGATATAATTAAAATAGATTGCCCACCTTAATTGATGATGTTAGTTGAAATGGCATACTGCATAACTGGTAGATAGTGAGGTTAACATGGTATATACTGGTAGATACACGTAACATGTCATAGCACTGTGAATTAAATGAACATGCATTGAGTATATAGCAATATAATATATTATACGATGTATTCAACATTTATGATTTATTGCACAAAATATTGGTTCAAATGAGTACGATGATTTATTTTAGGTCTCACACGTCTCAATGGCATACATTTTGAATTAATTTCATTGCAAGAACAGCATTTCCAAAATTGAAAATATTAGCATTTACAACAATACATATAAACCAACGATATAATCAGAAATTTCATTCTCTGGCCTTCTAGTCCGACATTACTAGCATTAACCGCCTCGGCCCGACATATTTCCAGAAATATGACCTTGACTGACATGTAAAAATGTAGATATAAAATGGCGTCCTTTTTAAAATGCCACAAATAATAATAATGCGCTGCCACCGCTAATCACACATAAGGAATTCTATATTGGTAATAGAAACCCATGAAATTTATAAACTCTAACGCCTAAACTAAAAATGTAGGAGATCTATAGATGCCACCTCTCCAAGGATTCTCACACCATCCAAAACAGGAATATACTTTTGTTTTATGAACATATATTTAATCAACACTGTTATTTCTTCTGTTGCCGAAGATGTATAATTGCACCAAAGAACAATAAATTGTACATACCTTCAATTGAGTATACATAAAATATAAAATACAAACTTGTCCCAGTGCGGTAATTCCAAAGTCTGCAAAACAAGAATTGTAATGACATCATTAACATTGCCACAGTTTGCAACCTCCAAAAGTACATATTAAAATGACCAATTACAATTAGACAACTGTTGTGTAAGCAGAGGTCATGTCACTAACCTTCTAAAACTTTTAAATTGAACACACTATACAAATTGATGAAACGTCATTTATTTTAAGTGCAAAATATTCGTGCGCATAAAAACCATGAATTAAATTTTGAAACCAAAAAGAGGCAAAATGCACAAATGTTTTGAGTACGAAAGATGGGCATAATTATTTACAACATTTCACACTAAAACTATCCAAATCTGTCAACGTTGCATACATTTGAATGAACATGAGTTTTAAAATTTATTTTTAAAATATTGAAAATTATCATTGACATAATTATATTTAATTAATTATTTATATTTACATTTAAACAGCAAGACAAGCTGGGATAAATCACAGGAGATAATGCTCATGAAAGTCTACACGGTTATAAAGGTGCCAACGACTACCGCATTTTTCGCCTAGATTTACGTTTTTCGACACAAAGATAACAGTTAACGAGCATGAACACAACAATAGATTCGTATCGATCAATTTGGCAACAATTATATGCTTCAAAAATATATTACATCATACAGTATAAAGATTTACCCACGTACAACTTTATTGCACATGATATCGTAAACAATTCTATAGTATAACGCTCCTATTCAAAACATTAAGCTCGTAGCCACCAGCTGTCTTCCAATATGACGTTAATCCGTGAACACAAAAGCTTTTATGGACACAAAAGAATTGGCGCGAATATTTGACGGGTTTTAAATTCTGACAAACATCGCGTGGTTATTATTTGTAAAGAATTTTAATCTAAATAACATGCTACTATACTACAAACAAAATGATCGACGGTGGGTTTCTACACATGACATTACAGCACTATAAATGCATTTCCAATAAACACGGCGTTTCGTGACAACCATTTGAATTGAAGAAAACAAACCAAGGTCTTTCGCTTCGCACGTAATATACATACAGACCGCATAATTACATTATACTACATTTACACGTTTTTAACAAGGTTTTCAACAACCATTATGACAATGACACATTTTATTTGCTCTAGAATCACTAAATTATTATACAATATTTATTACAAACATACCTGTTTAATGGCGAAAACAGGGTCCAGTCCATCGCCCACACGGAAATTCGAGGCCCGAGACCAAGCGTTTCTCCACCATATATTGTGTAGGTAATAGCTGACTCGCTTGGCATACAAATGGAACACATGATAACTCAATTACGTACATTCAAACATTATTTATTAAATCAACACGCCATTAACATAGACTATAACACGATAAATAACAGGCGTTGCAAGAATAAACAAGAGATGTGCTCTACTCCGTGGAAACGATAGACTGGCCACGTATTGAGAAAACAGATCGATTAAGTACTCTTGAGACTATTTCAGCGATTCTAGATTATATACATCAATAAACATTTATAACAAACAGCGTCATAACAAAATCAACTGGTCAAGAAGCTGCCGCTGTTTAGTGTTATTAGTTGTGTTAATTTAATATTAAATATAAGGGTAAATGATGATTTAGAACTAGCAATTTCAGTTCTACAGAGAAATAATTGTTTATGATGAATTAATGTGCTACCCATTTGGTTGATGGATGGCATTGCACTTTGTACCGAAGCCAGAAATAGAGGGCAAAACCACTTCCTCATGTGTGCTACCCATTTTGATATTATAATGAAACTCACAGCAATTATAATTTGTTTGAAGACAAATAAACTTGCAAAGAACCTGTTGTTTAGTATTAATAGTTGTGTTTTTCTGTTGTTAAATATTGGGGCAAATGATGATTTAGAAATAGCAAATTTAGTTTTTCAGAGTAGTAATTGTATATGGTGAATTAATGTGCTACCCATTTGGTTGATGTCAATAGCCCTCGTACCGAAGTCAACAATAGAGGGCGACAGCACTTCCTCATGTGTGCTACCCATTTTGATATTAGAAAGAAATTCACAGCAATTATATTTCATTTGAAGACAAATCAACTGGTCAAGAAGCTGCTATTTAGTGTTATTAGTTGTGTTAATTTAATATTAAATATAAGGGTAAATGATTAATTAGAACTAGCAATTTCAGTTCTACAGAGAAGTAATTGTTTATGAGTAATTAATGTGCTACCCATTTGGTTGATGGATGGCATTGTACTTTGTACCGAAGCCAAAAATAGAGGGCAAAACCACTTCCTCATGTGTGCTACCCATTTTGATATTAGAATGAAACTCACAGCAATTATAATTTGTTTGAAGACAAATAAACTTAGAAAGAACCTATTATTTAGCATTAATAGTTGTGTTTTTCTGTTGTTAAATATTGGGGCAAATGATGATTTAGAAATAGCAAATTTAGTTTTTCAGAGAAGTAATTATATATGGTGAATTAATGTGCTACCCATTTGGTTGATGTCAATATCCCTCGTACCGAAGTCAACAATAGTGGGCGACAGCACTTCCTCATGCGTGCTACCCATTTTGATATTAGAAAGAAATTCACAGCAATTATATTTCATTTGAAGACAAATCAACTGGTCAAGAAGCTGCTATTTAGTGATATTAGTTGTGTTAATTTAATATTAAATATAAGGGTAAATGATGATATAGAACTAGCAATTTCAGTTCTACAGAGAAATAATTGTTTATGATGAATTAATATGCTACCCATTTGGTTGATGGATGGCATTGTACTTTGTACCGAAGCCAGAAATAGAGGGCAAAACCACTTCCTCATGTGTGCTACCCATTTTGATATTATAATGAAACTCACAGCAATTATAATTTGTTTGAAGACAAATAAACTTGCAAATAACCTGTTGTTTAGTATTAATAGTTGTGTTTTTCTGTTGTTAAATATTGGGGCAAATGATGATTTAGAAATAGCAAATAGAGGGCGACAGCACTTCCTCATGTGTGCTACCCATTTTGATATTAGAAAGAAATTCACAGCAATTATATTTCATTTGAAGACAAATCAACTGGTCAAGAAGCTGCTATTTAGTGTTATTATTTGTGTTAATTTAATATTAAATATAAGGGTAAATGATTAATTAGAACTAGCAATTTCAGTTCTACAGAGAAGTAAATGTTTATGAGTTTTTAATGTGCTACCCATTTGGTTGATGGATGGCATTGTACTTTGTACCGAAGCCAGAAATAGAGGGCAAAACCACTTCCTCATGTGTGCTACCCATTTTGATATTAGAATGAAACTCACAGCAATTATAATTTGTTTGAAGACAAATAAACTTGGAAAGAACCTATTATTTAGTATTAATAGTTGTGTTTTTCTGTTGTTAAATATTGGGGCAAATGATGATTTAGAAATAGCAAATTTAGTTTTTCAGAGAAGTAATTGTATATGGTGAATTAATGTGCTACCCATTTGGTTGATGGCAATATCCCTCGTATCGAAGTCAACAATAGAGGGCGACAGCACTTCCTCATGTGTGCTACCCATTTTGATATTAGAAAGAAATTCACAGCAATTATATTTCATTTGAAGACAAATCAACTGGTCAAGAAGCTGCTATTTAGTGTTATTAGTTGTGTTAATTTAATATTAAATATAAGGGTAAATGATGATTTAGAACTAGCAATTTCAGTTCTACAGAGAAATAATTGTTTATGATGAATTAATGTGCTACCCATTTGGTTGATGGATGGCATTGTACTTTGTACCGAAGCCAGAAATAGAGGGCAAAACCACTTCCTCATGTGTGCTACCCATTTTGATATTATAATGAAACTCACAGCAATTATAATTTGTTTGAAGACAAATAAACTTGCAAAGAACCTGTTGTTTAGTATTAATAGTTGTGTTTTTCTGTTGTTAAATATTGGGGCAAATGATGATTTAGAAATAGCAAATTTAGTTTTTCAGAGAAGTAATTGTATATGGTGAATTAATGTGCTACCCATTTGGTTGATGTCAATAGCCCTCGTACCGAAGTCAACAATAGAGGGCGACAGCACTTCCTCATGTGTGCTACCCATTTTGATTTTAGAAAGAAATTCACAGCAATTATATTTCATTTGAAGACAAATCAACTGGTCAAGAAGCTGCTATTTAGTGTTATTAGTTGTGTTAATTTAATATTAAATATAAGGGTAAATGATTAATTAGAACTAGCAATTTCAGTTCTACAGAGAAGTAATTGTTTATGAGTAATTAATGTGCTACCCATTTGGTTGATGGATGGCATTGTACTTTGTACCGAAGCCAGAAATAGAGGGCAAAACCACTTCCTCATGTGTGCTACCCATTTTGATATTAGAATGAAACTCACAGCAATTATAATTTGTTTGAAGACAAATAAACTTAGAAAGAACCTATTATTTAGTATTAATAGTTGTGTTTTTCTGTTGTTAAATATTGGGGCAAATGATGATTTAGAAATAGCAAATTTAGTTTTTCAGAGAAGTAATTGTATATGGTGAATTAATGTGCTACCCATTTGGTTGATGTCAATATCCCTCGTACCGAAGTCAACAATAGTGGGCGACAGCACTTCCTCATGCGTGCTACCCATTTTGATATTAGAAAGAAATTCACAGCAATTATATTTCATTTGAAGACAAATCAACTGGTCAAGAAGCTGCTATTTAGTGATATTAGTTGTGTTAATTTAATATTAAATATAAGGGTAAATGATGATTTAGGACTAGCAATTTCAGTTCTACAGAGAAATAATTGTTTATGATGAATTAATGTGCTACCCATTTGGTTGATGGATGGCATTGTACTTTGTACCGAAGCCAGAAATAGAGGGCAAAACCACTTCCTCATGTGTGCTACCCATTTTGATATTATAATGAAACTCACAGCAATTATAATTTGTTTGAAGACAAATAAATTTGGAAAAAAACTGTTGTTTAGTATTAATAGTTGTGTTTTTCTGTTTTTAAATATTGGGGCAAATGATGATTTAGAAATAGCAAATTTAGATTTTCAGAGAAGTAATTGTATATGGTGAATTAATGTGCTACCCATTTGGTTGATGTCAATAGCCCTCGTACCGAAGTCAACAATAGTGGGCGACAGCACTTCCTCATGTGTGCTACCCATTTTTATATTAGAAACAAATTCACAGCAATTATATTTCATTTGAGGACAAATCAACTGGTCAAGAAGCTGCTATTTAGTGATATTAGTTGTGTTAATTTAATATTAAATATAAGGGTAAATGATGATTTAGAACTAGCAATTTCAATTCTACAGAGAAATAATTGTTTATGATGAATTAATGTGCTACCCATTTGGTTGATGGATGGCATTGTACTTTGTACCGAAGCCAGAAATAGAGGGCAAAACCACTTCCTCATGTGTGCTACCCATTTTGATATTATAATGAAACTCACAGCAATTATAATTTGTTTGAAGACAAATAAACTAGCAAAGAACCTGTTGTTTAGTATTAATAGTTGTGTTTTTCTGTTGTTAAATATTGGGGCAAATGATGATTTAGAAATAGCAAATTTAGTTTTTCAGAGAAGTAATTGTATATGGTGAATTAATATGCTACCCTTTTGGTTGATGGCAATATCCCTCGTATCGAAGTCAACAATAGAGGGCGACATCACTTCCTCATGTGTGCTACCCATTTTGATATTAGAAATAAATTCACAGCAATTATATTTCATTTGAGGACAAATCAACTGGTCAAGAAGCTGCTATTTAGTGTTATTAGTTGTGTTAATTTAATATTAAATATAAGGGTAAATGATGATTTAGAACTAGCAATTTCAGTTCTACAGAGAAATAATTGTTTATGATGAATTAATGTGCTACCCATTTGGTTGATGGATGGCATTGTACTTTGTACCGACGCCAGCAATAGAGGGCAAAACAACTTCCTCATATGTGCTACCCATTTTGATATTAGAATGAAACTCACAGCAATTATAATTTGTTTGAAGACAAATAAATTTGGAAAAAACCTGTTGTTTAGTATTAATAGTTGTGTTTTTCTGTTTTTAAATATTGGGACAAATGATGATTTAGAAATAGCAAATTTAGTTTTTCAGAGAAGTAATTGTATATGGTGAATTAATGTGCTACCCATTTGGTTGATGTCAATATCCCTCGTACCGAAGTCAACAATAGTGGGCGACAGCACTTCCTCATGTGTGCTACCCATTTTGATATTAGAAAGAAATTCACAGCAATTATATTTCATTTGAGGACAAATCAACTGGTCAAGAAGCTGCTATTTAGTGATATTAGTTGTGTTAATTTAATATTAAATATAAGGGTAAATGATGATTTAGAACTAGCAATTTCAGTTCTACAGAGAAATAATTGTTTATGATGAATTAATGTGCTACCCATTTGGTTGATGGGTGGCATTGTACTTTGTACCGAAGCCAGAAATAGAGGGCAAAACCACTTCCTCATGTGTGCTACCCATTTTGATATTATAATGAAACTCACAGCAATTATAATTTGTTTGAAGACAAATAAATTTGGAAAAAACCTGTTGTTTAGTATTAATAGTTGTGTTTTTCTCTTTTTAAATATTGGGGCAAATGATGATTTAGAAATAGCAAATTTAGTTTTTCAGAGAAGTAATTGTATATGGTGAATTAATGTGCTACCCATTTGGTTGATGTCAATATCCCTCGTACCGAAGTCAACAATAGTGGGCGACAGCACTTCCTCATGTGTGCTACGCATTTTGATATTAGAAAGAAATTCACAGCAATTATATTTCATTTGAGGACAAATCAACTGGTCAAGAAGCTGCTATTTAGTGATATTAGTTGTGTTAATTTAATATTAAATATAAGGGTAAATGATGATTTAGAACTAGCAATTTCAGTTCTACAGAGAAATAATTGTTTATGATGAATTAATGTGCTACCCATTTGGTTGATGGGTGGCATTGTACTTTGTACCGAAGCCAGAAATAGAGGGCAAAACCACTTCCTCATGTGTGCTACCCATTTTGATATTATAATGAAACTCACAGCAATTATAATTTGTTTGAAGACAAATAAATTTGGAAAAAAACTGTTGTTTAGTATTAATAGTTGTGTTTTTCTGTTGTTAAATATTGGGGCAAATGATGATTTAGAAATAGCAAATTTAGTTTTTCAGAGAAGTAATTGTATATGGTGAATTAACGTGCTACCCATTTGGTTGATGGCAATATCCCTCGTATCGAAGTCAACAATAGAGGGCGACAGCACTACCTCATGTGTGCTACCCATTTTGATATTAGAAAGAAATTCAGAGCAATTATATTTCATTTGAAGACAAATCAACTGGTCAAGAAGCTGCTATTTAGTGTTATTAGTTGTGTTAATTTAATATTAAATATAAGGGTAAATGATGATTTAGAACTAGCAATTTCAGTTCTACAGAGAAATAATTGTTTATGATGAATTAATGTGCTACCCATTTGGTTGATGGATGGCATTGTACTTTGTACCGAAGCCAGAAATAGAGGGCAAAACCACTTCCTCATGTGTGCTACCCATTTTGATATTATAATGAAACTCACAGCAATTATAATTTGTTTGAAGACAAATAAACTTGCAAAGAACATGTTGTTTAGTATTAATAGTTGTGTTTTTCTGTTGTTAAATATTGGGGCAAATGATGATTTAGAAATAGCAAATTTAGTTTTTCAGAGAAGTAATTGTATATGGTGAATTAATGTGCTACCCATTTGGTTGATGTCAATAGCCCTCGTACCGAAGTCAACAATAGAGGGCGACAGCACTTCCTCATGTGTGCTACCCATTTTGATATTAGAAAGAAATTCACAGCAAGTATATTTCATTTGAAGACAAATCAACTGGTCAAGAAGCTGCTATTTAGTGTTATTAGTTGTGTTAATTTAATATTAAATATAAGGGTAAATGATTAATTAGAACTAGCAATTTCAGTTATACAGAGAAGTAATTGTTTATGAGTAATTAATGTGCTACCCATTTGGTTGATGGATGGCATTGTACTTTGTACCGAAGCCAGAAATAGAGGGCAAAACCACTTCCTCATGTGTGCTACCCATTTTGATATTAGAATGAAACTCACAGCAATTATAATTTGTTTGAAGACAAATAAACTTGGAAAGAACCTATTATTTAGTATTAATAGTTGTGTTTTTCTGTTGTTAAATATTGGGGCAAATGATGATTTAGAAATAGCAAATTTAGTTTTTCAGAGAAGTAATTGTATATGGTGAATTAATGTGCTACCCATTTGGTTGATGGCAATATCCCTCGTATCGAAGTCAACAATAGAGGGCGACAGCACTACCTCATGTGTGCTACCCATTTTGATATTAGAAAGAAATTCACAGCAATTATATTTCATTTGAAGACAAATCAACTGGTCAAGAAGCTGCTATTTAGTGTTATTAGTTGTGTTAATTTAATATTAAATATAAGGGTAAATGATGATTTAGAACTAGCAATTTCAGTTCTACAGAGAAATACTTGTTTATGATGAATTAATGTGCTACCCATTTGGTTGATGGATGCATTGTACTTTGTACCGAAGCCAGAAATAGAGGGCAAAACCACTTCCTCATGTGTGCTACCCATTTTGATATTAGAATGAAACTCTCAGCAATTATAATTTGTTTGAAGACAAATAAACTTGGAAAGAACCTATAATTTAGTATTAATAGTTGTGTTTTTCTGTTGTTAAATATTGGGGCAAATGATGATTTAGAAATAGCAAATTTAGTTTTTCAGAGAAGTAATTGTATATGGTGAATTAATGTGCTACCCATTTGGTTGATGGCAATATCCCTCGTATCGAAGTCAACAATAGAGGGCGACAGCACTACCTCATGTGTGCTACCCATTGTGATATTAGAAAGAAATTCACAGCAATTATATTTCATTTGAAGACAAATCAACTGGTCAAGAAGCTGCTATTTAGTGTTATTAGTTGTGTTAATTTAATATTAAATATAAGGGTATATGATGATTTAGAACTAGCAATTTCAGTTCTACACAGAAATAATTGTTTATGATGAATTAATGTGCTACCCATTTGGTTGATGGATGGCATTGTACTTTGTACCGAAGCCAGAAATAGAGGGCAAAACCACTTCCTCATGTGTGCTACCCATTTTGATATTATAATGAAACTCACAGCAATTATAATTTGTTTGAAGACAAATAAACTTGCAAAGACCCTGTTGTTTAGTATTAATAGTTGTGTTTTTCTGTTGTTAAATATTGGGGCAAATGATGATTTAGAAATAGCAAATTTAGTTTTTCAGAGAAGTAATTGTATATGGTGAATTAATGTGCTACCCATTTGGTTGATGTCAATAGCCCTCGTACCGAAGTCAACAATAGAGGGCGACAGCACTTCCTCATGTGTGCTACCCATTTTGATATTAGAAAGAAATTCACAGCAAGTATATTTCATTTGAAGACAAATCAACTGGTCAAGAAGCTGCTATTTAGTGTTATTGGTTGTGTTAATTTAATATTAAATATAAGGGTAAATGATTAATTAGAACTAGCAATTTCAGTTCTACAGAGAAGTAATTGTTTATGAGTAATTAATGTGCTACCCATTTGGTTGATGGATGGCATTGTACTTTGTACCGAAGCCAGAAATAGAGGGCAAAACCACTTCCTCATGTGTGCTACCCATTTTGATATTAGAATGAAACTCACAGCAATTATAATTTGTTTGAAGACAAATAAACTTGGAAAGAACCTATAATTTAGTATTAATAGTTGTGTTTTTCTGTTTTTAAATATTGGGGCAAATGATGATTTAGAAATAGCAAATTTAGTTTTTCAGAGAAGTAATTGTATATGGTGAATTAATGTGCTACCCATTTGGTTGATGTCAATATCCCTCGTACCGAAGTCAACAATAGTGGGCGACAGCACTTCCTCATGTGTGCTACCCATTTTGATATTAGAAAGAAATTCACAGCAATTATATTTCATTTGAGGACAAATCAACTGGTCAAGAAGCTGCTATTTAGTGATATTAGTTGTGTTAATTTAATATTAAATATAAGGGTAAATGATGATTTAGAACTAGCAATTTCAGTTCTACAGAGAAATAATTGTTTATGATGAATTAATGTGCTACCCATTTGGTTGATGGGTGGCATTGTACTTTGTACCGAAGCCAGAAATAGAGGGCAAAACCACTTCCTCATGTGTGCTACCCATTTTGATATTATAATGAAACTCACAGCAATTATAATTTGTTTGAAGACAAATAAATTTGGAAAAAACCTGTTGTTTAGTATTAATAGTTGTGTTTTTCTCTTTTTAAATATTGGGGCAAATGATGATTTAGAAATAGCAAATTTAGTTTTTCAGAGAAGTAATTGTATATGGTGAATTAATGTGCTACCCATTTGGTTGATGTCAATATCCCTCGTACCGAAGTCAACAATAGTGGGCGACAGCACTTCCTCATGTGTGCTACGCATTTTGATATTAGAAAGAAATTCACAGCAATTATATTTCATTTGAGGACAAATCAACTGGTCAAGAAGCTGCTATTTAGTGATATTAGTTGTGTTAATTTAATATTAAATATAAGGGTAAATGATGATTTAGAACTAGCAATTTCAGTTCTACAGAGAAATAATTGTTTATGATGAATTAATGTGCTACCCATTTGGTTGATGGGTGGCATTGTACTTTGTACCGAAGCCAGAAATAGAGGGCAAAACCACTTCCTCATGTGTGCTACCCATTTTGATATTATAATGAAACTCACAGCAATTATAATTTGTTTGAAGACAAATAAATTTGGAAAAAAACTGTTGTTTAGTATTAATAGTTGTGTTTTTCTGTTGTTAAATATTGGGGCAAATGATGATTTAGAAATAGCAAATTTAGTTTTTCAGAGAAGTAATTGTATATGGTGAATTAACGTGCTACCCATTTGGTTGATGGCAATATCCCTCGTATCGAAGTCAACAATAGAGGGCGACAGCACTACCTCATGTGTGCTACCCATTTTGATATTAGAAAGAAATTCACAGCAATTATATTTCATTTGAAGACAAATCAACTGGTCAAGAAGCTGCTATTTAGTGTTATTAGTTGTGTTAATTTAATATTAAATATAAGGGTAAATGATGATTTAGAAATAGCAATTTCAGTTCTACAGAGAAATAATTGTTTATGATGAATTAATGTGCTACCCATTTGGTTGATGGATGGCATTGTACTTTGTACCGAAGCCAGAAATAGAGGGCAAAACCACTTCCTCATGTGTGCTACCCATTTTGATATTATAATGAAACTCACAGCAATTATAATTTGTTTGAAGACAAATAAACTTGCAAAGAACATGTTGTTTAGTATTAATAGTTGTGTTTTTCTGTTGTTAAATATTGGGGCAAATGATGATTTAGAAATAGCAAATTTAGTTTTTCAGAGAAGTAATTGTATATGGTGAATTAATGTGCTACCCATTTGGTTGATGTCAATAGCCCTCGTACCGAAGTCAACAATAGAGGGCGACAGCACTTCCTCATGTGTGCTACCCATTTTGATATTAGAAAGAAATTCACAGCAAGTATATTTCATTTGAAGACAAATCAACTGGTCAAGAAGCTGCTATTTAGTGTTATTAGTTGTGTTAATTTAATATTAAATATAAGGGTAAATGATTAATTAGAACTAGCAATTTCAGTTATACAGAGAAGTAATTGTTTATGAGTAATTAATGTGCTACCCATTTGGTTGATGGATGGCATTGTACTTTGTACCGAAGCCAGAAATAGAGGGCAAAACCACTTCCTCATGTGTGCTACCCATTTTGATATTAGAATGAAACTCACAGCAATTATAATTTGTTTGAAGACAAATAAACTTGGAAAGAACCTATTATTTAGTATTAATAGTTGTGTTTTTCTGTTGTTAAATATTGGGGCAAATGATGATTTAGAAATAGCAAATTTAGTTTTTCAGAGAAGTAATTGTATATGGTGAATTAATGTGCTACCCATTTGGTTGATGGCAATATCCCTCGTATCGAAGTCAACAATAGAGGGCGACAGCACTACCTCATGTGTGCTACCCATTTTGATATTAGAAAGAAATTCACAGCAATTATATTTCATTTGAAGACAAATCAACTGGTCAAGAAGCTGCTATTTAGTGTTATTAGTTGTGTTAATTTAATATTAAATATAAGGGTAAATGATGATTTAGAACTAGCAATTTCAGTTCTACAGAGAAATAATTGTTTATGATGAATTATTGTGCTACCCATTTGGTTGATGGATGGCATTGTACTTTGTACCGAAGCCAGAAATAGAGGGCAAAACCACTTCCTCATGTGTGCTACCCATTTTGATATTAGAATGAAACTCTCAGCAATTATAATTTGTTTGAAGACAAATAAACTTGGAAAGAACCTATAATTTAGTATTAATAGTTGTGTTTTTCTGTTGTTAAATATTGGGGCAAATGATGATTTAGAAATAGCAAATTTAGTTTTTCAGAGAAGTAATTGTATATGGTGAATTAATGTGCTACCCATTTGGTTGATGGCAATATCCCTCGTATCGAAGTCAACAATAGAGGGCGACAGCACTACCTCATGTGTGCTACCCATTTTGATATTAGAAAGAAATTCACAGCAATTATATTTCATTTGAAGACAAATCAACTGGTCAAGAAGCTGCTATTTAGTGTTATTAGTTGTGTTAATTTAATATTAAATATAAGGGTAAATGATGATTTAGAACTAGCAATTTCAGTTCTACACAGAAATAATTGTTTATGATGAATTAATGTGCTACCCATTTGGTTGATGGATGGCATTGTACTTTGTACCGAAGCCAGAAATAGAGGGCAAAACCACTTCCTCATGTGTGCTACCCATTTTGATATTATAATGAAACTCACAGCAATTATAATTTGTTTGAAGACAAATAAACTTGCAAAGACCCTGTTGTTTAGTATTAATAGTTGTGTTTTTCTGTTGTTAAATATTGGGGCAAATGATGATTTAGAAATAGCAAATTTAGTTTTTCAGAGAAGTAATTGTATATGGTGAATTAATGTGCTACCCATTTGGTTGATGTCAATAGCCCTCGTACCGAAGTCAACAATAGAGGGCGACAGCACTTCCTCATGTGTGCTACCCATTTTGATATTAGAAAGAAATTCACAGCAAGTATATTTAATTTGAAGACAAATCAACTGGTCAAGAAGCTGCTATTTAGTGTTATTAGTTGTGTTAATTTAATATTAAATATAAGGGTAAATGATTAATTAGAACTAGCAATTTCAGTTCTACAGAGAAGTAATTGTTTATGAGTAATTAATGTGCTACCCATTTGGTTGATGGATGGCATTGTACGTTGTACCGAAGCCAGAAATAGAGGGCAAAACCACTTCCTCATGTGTGCTACCCATTTTGATATTAGAATGAAACTCACAGCAATTATAATTTGTTTGAAGACAAATAAACTTGGAAAGAACCTATAATTTAGTATTAATAGTTGTGTATTTCTGTTGTTAAATATTGGGGCAAATGATGATTTAGTAATAGCAAATTTAGTTTTTCAGAGAAGTAATTGTATATGGTGAATTAATGTGCTACCCATTTGGTTGATGTCAATAGCCCTCGTACCGAAGTCAACAATAGTGGGCGACAGCACTTCCTCATGTGTGCTACCCATTTTGATATTAGAAAGAAATTCACAGCAATTATATTTCATTTGAGGACAAATCAACTGGTTTAGAAGCTGCTATTTAGTGATATTAGTTGTGTTAATTTAATATTAAAAATAAGGGTAAATGATGATTTAGAACTAGCAATTTCAATTCTACAGAGAAATAATTGTTTATGATGAATTAATGTGCTACCCATTTGGTTGATGGATGGCATTGTACTTTGTACCGAAGCCAGAAAAAGAGGGCAAAACCACTTCCTCATGTGTGCTACCCATTTTGATATTATAATGAAACTCACAGCAATTATAATTTGTTTGAAGACAAATAAACTAGCAAAGAACCTGTTGTTTAGTATTAATAGTTGTGTTTTTCTGTTGTTAAATATTGGGGCAAATGATGATTTAGAAATAGCAAATTTAGTTTTTCAGAGAAGTAATTGTATATGGTGAATTAAAGTGCTACCCATTTGGTTGATGTCAATAGCCCTCGTACAAGTCAACAATAGAGGGCGACAGCACTTCCTCATGTGTGCTACCCATTTTGATATTAGAAAGAAATTCACAGCAATTATATTTAATTTGAAGACAAATCAACTGGTCAAGAAGCTGCTATTTAGTGTTATTAGTTGTGTTAATTTAATATTAAATATAAGGGTAAATGATTAATTAGAACTAGCAATTTCAGTTCTACAGAGAAGTAATTGTTTATGAGTTTTTAATGTGCTACCCATTTGGTTGATGGATGGCATTGTACTTTGTACCGAAGCCAGAAATAGAGGGCAAAACCACTTCCTCATGTGTGCTACCCATTTTGATATTAGAATGAAACTCACAGCAATTATAATTTGTTTGAAGACAAATAAACTTGGAAAGAACCTATTATTTAGTATTAATAGTTGTGTTTTTCTGTTGTTAAATATTGGGGCAAATGATGATTTAGAAATAGCAAATTTAGTTTTTCAGAGAAGTAATTGTATATGGTGAATTAATGTGCTACCCATTTGGTTGATGGCAATATCCCTCGTATCGAAGTCAACAATAGAGGGCGACAGCACTACCTCATGTGTGCTACCCATTTTGATATTAGAAAGAAATTCACAGCAATTATATTTCATTTGAAGACAAATCAACTGGTCAAGAAGCTGCTATTTAGTGTTATTAGTTGTGTTAATTTAATATTAAATATAAGGGTAAATGATGATTTAGAACTAGCAATTTCAGTTCTACAGAGAAATAATTGTTTATGATGAATTAATGTGCTACCCATTTGGTTGATGGATGGCATTGTACTTTGTACCGAAGCCAGAAATAGAGGGCAAAACCACTTCCTCATGTGTGCTACCCATTTTGATATTAGAATGAAACTCTCAGCAATTATAATTTGTTTGAAGACAAATAAACTTGGAAAGAACCTATAATTTAGTATTAATAGTTGTGTTTTTCTGTTGTTAAATATTGGGGCAAATGATGATTTAGAAATAGCAAATTTAGTTTTTCAGAGAAGTAATTGTATATGGTGAATTAATGTGCTACCCATTTGGTTGATGGCAATATCCCTCGTATCGAAGTCAACAATAGAGGGCGACAGCACTACCTCATGTGTGCTACCCATTTTGATATTAGAAAGAAATTCACAGCAATTATATTTCATTTGAAGACAAATCAACTGGTCAAGAAGCTGCTATTTAGTGTTATTAGTTGTGTTAATTTAATATTAAATATAAGGGTAAATGATGATTTAGAACTAGCAATTTCAGTTCTACAGAGAAATAATTGTTTATGATGAATTAATGTGCTACCCATTTGGTTGATGGATGGCATTGTACTTTGTACCGAAGCCAGAAATAGAGGGCAAAACCACTTCCTCATGTGTGCTACCCATTTTGATATTATAATGAAACTCACAGCAATTATAATTTGTTTGAAGACAAATAAACTTGCAAAGACCCTGTTGTTTAGTATTAATAGTTGTGTTTTTCTGTTGTTAAATATTGGGGCAAATGATGATTTAGAAATAGCAAATTTAGTTTTTCAGAGAAGTAATTGTATATGGTGAATTAATGTGCTACCCATTTGGTTGATGTCAATAGCCCTCGTACCGAAGTCAACAATAGAGGGCGACAGCACTTCCTCATGTGTGCTACCCATTTTGATATTAGAAAGAAATTCACAGCAAGTATATTTAATTTGAAGACAAATCAACTGGTCAAGAAGCTGCTATTTAGTGTTATTAGTTGTGTTAATTTAATATTAAATATAAGGGTAAATGATTAATTAGAACTAGCAATTTCAGTTCTACAGAGAAGTAATTGTTTATGAGTAATTAATGTGCTACCCATTTGGTTGATGGATGGCATTGTACGTTGTACCGAAGCCAGAAATAGAGGGCAAAACCACTTCCTCATGTGTGCTACCCATTTTGATATTAGAATGAAACTCACAGCAATTATAATTTGTTTGAAGACAAATAAACTTGGAAAGAACCTATAATTTAGTATTAATAGTTGTGTATTTCTGTTGTTAAATATTGGGGCAAATGATGATTTAGTAATAGCAAATTTAGTTTTTCAGAGAAGTAATTGTATATGGTGAATTAATGTGCTACCCATTTGGTTGATGTCAATAGCCCTCGTACCGAAGTCAACAATAGTGGGCGACAGCACTTCCTCATGTGTGCTACCCATTTTGATATTAGAAAGAAATTCACAGCAATTATATTTCATTTGAGGACAAATCAACTGGTTTAGAAGCTGCTATTTAGTGATATTAGTTGTGTTAATTTAATATTAAATATAAGGGTAAATGATGATTTAGAACTAGCAATTTCAATTCTACAGAGAAATAATTGTTTATGATGAATTAATGTGCTACCCATTTGGTTGATGGATGGCATTGTACTTTGTACCGAAGCCAGAAAAAGAGGGCAAAACCACTTCCTCATGTGTGCTACCCATTTTGATATTATAATGAAACTCACAGCAATTATAATTTGTTTGAAGACAAATAAACTAGCAAAGAACCTGTTGTTTAGTATTAATAGTTGTGTTTTTCTGTTGTTAAATATTGGGGCAAATGATGATTTAGAAATAGCAAATTTAGTTTTTCAGAGAAGTAATTGTATTATGGTGAATTAAAGTGCTACCCATTTGGTTGATGTCAATAGCCCTCGTACAAGTCAACAATAGAGGGCGACAGCACTTCCTCATGTGTGCTACCCATTTTGATATTAGAAAGAAATTCACAGCAATTATATTTGATTTGAAGACAAATCAACTGGTCAAGAAGCTGCTATTTAGTGTTATTAGTTGTGTTAATTTAATATTAAATATAAGGGTAAATGATTAATTAGAACTAGCAATTTCAGTTCTACAGAGAAGTAATTGTTTATGAGTTTTTAATGTGCTACCCATTTGGTTGATGGATGGCATTGTACTTTGTACCGAAGCCAGAAATAGAGGGCAAAACCACTTCCTCATGTGTGCTACCCATTTTGATATTATAATGAAACTCACAGCAATTATAATTTGTTTGAAGACAAATAAACTTGCAAAGACCCTGTTGTTTAGTATTAATAGTTGTGTTTTTCTGTTGTTAAATATTGGGGCAAATGATGATTTAGAAATAGCAAATTTAGTTTTTCAGAGAAGTAATTGTATATGGTGAATTAATGTGCTACCCATTTGGTTGATGTCAATAGCCCTCGTACCGAAGTCAACAATAGAGGGCGACATCACTTCCTCATGTGTGCTACCCATTTTGATATTAGAAAGAAATTCACAGCAAGTATATTTCATTTGAAGACAAATCAACTGGTCAAGAAGCTGCTATTTAGTGTTATTAGTTGTGTTAATTTAATATTAAATATAAGGGTAAATGATTAATTAGAACTAGCAATTTCAGTTCTACAGAGAAGTAATTGTTTATGAGTAATTAATGTGCTACCCATTTGGTTGATGGATGGCATTGTACTTTGTACCGAAGCCAGAAATAGAGGGCAAAACAACTTCCTCATGTGTGCTACCCATTTTGATATTAGAATGAAACTCACAGCAATTATAATTTGTTTGAAGACAAATAAACTTGGAAAGAACCTATAATTTAGTATTAATAGTTGTGTTTTTCTGTTGTTAAATATTGGGGCAAATGATGATTTAGAAATAGCAAATTTAGTTTTTCAGAGAAGTAATTGTATATGGTGAATTAATGTGCTACCCATTTGGTTGATGTCAATAGCCCTCGTACCGAAGTCAACAATAGTGGGCGACAGCACTTCCTCATGTGTGCTACCCATTTTGATATTAGAAAGAAATTCACAGCAATTATATTTCATTTGAGGACAAATCAACTGGTCAAGAAGCTGCTATTTAGTGATATTAATTGTGTTAATTTAATATTAAATATAAGGGTAAATGATGATTTAGAACTAGCAATTTCAATTCTACAGAGAAATAATTGTTTATGATGAATTAATGTGCTACCCATTTGGTTGATGGATGGCATTGTACTTTGTACCGAAGCCAGAAAAAGAGGGCAAAACCACTTCCTCATGTGTGCTACCCATTTTGATATTATAATGAAACTCACAGCAATTATAATTTGTTTGAAGACAAATAAACTAGCAAAGAACCTGTTGTTTAGTATTAATAGTTGTGCTTTTCTGTTGTTAAATATTGGGGCAAATGATGATTTAGAAATAGCAAATTTAGTTTTTCAGAGAAGTAATTGTATATGGTGAATTAAAGTGCTACCCATTTGGTTGATGTCAATAGCCCTCTTACAAGTCAACAATAGAGGGCGACAGCACTTCCTCATGTGTGCTACCCATTTTGATATTAGAAAGAAATTCACAGCAATTATATTTCATTTGAAGACAAATCAACTGGTCAAGAAGCTGCTATTTAGTGTTATTAGTTGTGTTAATTTAATATTAAATATAAGGGTAAATGATTAATTAGAACTAGCAATTTCAGTTCTACAGAGAAGTAATTGTTTATGAGTTTTTAATGTGCTACCCATTTGGTTGATGGATGGCATTGTACTTTGTACCGAAGCCAGAAATAGAGGGCAAAACCACTTCCTCATGTGTGCTACCCATTTTGATATTAGAATGAAACTCACAGCAATTATAATTTGTTTGAAGACAAATAAACTTGGAAAGAACCTATTATTTAGTATTAATAGTTGTGTTTTTCTGTTGTTAAATATTGGGGCAAATGATGATTTAGAAATAGCAAATTTAGTTTTTCAGAGAAGTAATTGTATATGGTGAATTAATGTGCTACCCATTTGGTTGATGGCAATATCCCTCGTATCGAAGTCAACAATAGAGGGCGACAGCACTACCTCATGTGTGCTACCCATTTTGATATTAGAAAGAAATTCACAGCAATTATATTTCATTTGAAGACAAATCAACTGGTCAAGAAGCTGCTATTTAGTGTTATTAGTTGTGTTAATTTAATATTAAATATAAGGGTAAATGATGATTTAGAACTAGCAATTTCAGTTCTACAGAGAAATAATTGTTTATGATGAATTAATGTGCTACCCATTTGGTTGATGGATGGCATTGTACTTTGTACCGAAGCCAGAAATAGAGGGCAAAACCACTTCCTCATGTGTGCTACCCATTTTGATATTAGAATGAAACTCTCAGCAATTATAATTTGTTTGAAGACAAATAAACTTGGAAAGAACCTATAATTTAGTATTAATAGTTGTGTTTTTCTGTTGTTAAATATTGGGGCAAATGATGATTTAGAAATAGCAAATTTAGTTTTTCAGAGAAGTAATTGTATATGGTGAATTAATGTGCTACCCATTTGGTTGATGGCAATATCCCTCGTATCGAAGTCAACAATAGAGGGCGACAGCACTACCTCATGTGTGCTACCCATTTTGATATTAGAAAGAAATTCACAGCAATTATATTTCATTTGAAGACAAATCAACTGGTCAAGAAGCTGCTATTTAGTGTTATTAGTTGTGTTAATTTAATATTAAATATAAGGGTAAATGATGATTTAGAACTAGCAATTTCAGTTCTACAGAGAAATAATTGTTTATGATGAATTAATGTGCTACCCATTTGGTTGATGGATGGCATTGTACTTTGTACCGAAGCCAGAAATAGAGGGCAAAACCACTTCCTCATGTGTGCTACCCATTTTGATATTATAATGAAACTCACAGCAATTATAATTTGTTTGAAGACAAATAAACTTGCAAAGACCCTGTTGTTTAGTATTAATAGTTGTGTTTTTCTGTTGTTAAATATTGGGGCAAATGATGATTTAGAAATAGCAAATTTAGTTTTTCAGAGAAGTAATTGTATATGGTGAATTAATGTGCTACCCATTTGGTTGATGTCAATAGCCCTCGTACCGAAGTCAACAATAGAGGGCGACAGCACTTCCTCATGTGTGCTACCCATTTTGATATTAGAAAGAAATTCACAGCAAGTATATTTAATTTGAAGACAAATCAACTGGTCAAGAAGCTGCTATTTAGTGTTATTAGTTGTGTTAATTTAATATTAAATATAAGGGTAAATGATTAATTAGAACTAGCAATTTCAGTTCTACAGAGAAGTAATTGTTTATGAGTAATTAATGTGCTACCCATTTGGTTGATGGATGGCATTGTACGTTGTACCGAAGCCAGAAATAGAGGGCAAAACCACTCCCTCATGTGTGCTACCCATTTTGATATTAGAATGAAACTCACAGCAATTATAATTTGTTTGAAGACAAATAAACTTGGAAAGAACCTATAATTTAGTATTAATAGTTGTGTATTTCTGTTGTTAAATATTGGGGCAAATGATGATTTAGAAATAGCAAATTTAGTTTTTCAGAGAAGTAATTGTATATGGTGAATTAATGTGCTACCCATTTGGTTGATGTCAATAGCCCTCGTACCGAAGTCAACAATAGTGGGCGACAGCACTTCCTCATGTGTGCTACCCATTTTGATATTAGAAAGAAATTCACAGCAATTATATTTCATTTGAGGACAAATCAACTGGTTTAGAAGCTGCTATTTAGTGATATTATTTGTGTTAATTTAATATTAAATATAAGGGTAAATGATGATTTAGAACTAGCAATTTCAATTCTACAGAGAAATAATTGTTTATGATGAATTAATGTGCTACCCATTTGGTTGATGGATGGCATTGTACTTTGTACCGAAGCCAGAAAAAGAGGGCAAAACCACTTCCTCATGTGTGCTACCCATTTTGATATTATAATGAAACTCACAGCAATTATAATTTGTTTGAAGACAAATAAACTAGCAAAGAACCTGTTGTTTAGTATTAATAGTTGTGTTTTTCTGTTGTTAAATATTGGGGCAAATGATGATTTAGAAATAGCAAATTTAGTTTTTCAGAGAAGTAATTGTATATGGTGAATTAAAGTGCTACCCATTTGGTTGATGTCAATAGCCCTCGTACAAGTCAACAATAGAGGGCGACAGCACTTCCTCATGTGTGCTACCCATTTTGATATTAGAAAGAAATTCACAGCAATTATATTTCATTTGAAGACAAATCAACTGGTCAAGAAGCTGCTATTTAGTGTTATTAGTTGTGTTAATTTAATATTAAATATAAGGGTAAATGATTAATTAGAACTAGCAATTTCAGTTCTACAGAGAAGTAATTGTTTATGAGTTTTTAATGTGCTACCCATTTGGTTGATGGATGGCATTGTACTTTGTACCGAAGCCAGAAATAGAGGGCAAAACCACTTCCTCATGTGTGCTACCCATTTTGATATTAGAATGAAACTCACAGCAATTATAATTTGTTTGAAGACAAATAAACTTGGAAAGAACCTATTATTTAGTATTAATAGTTGTGTTTTTCTGTTGTTAAATATTGGGGCAAATGATGATTTAGAAATAGCAAATTTAGTTTTTCAGAGAAGTAATTGTATATGGTGAATTAATGTGCTACCCATTTGGTTGATGGCAATATCCCTCGTATCGAAGTCAACAATAGAGGGCGACAGCACTACCTCATGTGTGCTACCCATTTTGATATTAGAAAGAAATTCACAGCAATTATATTTCATTTGAAGACAAATCAACTGGTCAAGAAGCTGCTATTTAGTGTTATTAGTTGTGTTAATTTAATATTAAATATAAGGGTAAATGATGATTTAGAACTAGCAATTTCAGTTCTACAGAGAAATAATTGTTTATGATGAATTAATGTGCTACCCATTTGGTTGATGGATGGCATTGTACTTTGTACCGAAGCCAGAAATAGAGGGCAAAACCACTTCCTCATGTGTGCTACCCATTTTGATATTAGAATGAAACTCTCAGCAATTATAATTTGTTTGAAGACAAATAAACTTGGAAAGAACCTATAATTTAGTATTAATAGTTGTGTTTTTCTGTTGTTAAATATTGGGGCAAATGATGATTTAGAAATAGCAAATTTAGTTTTTCAGAGAAGTAATTGTATATGGTGAATTAATGTGCTACCCATTTGGTTGATGGCAATATCCCTCGTATCGAAGTCAACAATAGAGGGCGACAGCACTACCTCATGTGTGCTACCCATTTTGATATTAGAAAGAAATTCACAGCAATTATATTTCATTTGAAGACAAATCAACTGGTCAAGAAGCTGCTATTTAGTGTTATTAGTTGTGTTAATTTAATATTAAATATAAGGGTAAATGATGATTTAGAACTAGCAATTTCAGTTCTACAGAGAAATAATTGTTTATGATGAATTAATGTGCTACCCATTTGGTTGATGGATGGCATTGTACTTTGTACCGAAGCCAGAAATAGAGGGCAAAACCACTTCCTCATGTGTGCTACCCATTTTGATATTATAATGAAACTCACAGCAATTATAATTTGTTTGAAGACAAATAAACTTGCAAAGACCCTGTTGTTTAGTATTAATAGTTGTGTTTTTCTGTTGTTAAATATTGGGGCAAATGATGATTTAGAAATAGCAAATTTAGTTTTTCAGAGAAGTAATTGTATATGGTGAATTAATGTGCTACCCATTTGGTTGATGTCAATAGCCCTCGTACCGAAGTCAACAATAGAGGGCGACAGCACTTCCTCATGTGTGCTACCCATTTTGATATTAGAAAGAAATTCACAGCAAGTATATTTAATTTGAAGACAAATCAACTGGTCAAGAAGCTGCTATTTAGTGTTATTAGTTGTGTTAATTTAATATTAAATATAAGGGTAAATGATTAATTAGAACTAGCAATTTCAGTTCTACAGAGAAGTAATTGTTTATGAGTAATTAATGTGCTACCCATTTGGTTGATGGATGGCATTGTACGTTGTACCGAAGCCAGAAATAGAGGGCAAAACCACTCCCTCATGTGTGCTACCCATTTTGATATTAGAATGAAACTCACAGCAATTATAATTTGTTTGAAGACAAATAAACTTGGAAAGAACCTATAATTTAGTATTAATAGTTGTGTATTTCTGTTGTTAAATATTGGGGCAAATGATGATTTAGAAATAGCAAATTTAGTTTTTCAGAGAAGTAATTGTATATGGTGAATTAATGTGCTACCCATTTGGTTGATGTCAATAGCCCTCGTACCGAAGTCAACAATAGTGGGCGACAGCACTTCCTCATGTGTGCTACCCATTTTGATATTAGAAAGAAATTCACAGCAATTATATTTCATTTGAGGACAAATCAACTGGTTTAGAAGCTGCTATTTAGTGATATTATTTGTGTTAATTTAATATTAAATATAAGGGTAAATGATGATTTAGAACTAGCAATTTCAATTCTACAGAGAAATAATTGTTTATGATGAATTAATGTGCTACCCATTTGGTTGATGGATGGCATTGTACTTTGTACCGAAGCCAGAAAAAGAGGGCAAAACCACTTCCTCATGTGTGCTACCCATTTTGATATTATAATGAAACTCACAGCAATTATAATTTGTTTGAAGACAAATAAACTAGCAAAGAACCTGTTGTTTAGTATTAATAGTTGTGTTTTTCTGTTGTTAAATATTGGGGCAAATGATGATTTAGAAATAGCAAATTTAGTTTTTCAGAGAAGTAATTGTATATGGTGAATTAAAGTGCTACCCATTTGGTTGATGTCAATAGCCCTCGTACAAGTCAACAATAGAGGGCGACAGCACTTCCTCATGTGTGCTACCCATTTTGATATTAGAAAGAAATTCACAGCAATTATATTTCATTTGAAGACAAATCAACTGGTCAAGAAGCTGCTATTTAGTGTTATTAGTTGTGTTAATTTAATATTAAATATAAGGGTAAATGATTAATTAGAACTAGCAATTTCAGTTCTACAGAGAAGTAATTGTTTATGAGTTTTTAATGTGCTACCCATTTGGTTGATGGATGGCATTGTACTTTGTACCGAAGCCAGAAATAGAGGGCAAAACCACTTCCTCATGTGTGCTACCCATTTTGATATTAGAATGAAACTCACAGCAATTATAATTTGTTTGAAGACAAATAAACTTGGAAAGAACCTATTATTTAGTATTAATAGTTGTGTTTTTCTGTTGTTAAATATTGGGGCAAATGATGATTTAGAAATAGCAAATTTAGTTTTTCAGAGAAGTAATTGTATATGGTGAATTAATGTGCTACCCATTTGGTTGATGGCAATATCCCTCGTATCGAAGTCAACAATAGAGGGCGACAGCACTACCTCATGTGTGCTACCCATTTTGATATTAGAAAGAAATTCACAGCAATTATATTTCATTTGAAGACAAATCAACTGGTCAAGAAGCTGCTATTTAGTGTTATTAGTTGTGTTAATTTAATATTAAATATAAGGGTAAATGATGATTTAGAACTAGCAATTTCAGTTCTACAGAGAAATAATTGTTTATGATGAATTAATGTGCTACCCATTTGGTTGATGGATGGCATTGTACTTTGTACCGAAGCCAGAAATAGAGGGCAAAACCACTTCCTCATGTGTGCTACCCATTTTGATATTAGAATGAAACTCTCAGCAATTATAATTTGTTTGAAGACAAATAAACTTGGAAAGAACCTATAATTTAGTATTAATAGTTGTGTTTTTCTGTTGTTAAATATTGGGGCAAATGATGATTTAGAAATAGCAAATCTAGTTTTTCAGAGAAGTAATTGTATATGGTGAATTAATGTGCTACCCATTTGGTTGATGGCAATATCCCTCGTATCGAAGTCAACAATAGAGGGCGACAGCACTACCTCATGTGTGCTACCCATTTTGATATTAGAAAGAAATTCACAGCAATTATATTTCATTTGAAGACAAATCAACTGGTCAAGAAGCTGCTGTTTAGTGTTATTAGTTGTGTTAATTTAATATTAAATATAAGGGTAAATGATGATTTAGAACTAGCAATTTCAGTTCTACAGAGAAATAATTGTTTATGATGAATTAATGTGCTACCCATTTGGTTGATGGATGGCATTGTACTTTGTACCGAAGCCAGAAATAGAGGGCAAAACCACTTCCTCATGTGTGCTACCCATTTTGATATTATAATGAAACTCACAGCAATTATAATTTGTTTGAAGACAAATAAACTTGCAAAGACCCTGTTGTTTAGTATTAATAGTTGTGTTTTTCTGTTGTTAAATATTGGGGCAAATGATGATTTAGAAATAGCAAATTTAGTTTTTCAGAGAAGTAATTGTATATGGTGAATTAATGTGCTACCCATTTGGTTGATGTCAATAGCCCTCGTACCGAAGTCAACAATAGAGGGCGACAGCACTTCCTCATGTGTGCTACCCATTTTGATATTAGAAAGAAATTCACAGCAAGTATATTTAATTTGAAGACAAATCAACTGGTCAAGAAGCTGCTATTTAGTGTTATTAGTTGTGTTAATTTAATATTAAATATAAGGGTAAATGATTAATTAGAACTAGCAATTTCAGTTCTACAGAGAAGTAATTGTTTATGAGTAATTAATGTGCTACCCATTTGGTTGATGGATGGCATTGTACGTTGTACCGAAGCCAGAAATAGAGGGCAAAACCACTTCCTCATGTGTGCTACCCATTTTGATATTAGAATGAAACTCACAGCAATTATAATTTGTTTGAAGACAAATAAACTTGGAAAGAACCTATAATTTAGTATTAATAGTTGTGTATTTCTGTTGTTAAATATTGGGGCAAATGATGATTTAGTAATAGCAAATTTAGTTTTTCAGAGAAGTAATTGTATATGGTGAATTAATGTGCTACCCATTTGGTTGATGTCAATAGCCCTCGTACCGAAGTCAACAATAGTGGGCGACAGCACTTCCTCATGTGTGCTACCCATTTTGATATTAGAAAGAAATTCACAGCAATTATATTTCATTTGAGGACAAATCAACTGGTTTAGAAGCTGCTATTTAGTGATATTAGTTGTGTTAATTTAATATTAAATATAAGGGTAAATGATGATTTAGAACTAGCAATTTCAATTCTACAGAGAAATAATTGTTTATGAAGAATTAATGTGCTACCCATTTGGTTGATGGATGGCATTGTACTTTGTACCGAAGCCAGAAAAAGAGGGCAAAACCACTTCCTCATGTGTGCTACCCATTTTGATATTATAATGAAACTCACAGCAATTATAATTTGTTTGAAGACAAATAAACTAGCAAAGAACCTGTTGTTTAGTATTAATAGTTGTGTTTTTCTGTTGTTAAATATTGGGGCAAATGATGATTTAGAAATAGCAAATTTAGTTTTTCAGAGAAGTAATTGTATTATGGTGAATTAAAGTGCTACCCATTTGGTTGATGTCAATAGCCCTCGTACAAGTCAACAATAGAGGGCGACAGCACTTCCTCATGTGTGCTACCCATTTTGATATTAGAAAGAAATTCACAGCAATTATATTTCATTTGAAGACAAATCAACTGGTCAAGAAGCTGCTATTTAGTGTTATTAGTTGTGTTAATTTAATATTAAATATAAGGGTAAATGATTAATTAGAACTAGCAATTTCAGTTCTACAGAGAAGTAATTGTTTATGAGTTTTTAATGTGCTACCCATTTGGTTGATGGATGGCATTGTACTTTGTACCGAAGCCAGAAATAGAGGGCAAAACCACTTCCTCATGTGTGCTACCCATTTTGATATTATAATGAAACTCACAGCAATTATAATTTGTTTGAAGACAAATAAACTTGCAAAGACCCTGTTGTTTAGTATTAATAGTTGTGTTTTTCTGTTGTTAAATATTGGGGCAAATGATGATATAGAAATAGCAAATTTAGTTTTTCAGAGAAGTAATTGTATATGGTGAATTAATGTGCTACCCATTTGGTTGATGTCAATAGCCCTCGTACCGAAGTCAACAATAGAGGGCGACAGCACTTCCTCATGTGTGCTACCCATTTTGATATTAGAAAGAAATTCACAGCAAGTATATTTCATTTGAAGACAAATCAACTGGTCAAGAAGCTGCTATTTAGTGTTATTAGTTGTGTTAATTTAATATTAAATATAAGGGTAAATGATTAATTAGAACTAGCAATTTCAGTTCTACAGAGAAGTAATTGTTTATGAGTAATTAATGTGCTACCCATTTGGTTGATGGATGGCATTGTACTTTGTACCGAAGCCAGAAATAGAGGGCAAAACCACTTCCTCATGTGTGCTACCCATTTTGATATTAGAATGAAACTCACAGCAATTATAATTTGTTTGAAGACAAATAAACTTGGAAAGAACCTATAATTTAGTATTAATAGTTGTGTTTTTCTGTTGTTAAATATTGGGGCAAATGATGATTTAGAAATAGCAAATTTAGTTTTTCAGAGAAGTAATTGTATATGGTGAATTAATGTGCTACCCATTTGGTTGATGTCAATAGCCCTCGTACCGAAGTCAACAATAGTGGGCGACAGCACTTCCTCATGTGTGCTACCCATTTTGATATTAGAAAGAAATTCACAGCAATTATATTTCATTTGAGGACAAATCAACTGGTCAAGAAGCTGCTATTTAGTGATATTAATTGTGTTAATTTAATATTAAATATAAGGGTAAATGATGATTTAGAACTAGCAATTTCAATTCTACAGAGAAATAATTGTTTATGATGAATTAATGTGCTACCCATTTGGTTGATGGATGGCATTGTACTTTGTACCGAAGCCAGAAAAAGAGGGCAAAACCACTTCCTCATGTGTGCTACCCATTTTGATATTATAATGAAACTCACAGCAATTATAATTTGTTTGAAGACAAATAAACTAGCAAAGAACCTGTTGTTTAGTATTAATAGTTGTGCTTTTCTGTTGTTAAATATTGGGGCAAATGATGATTTAGAAATAGCAAATTTAGTTTTTCAGAGAAGTAATTGTATATGGTGAATTAAAGTGCTACCCATTTGGTTGATGTCAATAGCCCTCTTACAAGTCAACAATAGAGGGCGACAGCACTTCCTCATGTGTGCTACCCATTTTGATATTAGAAAGAAATTCACAGCAATTATATTTCATTTGAAGACAAATCAACTGGTCAAGAAGCTGCTATTTAGTGTTATTAGTTGTGTTAATTTAATATTAAATATAAGGGTAAATGATTAATTAGAACTAGCAATTTCAGTTCTACAGAGAAGTAATTGTTTATGAGTTTTTAATGTGCTACCCATTTGGTTGATGGATGGCATTGTACTTTGTACCGAAGCCAGAAATAGAGGGCAAAACCACTTCCTCATGTGTGCTACCCATTTTGATATTAGAATGAAACTCACAGCAATTATAATTTGTTTGAAGACAAATAAACTTGGAAAGAACCTATTATTTAGTATTAATAGTTGTGTTTTTCTGTTGTTAAATATTGGGGCAAATGATGATTTAGAAATAGCAAATTTAGTTTTTCAGAGAAGTAATTGTATCTGGTGAATTAATGTGCTACCCATTTGGTTGATGGCAATATCCCTCGTATCGAAGTCAACAATAGAGGGCGACAGCACTACCTCATGTGTGCTACCCATTTTGATATTAGAAAGAAATTCACAGCAATTATATTTCATTTGAAGACAAATCAACTGGTCAAGAAGCTGCTATTTAGTGTTATTAGTTGTGTTAATTTAATATTAAATATAAGGGTAAATGATGATTTAGAACTAGCAATTTCAGTTCTACAGAGAAATAATTGTTTATGATGAATTAATGTGCTACCCATTTGGTTGATGGATGGCATTGTACTTTGTACCGAAGCCAGAAATAGAGGGCAAAACCACTTCCTCATGTGTGCTACCCATTTTGATATTAGAATGAAACTCTCAGCAATTATAATTTGTTTGAAGACAAATAAACTTGGAAAGAACCTATAATTTAGTATTAATAGTTGTGTTTTTCTGTTGTTAAATATTGGGGCAAATGATGATTTAGAAATAGCAAATTTAGTTTTTCAGAGAAGTAATTGTATATGGTGAATTAATGTGCTACCCATTTGGTTGATGGCAATATCCCTCGTATCGAAGTCAACAATAGAGGGCGACAGCACTACCTCATGTGTGCTACCCATTTTGATATTAGAAAGAAATTCACAGCAATTATATTTCATTTGAAGACAAATCAACTGGTCAAGAAGCTGCTATTTAGTGTTATTAGTTGTGTTAATTTAATATTAAATATAAGGGTAAATGATGATTTAGAACTAGCAATTTCAGTTCTACAGAGAAATAATTGTTTATGATGAATTAATGTGCTACCCATTTGGTTGATGGATGGCATTGTACTTTGTACCGAAGCCAGAAATAGAGGGCAAAACCACTTCCTCATGTGTGCTACCCATTTTGATATTATAATGAAACTCACAGCAATTATAATTTGTTTGAAGACAAATAAACTTGCAAAGACCCTGTTGTTTAGTATTAATAGTTGTGTTTTTCTGTTGTTAAATATTGGGGCAAATGATGATTTAGAAATAGCAAATTTAGTTTTTCAGAGAAGTAATTGTATATGGTGAATTAATGTGCTACCCATTTGGTTGATGTCAATAGCCCTCGTACCGAAGTCAACAATAGAGGGCGACAGCACTTCCTCATGTGTGCTACCCATTTTGATATTAGAAAGAAATTCACAGCAAGTATATTTAATTTGAAGACAAATCAACTGGTCAAGAAGCTGCTATTTAGTGTTATTAGTTGTGTTAATTTAATATTAAATATAAGGGTAAATGATTAATTAGAACTAGCAATTTCAGTTCTACAGAGAAGTAATTGTTTATGAGTAATTAATGTGCTACCCATTTGGTTGATGGATGGCATTGTACGTTGTACCGAAGCCAGAAATAGAGGGCAAAACCACTCCCTCATGTGTGCTACCCATTTTGATATTAGAATGAAACTCACAGCAATTATAATTTGTTTGAAGACAAATAAACTTGGAAAGAACCTATAATTTAGTATTAATAGTTGTGTATTTCTGTTGTTAAATATTGGGGCAAATGATGATTTAGAAATAGCAAATTTAGTTTTTCAGAGAAGTAATTGTATATGGTGAATTAATGTGCTACCCATTTGGTTGATGTCAATAGCCCTCGTACCGAAGTCAACAATAGTGGGCGACAGCACTTCCTCATGTGTGCTACCCATTTTGATATTAGAAAGAAATTCACAGCAATTATATTTCATTTGAGGACAAATCAACTGGTTTAGAAGCTGCTATTTAGTGATATTATTTGTGTTAATTTAATATTAAATATAAGGGTAAATGATGATTTAGAACTAGCAATTTCAATTCTACAGAGAAATAATTGTTTATGATGAATTAATGTGCTACCCATTTGGTTGATGGATGGCATTGTACTTTGTACCGAAGCCAGAAAAAGAGGGCAAAACCACTTCCTCATGTGTGCTACCCATTTTGATATTATAATGAAACTCACAGCAATTATAATTTGTTTGAAGACAAATAAACTAGCAAAGAACCTGTTGTTTAGTATTAATAGTTGTGTTTTTCTGTTGTTAAATATTGGGGCAAATGATGATTTAGAAATAGCAAATTTAGTTTTTCAGAGAAGTAATTGTATATGGTGAATTAAAGTGCTACCCATTTGGTTGATGTCAATAGCCCTCGTACAAGTCAACAATAGAGGGCGACAGCACTTCCTCATGTGTGCTACCCATTTTGATATTAGAAAGAAATTCACAGCAATTATATTTCATTTGAAGACAAATCAACTGGTCAAGAAGCTGCTATTTAGTGTTATTAGTTGTGTTAATTTAATATTAAATATAAGGGTAAATGATTAATTAGAACTAGCAATTTCAGTTCTACAGAGAAGTAATTGTTTATGAGTTTTTAATGTGCTACCCATTTGGTTGATGGATGGCATTGTACTTTGTACCGAAGCCAGAAATAGAGGGCAAAACCACTTCCTCATGTGTGCTACCCATTTTGATATTAGAATGAAACTCACAGCAATTATAATTTGTTTGAAGACAAATAAACTTGGAAAGAACCTATTATTTAGTATTAATAGTTGTGTTTTTCTGTTGTTAAATATTGGGGCAAATGATGATTTAGAAATAGCAAATTTAGTTTTTCAGAGAAGTAATTGTATATGGTGAATTAATGTGCTACCCATTTGGTTGATGGCAATATCCCTCGTATCGAAGTCAACAATAGAGGGCGACAGCACTACCTCATGTGTGCTACCCATTTTGATATTAGAAAGAAATTCACAGCAATTATATTTCATTTGAAGACAAATCAACTGGTCAAGAAGCTGCTATTTAGTGTTATTAGTTGTGTTAATTTAATATTAAATATAAGGGTAAATGATGATTTAGAACTAGCAATTTCAGTTCTACAGAGAAATAATTGTTTATGATGAATTAATGTGCTACCCATTTGGTTGATGGATGGCATTGTACTTTGTACCGAAGCCAGAAATAGAGGGCAAAACCACTTCCTCATGTGTGCTACCCATTTTGATATTAGAATGAAACTCTCAGCAATTATAATTTGTTTGAAGACAAATAAACTTGGAAAGAACCTATAATTTAGTATTAATAGTTGTGTTTTTCTGTTGTTAAATATTGGGGCAAATGATGATTTAGAAATAGCAAATTTAGTTTTTCAGAGAAGTAATTGTATATGGTGAATTAATGTGCTACCCATTTGGTTGATGGCAATATCCCTCGTATCGAAGTCAACAATAGAGGGCGACAGCACTACCTCATGTGTGCTACCCATTTTGATATTAGAAAGAAATTCACAGCAATTATATTTCATTTGAAGACAAATCAACTGGTCAAGAAGCTGCTATTTAGTGTTATTAGTTGTGTTAATTTAATATTAAATATAAGGGTAAATGATGATTTAGAACTAGCAATTTCAGTTCTACAGAGAAATAATTGTTTATGATGAATTAATGTGCTACCCATTTGGTTGATGGATGGCATTGTACTTTGTACCGAAGCCAGAAATAGAGGGCAAAACCACTTCCTCATGTGTGCTACCCATTTTGATATTATAATGAAACTCACAGCAATTATAATTTGTTTGAAGACAAATAAACTTGCAAAGACCCTGTTGTTTAGTATTAATAGTCGTGTTTTTCTGTTGTTAAATATTGGGGCAAATGATGATTTAGAAATAGCAAATTTAGTTTTTCAGAGAAGTAATTGTATATGGTGAATTAATGTGCTACCCATTTGGTTGATGTCAATAGCCCTCGTACCGAAGTCAACAATAGAGGGCGACAGCACTTCCTCATGTGTGCTACCCATTTTGATATTAGAAAGAAATTCACAGCAAGTATATTTCATTTGAAGACAAATCAACTGGTCAAGAAGCTGCTATTTAGTGTTATTAGTTGTGTTAATTTAATATTAAATATAAGGGTAAATGATTAATTAGAACTAGCAATTTCAGTTCTACAGAGAAGTAATTGTTTATGAGTAATTAATGTGCTACCCATTTGGTTGATGGATGGCATTGTACTTTGTACCGAAGCCAGAAATAGAGGGCAAAACCACTTCCTCATGTGTGCTACCCATTTTGATATTAGAATGAAACTCACAGCAATTATAATTTGTTTGAAGACAAATAAACTTGGAAAGAACCTATAATTTAGTATTAATAGTTGTGTTTTTCTGTTGTTAAATATTGGGGCAAATGATGATTTAGAAATAGCAAATTTAGTTTTTCAGAGAAGTAATTGTATATGGTGAATTAATGTGCTACCCATTTGGTTGATGTCAATAGCCCTCGTACCGAAGTCAACAATAGTGGGCGACAGCACTTCCTCATGTGTGCTACCCATTTTGATATTAGAAAGAAATTCACAGCAATTATATTTCATTTGAGGACAAATCAACTGGTCAAGAAGCTGCTATTTAGTGATATTAGTTGTGTTAATTTAATATTAAATATAAGGGTAAATGATGATTTAGAACTAGCAATTTCAATTCTACAGAGAAATAATTGTTTATGATGAATTAATGTGCTACCCATTTGGTTGATGGATGGCATTGTACTTTGTACCGAAGCCAGAAAAAGAGGGCAAAACCATTTCCTCATGTGTGCTACCCATTTTGATATTATAATGAAACTCACAGCAATTATAATTTGTTTGAAGACAAATAAACTAGCAAAGAACCTGTTGTTTAGAATTAATAGTTGTGTTTTTCTGTTGTTAAATATTGGGGCAAATGATGATTTAGAAATAGCAAATTTAGTTTTTCAGAGAAGTAATTGTATATGGTGAATTAAAGTGCTACCCATTTGGTTGATGTCAATAGCCCTCGTACAAGTCAACAATAGAGGGCGACAGCACTTCCTCATGTGTGCTACCCATTTTGATATTAGAAAGAAATTCACAGCAATTATATTTCATTTGAAGACAAATCAACTGGTCAAGAAGCTGCTATTTAGTGTTATTAGTTGTGTTAATTTAATATTAAATATAAGGGTAAATGATTAATTAGAACTAGCAATTTCAGTTCTACAGAGAAGTAATTGTTTATGAGTTTTTAATGTGCTACCCATTTGGTTGATGGATGGCATTGTACTTTGTACCGAAGCCAGAAATAGAGGGCAAAACCACTTCCTCATGTGTGCTACCCATTTTGATATTAGAATGAAACTCACAGCAATTATAATTTGTTTGAAGACAAATAAACTTGGAAAGAACCTATTATTTAGTATTAATAGTTGTGTTTTTCTGTTGTTAAATATTGGGGCAAATGATGATTTAGAAATAGCAAATTTAGTTTTTCAGAGAAGTAATTGTATATGGTGAATTAATGTGCTACCCATTTGGTTGATGGCAATATCCCTCGTATCGAAGTCAACAATAGAGGGCGACAGCACTACCTCATGTGTGCTACCCATTTTGATATTAGAAAGAAATTCACAGCAATTATATTTCATTTGAAGACAAATCAACTGGTCAAGAAGCTGCTATTTAGTGTTATTAGTTGTGTTAATTTAATATTAAATATAAGGGTAAATGATGATTTAGAACTAGCAATTTCAGTTCTACAGAGAAATAATTGTTTATGATGAATTAATGTGCTACCCATTTGGTTGATGGATGGCATTGTACTTTGTACCGAAGCCAGAAATAGAGGGCAAAACCACTTCCTCATGTGTGCTACCCATTTTGATATTAGAATGAAACTCTCAGCAATTATAATTTGTTTGAAGACAAATAAACTTGGAAAGAACCTATAATTTAGTATTAATAGTTGTGTTTTTCTGTTGTTAAATATTGGGGCAAATGATGATTTAGAAATAGCAAATTTAGTTGTTCAGAGAAGTAATTGTATATGGTGAATTAATGTGCTACCCATTTGGTTGATGGCAATATCCCTCGTATCGAAGTCAACAATAGAGGGCGACAGCACTACCTCATGTGTGCTACCCATTTTGATATTAGAAAGAAATTCACAGCAATTATATTTCATTTGAAGACAAATCAACTGGTCAAGAAGCTGCTATTTAGTGTTATTAGTTGTGTTAATTTAATATTAAATATAAGGGTAAATGATGATTTAGAACTAGCAATTTCAGTTCTACAGAGAAATAATTGTTTATGATGAATTAATGTGCTACCCATTTGGTTGATGGATGGCATTGTACTTTGTACCGAAGCCAGAAATAGAGGGCAAAACCACTTCCTCATGTGTGCTACCCATTTTGATATTAGAATGAAACTCTCAGCAATTATAATTTGTTTGAAGACAAATAAACTTGGAAAGAACCTATAATTTAGTATTAATAGTTGTGTTTTTCTGTTGTTAAATATTGGGGCAAATGATGATTTAGAAATAGCAAATTTAGTTGTTCAGAGAAGTAATTGTATATGGTGAATTAATGTGCTACCCATTTGGTTGATGGCAATATCCCTCGTATCGAAGTCAACAATAGAGGGCGACAGCACTACCTCATGTGTGCTACCCATTTTGATATTAGAAAGAAATTCACAGCAATTATATTTCATTTGAAGACAAATCAACTGGTCAAGAAGCTGCTATTTAGTGTTATTAGTTGTGTTAATTTAATATTAAATATAAGGGTAAATGATGATTTAGAACTAGCAATTTCAGTTCTACAGAGAAATAATTGTTTATGATGAATTAATGTGCTACCCATTTGGTTGATGGATGGCATTGTACTTTGTACCGAAGCCAGAAATAGAGGGCAAAACCACTTCCTCATGTGTGCTACCCATTTTGATATTATAATGAAACTCACAGCAATTATAATTTGTTTGAAGACAAATAAACTTGCAAAGACCCTGTTGTTTAGTATTAATAGTTGTGTTTTTCTGTTGTTAAATATTGGGGCAAATGATGATTTAGAAATAGCAAATTTAGTTTTTCAGAGAAGTAATTGTATATGGTGAATTAATGTGCTACCCATTTGGTTGATGTCAATAGCCCTCGTACCGAAGTCAACAATAGAGGGCGACAGCACTTCCTCATGTGTGCTACCCATTTTGATATTAGAAAGAAATTCACAGCAAGTATATTTAATTTGAAGACAAATCAACTGGTCAAGAAGCTGCTATTTAGTGTTATTAGTTGTGTTAATTTAATATTAAATATAAGGGTAAATGATTAATTAGAACTAGCAATTTCAGTTCTACAGAGAAGTAATTGTTTATGAGTAATTAATGTGCTACCCATTTGGTTGATGGATGGCATTGTACGTTGTACCGAAGCCAGAAATAGAGGGCAAAACCACTTCCTCATGTGTGCTACCCATTTTGATATTAGAATGAAACTCACAGCAATTATAATTTGTTTGAAGACAAATAAACTTGGAAAGAACCTATAATTTAGTATTAATAGTTGTGTATTTCTGTTGTTAAATATTGGGGCAAATGATGATTTAGAAATAGCAAATTTAGTTTTTCAGAGAAGTAATTGTATATGGTGAATTAAAGTGCTACCCATTTGGTTGATGTCAATAGCCCTCTTACAAGTCAACAATAGAGGGCGACAGCACTTCCTCATGTGTGCTACCCATTTTGATATTAGAAAGAAATTCACAGCAATTATATTTCATTTGAAGACAAATCAACTGGTCAAGAAGCTGCTATTTAGTGTTATTAGTTGTGTTAATTTAATATTAAATATAAGGGTAAATGATTAATTAGAACTAGCAATTTCAGTTCTACAGAGAAGTAATTGTTTATGAGTTTTTAATGTGCTACCCATTTGGTTGATGGATGGCATTGTACTTTGTACCGAAGCCAGAAATAGAGGGCAAAACCACTTCCTCATGTGTGCTACCCATTTTGATATTATAGTGAAACTCACAGCAATTATAATTTGTTTGAAGACAAATAAACTTGCAAAGACCCTGTTGTTTAGTATTAATAGTTGTGTTTTTCTGTTGTTAAATATTGGGGCAAATGATGATTTAGAAATAGCAAATTTAGTTGTTCAGAGAAGTAATTGTATATGGTGAATTAATGTGCTACCCATTTGGTTGATATCAATAGCCCTCGTACCGAAGTCAACAATAGAGGGCGACAGCACTTCCTCATGTGTGCTACCCATTTTGATATTAGAAAGAAATTCACAGCAAGTATATTTCATTTGAAGACAAATCAACTGGTCAAGAAGCTGCTATTTAGTGTTATTAGTTGTGTTAATTTAATATTAAATATAAGGGTAAATGATTAATTAGAACTAGCAATTTCAGTTCTACAGAGAAGTAATTGTTTATGAGTAATTAATGTGCTACCCATTTGGTTGATGGATGGCATTGTACTTTGTACCGAAGCCAGAAATAGAGGGCAAAACCACTTCCTCATGTGTGCTACCCATTTTGATATTAGGATGAAACTCACAGCAATTATAATTTGTTTGAAGACAAATAAACTTGGAAAGAACCTATAATTTAGTATTAATAGTTGTGTATTTCTGTTGTTAAATATTGGGGCAAATGATGATTTAGAAATAGCAAATTTAGTTTTTCAGAGAAGTAATTGTATATGGTGAATTAATGTGCTACCCATTTGGTTGATGTCAATAGCCCTCGTACCGAAGTCAACAATAGTGGGCGACAGCACTTCCTCATGTGTGCTACCCATTTTGATATTAGAAAGAAATTCACAGCAATTATATTTCATTTGAGGACAAATCAACTGGTCAAGAAGCTGCTATTTAGTGATATTAGTTGTGTTAATTTAATATTAAATATAAGGGTAAATGATGATTTAGAACTAGCAATTTCAATTCTACAGAGAAATAATTGTTTATGATGAATTAATGTGCTACCCATTTGGTTGATGGATGGCATTGTACTTTGTACCGAAGCCAGAAAAAGAGGGCAAAACCACTTCCTCATGTGTGCTACCCATTTTGATATTATAATGAAACTCACAGCAATTATAATTTGTTTGAAGACAAATAAACTAGCAAAGAACCTGTTGTTTAGTATTAATAGTTGTGTTTTTCTGTTGTTAAATATTGGGGCAAATGATGATTTAGAAATAGCAAATTTAGTTTTTCAGAGAAGTAATTGTATATGGTGAATTAAAGTGCTACCCATTTGGTTGATGTTAATAGCCCTCGTACAAGTCAACAATAGAGGGCGACAGCACTTCCTCATGTGTGCTACCCATTTTGATATTAGAAAGAAATTCACAGCAATTATATTTCATTTGAAGACAAATCAACTGGTCAAGAAGCTGCTATTTAGTGTTATTAGTTGTGTTAATTTAATATTAAATATAAGGGTAAATGATTAATTAGAACTAGCAATTTCAGTTCTACAGAGAAGTAATTGTTTATGAGTTTTTAATGTGCTACCCATTTGGTTGATGGATGGCATTGTACTTTGTACCGAAGCCAGAAATAGATGGCAAAACCACTTCCTCATGTGTGCTACCCATTTTGATATTAGAATGAAACTCACAGCAATTATAATTTGTTTGAAGACAAATAAACTTGGAAAGAACCTATTATTTAGTATTAATAGTTGTGTTTTTCTGTTGTTAAATATTGGGGCAAATGATGATTTAGAAATAGCAAATTTAGTTTTTCAGAGAAGTAATTGTATATGGTGAATTAATGTGCTACCCATTTGGTTGATGGCAATATCCCTCGTATCGAAGTCAACAATAGAGGGCGACAGCACTACCTCATGTGTGCTACCCATTTTGATATTAGAAAGAAATTCACAGCAATTATATTTCATTTGAAGACAAATCAACTGGTCAAGAAGCTGCTATTTAGTGTTATTAGTTGTATTAATTTAATATTAAATATAAGGGTAAATGATGATTTAGAACTAGCAATTTCAGTTCTACAGAGAAATAATTGTTTATGATGAATTAATGTGCTACCCATTTGGTTGATGGATGGCATTGTACTTTGTACCGAAGCCAGAAATAGAGGGCAAAACCACTTCCTCATGTGTGCTACCCATTTTGATATTAGAATGAAACTCTCAGCAATTATAATTTGTTTGAAGACAAATAAACTTGGAAAGAACCTATAATTTAGTATTAATAGTTGTGTTTTTCTGTTGTTAAATATTGGGGCAAATGATGATTTAGAAATAGCAAATTTAGTTTTTCAGAGAAGTAATTGTATATGGTGAATTAATGTGCTACCCATTTGGTTGATGGCAATATCCCTCGTATCGAAGTCAACAATAGAGGGCGACAGCACTACCTCATGTGTGCTACCCATTTTGATATTAGAAAGAAATTCACAGCAATTATATTTCATTTGAAGACAAATCAACTGGTCAAGAAGCTGCTATTTAGTGTTATTAGTTGTGTTAATTTAATATTAAATATAAGGGTAAATGATGATTTAGAACTAGCAATTTCAGTTCTACAGAGAAATAATTGTTTATGATGAATTAATGTGCTACCCATTTGGTTGATGGATGGCATTGTACTTTGTACCGAAGCCAGAAATAGAGGGCAAAACCACTTCCTCATGTGTGCTACCCATTTTGATATTATAATGAAACTCACAGCAATTATAATTTGTTTGAAGACAAATAAACTTGCAAAGACCCTGTTGTTTAGTATTAATAGTTGTGTTTTTCTGTTGTTAAATATTGGGGCAAATGATGATTTAGAAATAGCAAATTTAGTTTTTCAGAGAAGTAATTGTATATGGTGAATTAATGTGCTACCCATTTGGTTGATATCAATAGCCCTCGTACCGAAGTCAACAATAGTGGGCGACAGCACTTCCTCATGTGTGCTACCCATTTTGATATTAGAAAGAAATTCACAGCAATTATATTTCATTTGAGGACAAATCAACTGGTCAAGAAGCTGCTATTTAGTGATATTAGTTGTGTTAATTTAATATTAAATATAAGGGTAAATGATGATTTAGAACTAGCAATTTCAATTCTACAGAGAAATAATTGTTTATGATGAATTAATGTGCTACCCATTTGGTTGATGGATGGCATTGTACTTTGTACCGAAGCCAGAAAAAGAGGGCAAAACCACTTCCTCATGTGTGCTACCCATTTTGATATTATAATGAAGCTCACAGCAATTATAATTTGTTTGAAGACAAATAAACTAGCAAAGAACCTGTTGTTTAGTATTAATAGTTGTGTTTTTCTGTTGTTAAATATTGGGGCAAATGATGATTTAGAAATAGCAAATTTAGTTTTTCAGATAAGTAATTGTATATGGTGAATTAAAGTGCTACCCATTTGGTTGATGTCAATAGCCCTCGTACAAGTCAACAATAGAGGGCGACAGCACTTCCTCATGTGTGCTACCCATTTTGATATTAGAAAGAAATTCACAGCAATTATATTTCATTTGAAGACAAATCAACTGGTCAAGAAGCTGCTATTTAGTGTTATTAGTTGTGTTAATTTAATATTAAATATAAGGGTAAATGATTAATTAGAACTAGCAATTTCAGTTCTACAGAGAAGTAATTGTTTATGAGTTTTTAATGTGCTACCCATTTGGTTGATGGATGGCATTGTACTTTGTACCGAAGCCAGAAATAGAGGGCAAAACCACTTCCTCATGTGTGCTACCTATTTTGATATTAGAATGAAACTCACAGCAATTATAATTTGTTTGAAGACAAATAAACTTGGAAAGAACAGTATTAATAGTTGTGTTTTTCTGTTGTTAAATATTGGGGCAAATGATGATTTAGAAATAGCAAATTTAGTTTTTCAGAGAAGTAATTGTATATGGTGAATTAATGTGCTACCCATTTGGTTGATGGCAATATCCCTCGTATCGAAGTCAACAATAGAGGGCGACAGCACTACCTCATGTGTGCTACCCATTTTGATATTAGAAAGAAATTCACAGCAATTATATTTCATTTGAAGACAAATCAACTGGTCAAGAAGCTGCTATTTAGTGTTATTAGTTGCGTTAATTTAATATTAAATATAAGGGTAAATGATGATTTAGAACTAGCAATTTCAGTTCTACAGAGAAATAATTGTTTATGATGAATTAATGTGCTACCCATTTGGTTGATGGATGGCATTGTACTTTGTACCGAAGCCAGAAATAGAGGGCAAAACCACTTCCTCATGTGTGCTACCCATTTTGATATTATAATGAAACTCACAGCAATTATAATTTGTTTGAAGACAAATAAACTTGCAAAGAACCTGTTGTTTAGTATTAATAGTTGTGTTTTTCTGTTGTTAAATATTGGGGCAAATGATGATTTAGAAATATTAAATTTAGTTTTTCAGAGAAGTAATTGTATATGGTGAATTAATGTGCTACCCATTTGGTTGATGTCAATAGCCCTCGTACCGAAGTCAACAATAGAGGGCGACAGCACTTCCTCATGTGTGCTACCCATTTTGATATTAGAAAGAAATTCACAGCAAGTATATTTCATTTGAATACAAATCAACTGGTCAAGAAGCTGCTATTTAGTGTTATTAGTTGTGTTAATTTAATATTAAATATAAGGGTAAATGATTAATTAGAACTAGCAATTTCAGTTCTACAGAGAAGTAATTGTTTATGAGTAATTAATGTGCTACCCATTTGGTTGATGGATGGCATTGTACTTTGTACCGAAGCCAGAAATAGAGGGCAAAACCACTTCCTCATGTGTGCTACCCATTTTGATATTAGAATGAAACTCACAGCAATTATAATTTGTTTGAAGACAAATAAACTTGGAAAGAACCTATTATTTAGTATTAATAGTTGTGTTTTTCTGTTGTTAAATATTGGGGCAAATGATGATTTAGAAATAGCAAATTTAGTTTTTCAGAGAAGTAATTGTATATGGTGAATTAATGTGCTACCCATTTGGTTGATGTCAATAGCCCTCGTACCGAAGTCAACAATAGAGGGCGAGAGCACTTCCTCATGTGTGCTACCCATTTTTATATTAGAAAGAAATTCACAGCAATTATATTTCATTTGAAGACAAATCAACTGGTCAAGAAGCTGCTATTCTTCCTCATGTGTGCTACCCATTTTGATATTAGAATGAAACTCACAGCAATTATAATTTGTTTGAAGACAAATAAACTTGGAAAGAACCTATTATTTAGTATTGATAGTTGTGTTTTTCTGTTGTTAAATATTGGGGCAAATGATGATTTTGAAATAGCAAATTTAGTTTTTCAGAGAAGTAATTGTATATGGTGAATTAATGTGCTACCCATTTGGTTGATGGCAATAGCCCTCGTATCGAAGTCAACAATAGAGGGCGACAGCACTTCCTCATGTGTGCTACCCATTTTGATATTAGAAAGAAATTCACAGCAATTATATTTCATTTGAAGACAAATCAACTGGTCAAGAAGCTGCCGCTGTTTAGTGTTATTAGTTGTGTTAATTTAATATTAAATATAAGGGTAAATGATGATTTAGAACTAGCAATTTCAGTTCTACAGAGAAATAATTGTTTATGATGAATTAATGTGCTACCCATTTGGTTGATGGATGGCATTGTACTTTGTACCGAAGCCAGAAATAGAGGGCAAAACCACTTCCTCATGTGTGCTACCCATTTTGATATTATAATGAAACTCACAGCAATTATAATTTGTTTGAAGACAAATAAACTTGCAAAGAACCTGTTGTTTAGTATTAATAGTTGTGTTTTTCTGTTGTTAAATATTGGGGCAAATGATGATTTAGAAATAGCAAATTTAGTTTTTCAGAGTAGTAATTGTATATGGTGAATTAATGTGCTACCCATTTGGTTGATGTCAATAGCCCTCGTACCGAAGTCAACAATAGATGGCGACAGCACTTCCTCATGTGTGCTACCCATTTTGATATTAGAAAGAAATTCACAGCAATTATATTTCATTTGAAGACAAATCAACTGGTCAAGAAGCTGCTATTTAGTGTTATTAGTTGTGTTAATTTAATATTAAATATAAGGGTAAATGATTAATTAGAACTAGCAATTTCAGTTCTACAGAGAAGTAATTGTTTATGAGTAATTAATGTGCTACCCATTTGGTTGATGGATGGCATTGTACTTTGTACCGAAGCCAGAAATAGAGGGCAAAACCACTTCCTCATGTGTGCTACCCATTTTGATATTAGAATGAAACTCACAGCAATTATAATTTGTTTGAAGACAAATAAACTTAGAAAGAACCTATTATTTAGCATTAATAGTTGTGTTTTTCTGTTGTTAAATATTGGGGCAAATGATGATTTAGAAATAGCAAATTTAGTTTTTCAGAGAAGTAATTATATATGGTGAATTAATGTGCTACCCATTTGGTTGATGTCAATATCCCTCGTACCGAAGTCAACAATAGTGGGCGACAGCACTTCCTCATGCGTGCTACCCATTTTGATATTAGAAAGAAATTCACAGCAATTATATATCATTTGAAGACAAATCAACTGGTCAAGAAGCTGCTATTTAGTGATATTAGTTGTGTTAATTTAATATTAAATATAAGGGTAAATGATGATTTAGAACTAGCAATTTCAGTTCTACAGAGAAATAATTGTTTATGATGAATTAATGTGCTACCCATTTGGTTGATGGATGGCATTGTACTTTGTACCGAAGCCAGAAATAGAGGGCAAAACCACTTCCTCATGTGTGCTACCCATTTTGATATTATAATGAAACTCACAGCAATTATAATTTGTTTGAAGACAAATAAACTTGCAAATAACCTGTTGTTTAGTATTAATAGTTGTGTTTTTCTGTTGTTAAATATTGGGGCAAATGATGATTTAGAAATAGCAAATAGAGGGCGACAGCACTTCCTCATGTGTGCTACCCATTTTGATATTAGAAAGAAATTCACAGCAATTATATTTCATTTGAAGACAAATCAACTGGTCAAGAAGCTGCTATTTAGTGTTATTAGTTGTGTTAATTTAATATTAAATATAAGGGTAAATGATTAATTAGAACTAGCAATTTCAGTTCTACAGAGAAGTAAATGTTTATGAGTTTTTAATGTGCTACCCATTTGGTTGATGGATGGCATTGTACTTTGTACCGAAGCCAGAAATAGAGGGCAAAACCACTTCCTCATGTGTGCTACCCATTTTGATATTAGAATGAAACTCACAGCAATTATAATTTGTTTGAAGACAAATAAACTTGGAAAGAACCTATTATTTAGTATTAATAGTTGTGTTTTTCTGTTGTTAAATATTGGGGCAAATGATGATTTAGAAATAGCAAATTTAGTTTTTCAGAGAAGTAATTGTATATGGTGAATTAATGTGCTACCCATTTGGTTGATGGCAATATCCCTCGTATCGAAGTCAACAATAGAGGGCGACAGCACTTCCTCATGTGTGCTCCCCATTTTGATATTAGAAAGAAATTCACAGCAATTATATTTCATTTGAAGACAAATCAACTGGTCAAGAAGCTGCTATTTAGTGTTATTAGTTGTGTTAATTTAATATTAAATATAAGGGTAAATGATGATTTAGAACTAGCAATTTCAGTTCTACAGAGAAATAATTGTTTATGATGAATTAATGTGCTACCCATTTGGTTGATGGATGGCATTGTACTTTGTACCGAAGCCAGAAATAGAGGGCAAAACCACTTTCTCATGTGTGCTACCCATTTTGATATTATAATGAAACTCACAGCAATTATAATTTGTTTGAAGACAAATAAACTTGCAAAGAACCTGTTGTTTAGTATTAATAGTTGTGTTTTTCTGTTGTTAAATATTGGGGCAAATGATGATTTAGAAATAGCAAATTTAGTTTTTCAGAGTAGTAATTGTATATGGTGAATTAATGTGCTACCCATTTGGTTGATGTCAATAGCCCTCGTACCGAAGTCAACAATAGAGGGCGACAGCACTTCCTCATGTGTGCTACCCATTTTGATATTAGAAAGAAATTCACAGCAATTATATTTCATTTGAAGACAAATCAACTGGTCAAGAAGCTGCTATTTAGTGTTATTAGTTGTGTTAATTTAATATTAAATATAAGGGTAAATGATTAATTAGAACTAGCAATTTCAGTTCTACAGAGAAGTAATTGTTTATGAGTAATTAATGTGCTACCCATTTGGTTGATGGATGGCATTGTACTTTGTACCGAAGCCAGAAATAGAGGGCAAAACCACTTCCTCATGTGTGCTACCCATTTTGATATTAGAATGAAACTCACAGCAATTATAATTTGTTTGAAGACAAATAAACTTAGAAAGAACCTATTATTTAGTATTAATAGTTGTGTTTTTCTGTTGTTAAATATTGGGGCAAATGATGATTTAGAAATAGCAAATTTAGTTTTTCAGAGAAGTAATTGTATATGGTGAATTAATGTGCTACCCATTTGGTTGATGTCAATATCCCTCGTACCGAAGTCAACAATAGTGGGCGACAGCACTTCCTCATGCGTGCTACCCATTTTGATATTAGAAAGAAATTCACAGCAATTATATTTCATTTGAAGACAAATCAACTGGTCAAGAAGCTGCTATTTAGTGATATTAGTTGTGTTAATTTAATATTAAATATAAGGGTAAATGATGATTTAGAACTAGCAATTTCAGTTCTACAGAGAAATAATTGTTTATGATGAATTAATGTGCTACCCATTTGGTTGATGGATGGCATTGTACTTTGTACCGAAGCCAGAAATAGAGAGCAAAACCACTTCCTCATGTGTGCTACCCATTTTGATATCATAATGAAACTCACAGCAATTATAATTTGTTTGAAGACAAATAAACTTGCAAAGAACCTGTTGTTTAGTATTAATAGTTGTGTTTTTCTGTTGTTAAATATTGGGGCAAATGATGATTTAGAAATAGCAAATAGAGGGCGACAGCACTTCCTCATGTGTGCTACCCATTTTGATATTAGAAAGAAATTCACAGCAATTATATTTCATTTGAAGACAAATCAACTGGTCAATAAGCTGCTATTTAGTGTTATTAGTTGTGTTAATTTAATATTAAATATAAGGGTAAATGATTAATTAGAACTAGCAATTTCAGTTCTACAGAGAAGTAAATGTTTATGAGTTTTTAATGTGCTACCCATTTGGTTGATGGATGGCATTGTACTTTGTACCGAAGCCAGAAATAGAGGGCAAAACCACTTCCTCATGTGTGCTACCCATTTTGATATTAGAATGAAACTCACAGCAATTATAATTTGTTTGAAGACAAATAAACTTGGAAAGAACCTATTATTTAGTATTAATAGTTGTGTTTTTCTGTTGTTAAATATTGGGGCAAATGATGATTTAGAAATAGCAAATTTAGTTTTTCAGAGAAGTAATTGTATATGGTGAAATAATGTGCTACCCATTTGGTTGATGGCAATATCCCTCGTATCGAAGTCAACAATAGAGGGCGACAGCACTTCCTCATGTGTGCTACCCATTTTGATATTAGAAAGAAATTCACAGCAATTATATTTCATTTGAAGACAAATCAACTGGTCAAGAAGCTGCTATTTAGTGTTATTAGTTGTGTTAATTTAATATTAAATATAAGGGTAAATGATGATTTAGAACTAGCAATTTCAGTTCTACAGAGAAATAATTGTTTATGATGAATTAATGTGCTACCCATTTGGTTGATGGATGGCATTGTACTTTGTACCGAAGCCAGAAATAGAGGGCAAAACCACTTTCTCATGTGTGCTACCCATTTTGATATTATAATGAAACTCACAGCAATTATAATTTGTTTGAAGACAAATAAACTTGCAAAGAACCTGTTGTTTAGTATTAATAGTTGTGTTTTTCTGTTGTTAAATATTGGGGCAAATGATGATTTAGAAATAGCAAATTTAGTTTTTCAGAGTAGTAATTGTATATGGTGAATTAATGTGCTACCCATTTGGTTGATGTCAATAGCCCTCGTACCGAAGTCAACAATAGAGGGCGACAGCACTTCCTCATGTGTGCTACCCATTTTGATATTAGAAAGAAATTCACAGCAATTATATTTCATTTGAAGACAAATCAACTGGTCAAGAAGCTGCTATTTAGTGTTATTAGTTGTGTTAATTTAATATTAAATATAAGGGTAAATGATTAATTAGAACTAGCAATTTCAGTTCTACAGAGAAGTAATTGTTTATGAGTAATTAATGTGCTACCCATTTGGTTGATGGATGGCATTGTACTTTGTACCGAAGCCAGAAATAGAGGGCAAAACCACTTCCTCATGTGTGCTACCCATTTTGATATTAGAATGAAACTCACAGCAATTATAATTTGTTTGAAGACAAATAAACTTAGAAAGAACCTATTATTTAGTATTAATAGTTGTGTTTTTCTGTTGTTAAATATTGGGGCAAATGATGATTTAGAAATAGCAAATTTAGTTTTTCAGAGAAGTAATTGTATATGGTGAATTAATGTGCTACCCATTTGGTTGATGTCAATATCCCTCGTACCGAAGTCAACAATAGTGGGCGACAGCACTTCCTCATGCGTGCTACCCATTTTGATATTAGAAAGAAATTCACAGCAATTATATTTCATTTGAAGACAAATCAACTGGTCAAGAAGCTGCTATTTAGTGATATTAGTTGTGTTAATTTAATATTAAATATAAGGGTAAATGATGATTTAGAACTAGCAATTTCAGTTCTACAGAGAAATAATTGTTTATGATGAATTAATGTGCTACCCATTTGGTTGATGGATGGCATTGTACTTTGTACCGAAGCCAGAAATAGAGGGCAAAACCACTTCCTCATGTGTGCTACCCATTTTGATATTATAATGAAACTCACAGCAATTATAATTTGTTTGAAGACAAATAAACTTGCAAAGAACCTGTTGTTTAGTATTAATAGTTGTGTTTTTCTGTTGTTAAATATTGGGGCAAATGATGATTTAGAAATAGCAAATAGAGGGCGACAGCACTTCCTCATGTGTGCTACCCATTTTGATATTAGAAAGAAATTCACAGCAATTATATTTCATTTGAAGACAAATCAACTGGTCAAGAAGCTGCTATTTAGTGTTATTAGTTGTGTTAATTTAATATTAAATATAAGGGTAAATGATTAATTAGAACTAGCAATTTCAGTTCTACAGAGAAGTAAATGTTTATGAGTTTTTAATGTGCTACCCATTTGGTTGATGGATGGCATTGTACTTTGTACCGAAGCCAGAAATAGAGGGCAAAACCACTTCCTCATGTGTGCTACCCATTTTGATATTAGAATGAAACTCACAGCAATTATAATTTGTTTGAAGACAAATAAACTTGGAAAGAACCTATTATTTAGTATTAATAGTTGTGTTTTTCTGTTGTTAAATATTGGGGCAAATGATGATTTAGAAATAGCAAATTTAGTTTTTCAGAGAAGTAATTGTATATGGTGAATTAATGTGCTACCCATTTGGTTGATGGCAATATCCCTCGTATCGAAGTCAACAATAGAGGGCGACAGCACTTCCTCATGTGTGCTACCCATTTTGATATTAGAAAGAAATTCACAGCAATTATATTTCATTTGAAGACAAATCAACTGGTCAAGAAGCTGCTATTTAGTGTTATTAGTTGTGTTAATTTAATATTAAATATAAGGGTAAATGATGATTTAGAACTAGCAATTTCAGTTCTACAGAGAAATAATTGTTTATGATGAATTAATGTGCTACCCATTTGGTTGATGGATGGCATTGTACTTTGTACCGAAGCCAGAAATAGAGGGCAAAACCACTTTCTCATGTGTGCTACCCATTTTGATATTATAATGAAACTCACAGCAATTATAATTTGTTTGAAGACAAATAAACTTGCAAAGAACCTGTTGTTTAGTATTAATAGTTGTGTTTTTCTGTTGTTAAATATTGGGGCAAATGATGATTTAGAAATAGCAAATTTAGTTTTTCAGAGTAGTAATTGTATATGGTGAATTAATGTGCTACCCATTTGGTTGATGTCAATAGCCCTCGTACCGAAGTCAACAATAGAGGGCGACAGCACTTCCTCATGTGTGCTACCCATTTTGATATTAGAAAGAAATTCACAGCAATTATATTTCATTTGAAGACAAATCAACTGGTCAAGAAGCTGCTATTTAGTGTTATTAGTTGTGTTAATTTAATATTAAATATAAGGGTAAATGATTAATTAGAACTAGCAATTTCAGTTCTACAGAGAAGTAATTGTTTATGAGTAATTAATGTGCTACCCATTTGGTTGATGGATGGCATTGTACTTTGTACCGAAGCCAGAAATAGAGGGCAAAACCACTTCCTAATGTGTGCTACCCATTTTGATATTAGAATGAAACTCACAGCAATTATAATTTGTTTGAAGACAAATAAACTTAGAAAGAACCTATTATTTAGTATTAATAGTTGTGTTTTTCTGTTGTTAAATATTGGGGCAAATGATGATTTAGAAATAGCAAATTTAGTTTTTCAGAGAAGTAATTGTATATGGTGAATTAATGTGCTACCCATTTGCTTGATGTCAATATCCCTCGTACCGAATTCAACAATAGTGGGCGACAGCACTTCCTCATGCGTGCTACCCATTTTGATATTAGAAAGAAATTCACAGCAATTATATTTCATTTGAAGACAAATCAACTGGTCAAGAAGCTGCTATTTAGTGATATTAGTTGTGTTAATTTAATATTAAATATAAGGGTAAATGATGATTTAGAACTAGCAATTTCAGTTCTACAGAGAAATAATTGTTTATGATGAATTAATGTGCTACCCATTTGGTTGATGGATGGCATTGTACTTTGTACCGAAGCCAGAAATAGAGGGCAAAACCACTTCCTCATGTGTGCTACCCATTTTGATATTATAATGAAACTCACAGCAATTATAATTTGTTTGAAGACAAATAAACTTGCAAATAACCTGTTGTTTAGTATTAATAGTTGTGTTTTTCTGTTGTTAAATATTGGGGCCAATGATGATTTAGAAATAGCAAATAGAGGGCGACAGCACTTCCTCATGTGTGCTACCCATTTTGATATTAGAAAGAAATTCACAGCAATTATATTTCATTTGAAGACAAATCAACTGGTCAAGAAGCTGCTATTTAGTGTTATTAGTTGTGTTAATTTAATATTAAATATAAGGGTAAATGATTAATTAGAACTAGCAATTTCAGTTCTACAGAGAAGTAAATGTTTATGAGTTTTTAATGTGCTACCCATTTGGTTGATGGATGGCATTGTACTTTGTACCGAAGCCAGAAATAGAGGGCAAAACCACTTCCTCATGTGTGCTACCCATTTTGATATTAGAATGAAACTCACAGCAATTATAATTTGTTTGAAGACAAATAAACTTGGAAAGAACCTATTATTTAGTATTAATAGTTGTGTTTTTCTGTTGTTAAATATTGGGGCAAATGATGATTTAGAAATAGCAAATTTAGTTTTTCAGAGAAGTAATTGTATATGGTGAATTAATGTGCTACCCATTTGGTTGATGGCAATATCCCTCGTATCGAAGTCAACAATAGAGGGGGACAGCACTTCCTCATGTGTGCTACCCATTTTGATATTAGAAAGAAATTCACAGCAATTATATTTCATTTAAAGACAAATCAACTGGTCAAGAAGCTGCTATTTAGTGTTATTCGTTGTGTTAATTTAATATTAAATATAAGGGTAAATGATGATTTAGAACTAGCAATTTCAGTTCTACAGAAAAATAATTGTTTATGATGAATTAATGTGCTACCCATTTGGTTGATGGATGGCATTGTACTTTGTACCGAAGCCAGAAATAGAGGGCAAAACCACTTTCTCATGTGTGCTACCCATTTTGATATTATAATGAAACTCACAGCAATTATAATTTGTTTGAAGACAAATAAACTTAGAAAGAACCTATTATTTAGTATTAATAGTTGTGTTTTTCTGTTGTTAAATATTGGGGCAAATGATGATTTAGAAATAGCAAATTTAGTTTTTCAGAGAAGTAATTGTATATGGTGAATTAATGTGCTACCCATTTGGTTGATGTCAATATCCCTCGTACCGAAGTCAACAATAGTGGGCGACAGCACTTCCTCATGCGTGCTACCCATTTTGATATTAGAAAGAAATTCACAGCAATTATATTTCATTTGAAGACAAATCAACTGGTCAAGAAGCTGCTATTTAGTGTTATTAGTTGTGTTAACTTAATATTAAATATAAGGGTAAATGATTAATTAGAACTAGCAATTTCAGTTCTACAGAGAAGTAATTGTTTATGAGTAATTAATGTGCTACCCATTTGGTTGATGGATGGCATTGTACTTTGTACCGAAGCCAGAAATAGAGGGCAAAACCACTTCCTCATGTGTGCTACCCATTTTGATATTAGAATGAAACTCACAGCAATTATAATTTGTTTGAAGACAAATAAACTTAGAAAGAACCTATTATTTAGTATTAATAGTTGTGTTTTTCTGTTGTTAAATATTGGGGCAAATGATGATTTAGAAATAGCAAATTTAGTTTTTCAGAGAAGTAATTGTATATGGTGAATTAATGTGCTACCCATTTGGTTGATGGCAATATCCCTCGTATCGAAGTCAACAATAGAGGGCGACAGCACTACCTCATGTGTGCTACCCATTTTGATATTAGAAAGAAATTCACAGCAATTATATTTCATTTGAAGACAAATCAACTGGTCAAGAAGCTGCTATTTAGTGTTATTAGTTGTGTTAATTTAATATTAAATATAAGGGTAAATGATGATTTAGAACTAGCAATTTCAGTTCTACAGAGAAATAATTGTTTATGATGAATTAATGTGCTACCCATTTGGTTGATGGATGGCATTGTACTTTGTACCGAAGCCAGAAATAGAGGGCAAAACCACTTCCTCATGTGTGCTACCCATTTTGATATTATATTGAAACTCACAGCAATTATAATTTGTTTGAAGACAAATAAACTTGCAAAGACCCTGTTGTTTAGTATTAATAGTTGTGTTTTTCTGTTGTTAAATATTGGGGCAAATGATGATTTAGAAATAGCAAATTTAGTTTTTCAGAGAAGTAATTGTATATGGTGAATTAATGTGCTACCCATTTGGTTGATATCAATAGCCCTCGTACCGAAGTCAACAATAGAGGGCGACAGCACTTCCTCATGTGTGCTACCCATTTTGATATTAGAAAGAAATTCACAGCAAGTATATTTCATTTGAAGACAAATCAACTGGTCAAGAAGCTGCTATTTAGTGTTATTAGTTGTGTTAATTTAATATTAAATATAAGGGTAAATGATTAATTAGAACTAGCAATTTCAGTTCTACAGAGAAGTAATTGTTTATGAGTAATTAATGTGCTACCCATTTGGTTGATGGATGGCATTGTACTTTGTACCGAAGCCAGAAATAGAGGGCAAAACCACTTCCTCATGTGTGCTACCCATTTTGATATTAGAATGAAACTCACAGCAATTATAATTTGTTTGAAGACAAATACACTTGGAAAGAACCTATAATTTAGTATTAATAGTTGTGTATTTCTGTTGTTAAATATTGGGGCAAATGATGATTTAGAAATAGCAAATTTAGTTTTTCAGAGAAGTAATTGTATATGGTGAATTAATGTGCTACCCATTTGGTTGATGTCAATAGCCCTCGTACCGAAGTCAACAATAGTGGGCGACAGCACTTCCTCATGTGTGCTACCCATTTTGATATTAGAAAGAAATTCACAGCAATTATATTTCATTTGAGGACAAATCAACTGGTCAAGAAGCTGCTATTTAGTGATATTAGTTGTGTTAATTTAATATTAAATATAAGGGTAAATGATGATTTAGAACTAGCAATTTCAATTCTACAGAGAAATAATTGTTTATGATGAATTAATGTGCTACCCATTTGGTTGATGGATGGCATTGTACTTTGTACCGAAGCCAGAAAAAGAGGGCAAAACCACTTCCTCATGTGTGCTACCCATTTTGATATTATAATGAAACTCACAGCAATTATAATTTGTTTGAAGACAAATAAACTAGCAAAGAACCTGTTGTTTAGTATTAATAGTTGTGTTTTTCTGTTGTTAAATATTGGGGAAAATGATGAATTAGAAATAGCAAATTTAGTTTTTCAGAGAAGTAATTGTATATGGTGAATTAAAGTGCTACCCATTTGGTTGATGTCAATAGCCCTCGTACAAGTCAACAATAGAGGGCGACAGCACTTCCTCATGTGTGCTACCCATTTTGATATTAGAAAGAAATTCACAGCAATTATATTTCATTTGAAGACAAATCAACTGGTCAAGAAGCTGCTATTTAGTGTTATTAGTTGTGTTAATTTAATATTAAATATAAGGGTAAATGATTAATTAGAACTAGCAATTTCAGTTCTACAGAGAAGTAATTGTTTATGAGTAATTAATGTGCTACCCATTTGGTTGATGGATGGCATTGTACTTTGTACCGAAGCCAGAAATAGAGGGCAAAACCACTTCCTCATGTGTGCTACCCATTTTGATATTAGAATGAAACTCACAGCAATTATAATTTGTTTGAAGACAAATAAACTTGGAAAGAACCTATAATTTAGTATTAATAGTTGTGTATTTCTGTTGTTAAATATTGGGGCAAATGATGATTTAGAAATAGCAAATTTAGTTTTTCAGAGAAGTAATTGTATATGGTGAATTAATGTGCTACCCATTTGGTTGATGTCAATAGCCCTCGTACCGAAGTCAACAATAGTGGGCGACAGCACTTCCTCATGTGTGCTACCCATTTTGATATTAGAAAGAAATTCACAGCAATTATATTTCATTTGAGGACAAATCAACTGGTCAAGAAGCTGCTATTTAGTGATATTAGTTGTGTTAATTTAATATTAAATATAAGGGTAAATGATGATTTAGAACTAGCAATTTCAATTCTACAGAGAAATAATTGTTTATGATGAAATAATGTGCTACCCATTTGGTTGATGGATGGCATTGTACTTTGTACCGAAGCCAGAAAAAGAGGGCAAAACCACTTCCTCATGTGTGCTACCCATTTTGATATTATAATGAAACTCACAGCAATTATAATTTGTTTGAAGACAAATAAACTAGCAAAGAACCTGTTGTTTAGTATTAATAGTTGTGTTTTTCTGTTGTTAAATATTGGGGCAAATGATGAATTAGAAATAGCAAATTTAGTTTTTCAGAGAAGTAATTGTATATGGTGAATTAAAGTGCTACCCATTTGGTTGATGTCAATAGCCCTCGTACAAGTCAACAATAGAGGGCGACAGCACTTCCTCATGTGTGCTACCCATTTTGATATTAGAAAGAAATTCACAGCAATTATATTTCATTTGAAGACAAATCAACTGGTCAAGAAGCTGCTATTTAGTGTTATTAGTTGTGTTAATTTAATATTAAATATAAGGGTAAATGATTAATTAGAACTAGCAATTTCAGTTCTACAGAGAAGTAATTGTTTATGATTTTTAATGTGCTACCCATTTGGTTGATGGATGGCATTGTACTTTGTACCGAAGCCAGAAATAGAGGGCAAAACCACTTCCTCATGTGTGCTACCCATTTTGATATTAGAATGAAACTCACAGCAATTATAATTTGTTTGAAGACAAATAAACTTGGAAAGAACCTATTATTTAGTATTAATAGTTGTGTTTTTCTGTTGTTAAATATTGGGGCAAATGATGATTTAGAAATAGCAAATTTAGTTTTTCAGAGAAGTAATTGTATATGGTGAATTAATGTGCTACCCATTTGGTTGATGGCAATATCCCTCGTATCGAAGTCAACAATAGAGGGCGACAGCACTACCTCATGTGTGCTACCCATTTTGATATTAGAAAGAAATTCACAGCAATTATATTTCATTTGAAGACAAATCAACTGGTCAAGAAGCTGCTATTTAGTGTTATTAGTTGCGTTAATTTAATATTAAATATAAGGGTAAATGATGATTTAGAACTAGCAATTTCAGTTCTACAGAGAAATAATTGTTTATGATGAATTAATGTGCTACCCATTTGGTTGATGGATGGCATTGTACTTTGTACCGAAGCCAGAAATAGAGGGCAAAACCACTTCCTCATGTGTGCTACCCATTTTGATATTATAATGAAACTCACAGCAATTATAATTTGTTTGAAGACAAATAAACTTGCAAAGAACCTGTTGTTTAGTATTAATAGTTGTGTTTTTCTGTTGTTAAATATTGGGGCAAATGATGATTAAGAAATAGCAAATAGAGGGCGACAGCACTTCCTCATGTGTGCTACCCATTTTGATATTAGAAAGAAATTCACAGCAATTATATTTCATTTGATGACAAATCAACTGGTCAAGAAGCTGCTATTTAGTGTTATTAGTTGCGTTAATTTAATATTAAATATAAGGGTAAATGATGATTTAGAACTAGCAATTTCAGTTCTACAGAGAAATAATTGTTTATGATGAATTAATGTGCTACCCATTTGGTTGATGGATGGCATTGTACTTTGTACCGAAGCCAGAAATAGAGGGCAAAACCACTTCCTCATGTGTGCTACCCATTTTGATATTAGAATGAAACTCACAGCAATTATAATTTGTTTGAAGACAAATAAACTTGGAAAGAACCTATTATTTAGTATTAATAGTTGTGTTTTTCTGTTGTTAAATATTGGGGCAAATGATGATTTAGAAATAGCAAATTTAGTTTTTCAGAGAAGTAATTGTATATGGTGAATTAATGTGCTACCCATTTGGTTGATGGCAATATCCCTCGTATCGAAGTCAACAATAGAGGGCGACAGCACTACCTCATGTGTGCTACCCATTTTGATATTAGAAAGAAATTCACAGCAATTATATTTCATTTGAAGACAAATCAACTGGTCAAGAAGCTGCTATTTAGTGTTATTAGTTGCGTTAATTTAATATTAAATATAAGGGTAAATGATGATTTAGAACTAGCAATTTCAGTTCTACAGAGAAATTATTGTTTATGATGAATTAATGTGCTACCCATTTGGTTGATGGATGGCATTGTACTTTGTACCGAAGCCAGAAATAGAGGGCAAAACCACTTCCTCATGTGTGCTACCCATTTTGATATTATAATGAAACTCACAGCAATTATAATTTGTTTGAAGACAAATAAACTTGCAAAGAACCTGTTGTTTAGTATTAATAGTTGTGTTTTTCTGTTGTTAAATATTGGGGCAAATGATGATTAAGAAATAGCAAATAGAGGGCGACAGCACTTCCTCATGTGTGCTACCCATTTTGATATTAGAAAGAAATTCACAGCAATTATATTTCATTTGATGACAAATCAACTGGTCAAGAAGCTGCTATTTAGTGTTATTAGTTGCGTTAATTTAATATTAAATATAAGGGTAAATGATGATTTAGAACTAGCAATTTCAGTTCTACAGAGAAATAATTGTTTATGATGAATTAATGTGCTACCCATTTGGTTGATGGATGGCATTGTACTTTGTACCGAAGCCAGAAATAGAGGGCAAAACCACTTCCTCATGTGTGCTACCCATTTTGATATTAGAATGAAACTCACAGCAATTATAATTTGTTTGAAGACAAATAAACTTGGAAAGAACCTATTATTTAGTATTAATAGTTGTGTTTTTCTGTTGTTAAATATTGGGGCAAATGATGATTTAGAAATAGCAAATTTAGTTTTTCAGAGAAGTAATTGTATATGGTGAATTAATGTGCTACCCATTTGGTTGATGGCAATATCCCTCGTATCGAAGTCAACAATAGAGGGCGACAGCACTACCTCATGTGTGCTACCCATTTTGATATTAGAAAGAAATTCACAGCAATTATATTTCATTTGAAGACAAATCAACTGGTCAAGAAGCTGCTATTTAGTGTTATTAGTTGCGTTAATTTAATATTAAATATAAGGGTAAATGATGATTTAGAACTAGCAATTTCAGTTCTACAGATAAATAATTGTTTATGATGAATTAATGTGCTACCCATTTGGTTGATGGATGGCATTGTACTTTGTACCGAAGCCAGAAATAGAGGGCAAAACCACTTCCTCATGTGTGCTACCCATTTTGATATTATAATGAAACTCACAGCAATTATAATTTGTTTGAAGACAAATAAACTTGCAAAGAACCTGTTGTTTAGTATTAATAGTTGTGTTTTTCTGTTGTTAAATATTGGGGCAAATGATGATTTAGAAATAGTAAATTTAGTTTTTCAGAGAAGTAATTGTATATGGTGAATTAATGTGCTACCCATTTGGTTGATGTCAATAGCCCTCGTACCGAAGTCAACAATAGAGGGCGACAGCACTTCCTCATGTGTGCTACCCATTTTGATATTAGAAAGAAATTCACAGCAAGTATATTTCATTTGAATACAAATCAACTGGTCAAGAAGCTGCTATTTAGTGTTATTAGTTGTGTTAATTTAATATTAAATATAAGGGTAAATGATTAATTAGAACTAGCAATTTCAGTTCTACAGAGAAGTAATTGTTTATGAGTAATTAATGTGCTACCCATTTGGTTGATGGATGGCATTGTACTTTGTACCGAAGCCAGAAATAGAGGTCAAAACCACTTCCTCATGTGTGCTACCCATTTTGATATTAGAATGAAACTCACAGCAATTATAATTTGTTTGAAGACAAATAAACTTGGAAAGAACCTATTATTTAGTATTAATAGTTGTGTTTTTCTGTTGTTAAATATTGGGGCAAATGATGATTTAGAAATAGCAAATTTAGTTTTTCAGAGAAGTAATTGTATATGGTGAATTAATGTGCTACCCATTTGGTTGATGTCAATAGCCCTCGTACCGAAGTCAACAATAGAGGGCGACAGCACTTCCTCATGTGTGCTACCCATTTTTATATTAGAAAGAAATTCACAGCAATTATATTTCATTTGAAGACAAATCAACTGGTCAAGAAGCTGATATTCTTCCTCATGTGTGCTACCCATTTTGATATTAGAATGAAACTCACAGCAATTATAATTTGTTTGAAGACAAATAAACTTGGAAAGAACCTATTATTTAGTATTGATAGTTGTGTTTTTCTGTTGTTAAATATTGGGGCAAATGATGATTTAGAAATAGCAAATTTAGTTTTTCAGAGAAGTAATTGTATATGGTGAATTAATGTGCTACCCATTTGGTTGATGGCAATATCCCTCGTATCGAAGTCAACAATAGAGGGCGACAGCACTTCCTCATGTGTGCTACCCATTTTGATATTAGAAAGAAATTCACAGCAATTATATTTCATTTGAAGACAAATCAACTGGTCAAGAAGCTGCCGCTGTTTAGTGTTATTAGTTGTGTTAATTTAATATTAAATATAAGGGTAAATGATGATTTAGAACTAGCAATTTCAGTTCTACAGAGAAATAATTGTTTATGATGAATTAATGTGCTACCCATTTGGTTGATGGATGGCATTGTACTTTGTACCGAAGCCAGAAATAGAGGGCAAAACCACTTCCTCATGTGTGCTACCCATTTTGATATTAGAATGAAACTCACAGCAATTATAATTTGTTTGAAGACAAATAAACTTGGAAAGAACCTATTATTTAGTATTAATAGTTGTGTTTTTCTGTTGTTAAATATTGGGGCAAATGATGATTTAGAAATAGCAAATTTAGTTTTTCAGAGAAGTAATTGTATATGGTGAATTAATGTGCTACCCATTTGGTTGATGGCAATATCCCTCGTATCGAAGTCAACAATAGAGGGCGACAGCACTACCTCATGTGTGCTACCCATTTTGATATTAGAAAGAAATTCACAGCAATTATATTTCATTTGAAGACAAATCAACTGGTCAAGAAGCTGCTATTTAGTGTTATTAGTTGCGTTAATTTAATATTAAATATAAGGGTAAATGATGATTTAGAACTAGCAATTTCAGTTCTACAGATAAATAATTGTTTATGATGAATTAATGTGCTACCCATTTGGTTGATGGATGGCATTGTACTTTGTACCGAAGCCAGAAATAGAGGGCAAAACCACTTCCTCATGTGTGCTACCCATTTTGATATTATAATGAAACTCACAGCAATTATAATTTGTTTGAAGACAAATAAACTTGCAAAGAACCTGTTGTTTAGTATTAATAGTTGTGTTTTTCTGTTGTTAAATATTGGGGCAAATGATGATTTAGAAATAGTAAATTTAGTTTTTCAGAGAAGTAATTGTATATGGTGAATTAATGTGCTACCCATTTGGTTGATGTCAATAGCCCTCGTACCGAAGTCAACAATAGAGGGCGACAGCACTTCCTCATGTGTGCTACCCATTTTGATATTAGAAAGAAATTCACAGCAAGTATATTTCATTTGAATACAAATCAACTGGTCAAGAAGCTGCTATTTAGTGTTATTAGTTGTGTTAATTTAATATTAAATATAAGGGTAAATGATTAATTAGAACTAGCAATTTCAGTTCTACAGAGAAGTAATTGTTTATGAGTAATTAATGTGCTACCCATTTGGTTGATGGATGGCATTGTACTTTGTACCGAAGCCAGAAATAGAGGACAAAACCACTTCCTCATGTGTGCTACCCATTTTGATATTAGAATGAAACTCACAGCAATTATAATTTGTTTGAAGACAAATAAACTTGGAAAGAACCTATTATTTAGTATTAATAGTTGTGTTTTTCTGTTGTTAAATATTGGGGCAAATGATGATTTAGAAATAGCAAATTTAGTTTTTCAGAGAAGTAATTGTATATGGTGAATTAATGTGCTACCCATTTGGTTGATGTCAATAGCCCTCGTACCGAAGTCAACAATAGAGGGCGACAGCACTTCCTCATGTGTGCTACCCATTTTTATATTAGAAAGAAATTCACAGCAATTATATTTCATTTGAAGACAAATCAACTGGTCAAGAAGCTGCTATTCTTCCTCATGTGTGCTACCCATTTTGATATTAGAATGAAACTCACAGCAATTATAATTTGTTTGAAGACAAATAAACTTGGAAAGAACCTATTATTTAGTATTGATAGTTGTGTTTTTCTGTTGTTAAATATTGGGGCAAATGATGATTTAGAAATAGCAAATTTAGTTTTTCAGAGAAGTAATTGTATATGGTGAATTAATGTGCTACCCATTTGGTTGATGGCAATATCCCTCGTATCGAAGTCAACAATAGAGGGCGACAGCACTTCCTCATGTGTGCTACCCATTTTGATATTAGAAAGAAATTCACAGCAATTATATTTCATTTGAAGACAAATCAACTGGTCAAGAAGCTGCCGCTGTTTAGTGTTATTAGTTGTGTTAATTTAATATTAAATATAAGGGTAAATGATGATTTAGAACTAGCAATTTCAGTTCTACAGAGAAATAATTGTTTATGATGAATTAATGTGCTACCCATTTGGTTGATGGATGGCATTGTACTTTGTACCGAAGCCAGAAATAGAGGGCAAAACCACTTCCTCATGTGTGCTACCCATTTTGATATTATAATGAAACTCACAGCAATTATAATTTGTTTGAAGACAAATAAACTTGCAAAGAACCTGTTGTTTAGTATTAATAGTTGTGTTTTTCTGTTGTTAAATATTGGGGCAAATGATGATTTAGAAATAGCAAGTTTAGTTTTTCAGAGTAGTAATTGTATATGGTGAATTAATGTGCTACCCATTTGGTTGATGTCAATAGCCCTCGTACCGAAGTCAACAATAGAGGGCGACAGCACTTCCTCATGTGTGCTACCCATTTTGATATTAGAAAGAAATTCACAGCAATTATATTTCATTTGAAGACAAATCAACTGGTCAAGAAGCTGCTATTTAGTGTTATTAGTTGTGTTAATTTAATATTAAATATAAGGGTAAATGATTAATTAGAACTAGCAATTTCAGTTCTACAGAGAAGTAATTGTTTATGAGTAATTAATGTGCTACCCATTTGGTTGATGGATGGCATTGTACTTTGTACCGAAGCCAGAAATAGAGGGCAAAACCACTTCCTCATGTGTGCTACCCATTTTGATATTAGAATGAAACTCACAGCAATTATAATTTGTTTGAAGACAAATAAACTTAGAAAGAACCTATTATTTAGTATTAATAGTTGTGTTTTTCTGTTGTTAAATATTGGGGCAAATGATGATTTAGAAATAGCAAATTTAGTTTTTCAGAGAAGTAATTGTATATGGTGAATTAATGTGCTACCCATTTGGTTGAAGTCAATATCCCTCGTACCGAAGTCAACAATAGTGGGCGACAGCACTTCCTCATGCGTGCTACCCATTTTGATATTAGAAAGAAATTCACAGCAATTATATTTCATTTGAAGACAAATCAACTGGTCAAGAAGCTGCTATTTAGTGATATTAGTTGTGTTAATTTAATATTAAATATAAGGGTAAATGATGATTTAGAACTAGCAATTTCAGTTCTACAGAGAAATAATTGTTTATGATGAATTAATGTGCTACCCATTTGGTTGATGGATGGCATTGTACTTTGTAACGAAGCCAGAAATAGAGGGCAAAACCACTTCCTCATGTGTGCTACCCATTTTGATATTATAATGAAACTCACAGCAATTATAATTTGTTTGAAGACAAATAAACTTGCAAAGAACCTGTTGTTTAGTATTAATAGTTGTGTTTTTCTGTTGTTAAATATTGGGGCAAATGATGATTAAGAAATAGCAAATAGAGGGCGACAGCACTTCCTCATGTGTGCTACCCATTTTGATATTAGAAAGAAATTCACAGCAATTATATTTCATTTGATGACAAATCAACTGGTCAAGAAGCTGCTATTTAGTGTTATTAGTTGTGTTAATTTAATATTAAATATAAGGGTAAATGATTAATTAGAACTAGCAATTTCAGTTCTACAGAGAAGTAAATGTTTATGAGTTTTTAATGTGCTACCCATTTGGTTGATGGATGGCATTGTACTTTGTACCGAAGCCAGAAATAGAGGGCAAAACCACTTCCTCATGTGTGCTACCCATTTTGATATTAGAATGAAACTCACAGCAATTATAATTTGTTTGAAGACAAATAAACTTGGAAAGAACCTATTATTTAGTATTAATAGTTGTGTTTTTCTGTTGTTAAATATTGGGGCAAATGATGATTTAGAAATAGCAAATTTAGTTTTTCAGAGAAGTAATTGTATATGGTGAATTAATGTGCTACCCATTTGGTTGATGGCAATATCCCTCGTATCGAAGTCAACAATAGAGGGCGACAGCACTTCCTCATGTGTGCTACCCATTTTGATATTAGAAAGAAATTCACAGCAATTATATTTCATTTGAAGACAAATCAATTGGTCAAGAAGCTGCTATTTAGTGTTATTAGTTGTGTTAATTTAATATTAAATATAAGGGTAAATGATGATTTAGAACTAGCAATTTCAGTTCTACAGAGAAATAATTGTTTATGATGAATTAATGTGCTACCCATTTGGTTGATGGATGGCATTGTACTTTGTACCGAAGCCAGAAATAGAGGGCAAAACCACTTTCTCATGTGTGCTACCCATTTTGATATTATAATGAAACTCACAGCAATTATAATTTGTTTGAAGACAAATAAACTTGCAAAGAACCTGTTGTTTAGTATTAATAGTTGTGTTTTTCTGTTGTTAAATATTGGGGCAAATGATGATTTAGAAATAGCAAATTTAGTTTTTCAGAGTAGTAATTGTATATGGTGAATTAATGTGCTACCCATTTGGTTGATGTCAATAGCCCTCGTACCGAAGTCAACAATAGAGGGCGACAGCACTTCCTCATGTGTGCTACCCATTTTGATATTAGAAAGAAATTCACAGCAATTATATTTCATTTGAAGACAAATCAACTGGTCAAGAAGCTGCTATTTAGTGTTATTAGTTGTGTTAATTTAATATTAAATATAAGGGTAAATGATTAATTAGAACTAGCAATTTCAGTTCTACAGAGAAGTAATTGTTTATGAGTAATTAATGTGCTACCCATTTGGTTGATGGATGGCATTGTACTTTGTACCGAAGCCAGAAATAGAGGGCAAAACCACTTCCTCATGTGTGCTACCCATTTTGATATTAGAATGAAACTCAAAGCAATTATAATTTGTTTGAAGACAAATAAACTTAGAAAGAACCTATTATT
>CM069447.1:34591073-34630604 GCA_035610835.1 Ophiura sarsii
CTTTCAAAAAGTACCCTAAATACATAATCGTGTTATTATGTGAAAAAGCACCCTAAAAACGAGTATGGCACAGTATTTTACATACCTTTTAACTTGCTTAATAAGCAAGTATTATCAGTATTTCCAATGTACCCTAAACAAGTACTCAAAATATTTTGACATATATGCAATTTGAAGCTTTTCTGATTATTCATAGGGGGTCTCAGGGGGGTCTGAAAATCAGGAAAACCCTTCACGGTTGAATCAATTTGCATTTTCAAGGTCATGTCAAAGGGAACGGGGGTGTGGTACACTTATTTTGATGTCAGATTCAGGTTATTTGGCTTACTGTCTCCCTAGAAACCAAGTTTCAGCTCAGTATCATATTGGGAAGGCACTTTAAAGTGTCCTACAATACGTAAAATATTCAATGACGCGACTTTTGCGCTAATGTTCTGCCGTGACCCACCAACTTCCACAGGCTATAATTCCCCAACGACTTTGAATTGGATTTTTTTACTTTGCATGTGTTTATTTCACACATACATGAACATTATATATGGCTCATTCCATGAAGTTGGGGCATTTGTTAAAATAGCAGAATTTGGTACTTTAGGCAGCTTAAAAACTGTTTTACTCTATGTGTATATCAAAAAATGTTAGTGTCCAAAAACAGTACTAGGTTATAGTATTGAGCCATGAAAAAAAAATTAAAAATCGACCCTTCCTTGAAGAAAAAATAAATAAAAAATGAGGTGGTGTCCAAGACCATTTTTGCTAAAAAACGTGACATGGAAAACACAACAATTAATATGAGTTTTATGTAAGCAAAACGATCATAGAATTGCTTGGAAATTGATTTGATTAATAAAAGATACATGTATTCATAGTTTACTGACCAAAACACCTCGTCACGCTGGACTGATTTTTCACCCAAGCAACATGAAAATTGCCTTTCCGATGCTACACACGGTGTCCACAAAATATACACGTGTAGCATCGGGAGTTTTCATTGCTGAATGGGGGTAGTTCTCTATCATACATTTTTTAATTATTTTCCAAAATTAAGAGCATTTATCAATTGAAAACTATTGCAAATGAGAATAAATTTCATGAAGACCATTCCATATATTCATGAAAAAGTATACCGTGCCGTGTGCATGGTGTCCTATCCATAAAATGTAGCATCGTGATAAACATCCTATGCAATTTGTGGGAATCCCCACCTGGAGATAAATAAAACATCCATATTTCTTTTTGTAAGGATAGAGGTCAATAGCTATCAGGTTTGTTTGGAATTTGCCACATGTGGGCTAGTTTTATCAAGGTTTCAGTCGCTGGTGTCCCGTTGTAGCATCGGGACTTTTATGTGTGTAATGGGTATCGTTATAGTTCGTTGAAATTGTTTTTTTTTTTTAGAATCACATCATTAAGAAACTTAAGAAAATAATGAATTAGTTTTTGCTCTTTTAATGCTAATAATATAGCTTACCAATACGATGCTACATGGACACCATGTCCATGTAGCATTTCATAAAATTTGCCTAATTAGACTAAAACAATTACCCCATTCGAAATTATCCATCACCCAAAACATTCAAAACATTGCCTACATTTTACTACACTTTACAGAAAAAAAGGCATATTATGAGAGATGTATATCTAATGAAATATATTAATACACAATGCTACATGGACACCATTTCCATTAGCATTTCACCGAATTCACAATAAACATTCCCTTATTTTAGTTTTATTTACTATAAATAAAACAAATAATTAAAAATAATTTAAGTTCTCTATCCTTTGCTATTCTTTTTCATGTTAAATGAATAATAAATAAAATACTCCAGCATGATTTTAATATAAATATTTTCCTGCAACACAAAAGGTGCAACATGAATAAATAATCTACTCCAATATCAATACACAATGTTCCATTATGATACTAAGCCATAGGGTTTATTTTGTTTTGCTTTGCAGGTTCTTGACATTAATTCAAAAGACAGTTCTATCGTCCTGGAATTTATGGAGATGAAGACAAGGAACCCATCATTTTCAAAAACTAGTACCTTTCCAAAGAAATCCATCATGGCAATTAATTTTTTTTTCTTTCAAACTGACTTTTTAAGTGATCAAACTTTTCAATCATCTTTATCAATAATAGAGGATGATTCAATCAGAAACGAGCAAAGAGACTAAGATCACAAAGGGTACTTTAAGAACAACACTGCATGAAGTTTGTTTCAGTGGACATCTTAAGTTTCTTTGATCAATGGTGTATTGTTATTGTGTAATTGTAGGAAGGGGTGTATGTGTATCATAGGTAATTATGTTTTATGCTTCATGGCAGGTTATCTTTTTGTGTAATTTGTAGTTTTACAATCCATGTTATTAATTTTATCGTGTGCTTATAACATAAAAAGTTAACATCATAGTACATCCTCTCTATTGATCTGAAAAAGATGCACCTGTTCAAGCTGTTCCAAATATTTTAGGGCACGGTGTCCATGTAGCATCGTAATACTTAAGTACACAGAAAAGGTAAATTTTACATGAACAGTGTTTAGATAAATTTCAAGCAATTCACTCTGTGTATCTACTTGATATGATGAACAAGTAGACAAACCATTCACACTCAAATAATTGTAACAGTATGAATAGTCTTATTATTAACAATGTTACAAGACGCGGTGTCCATGTAGCATCGGTAGTGCATTTTATAACATTATACAGGTAAATAATACTTCATATACTTACTTTATGACTATAATGTAATCAATGTGCATGGTTTATAGAGTACTTTACATCAAACAAATATTGATATGTACTTTGTTTAAATTCATTATACAAATTGCAAAATAAAGAGTCACTTTTCAATGAATTTTTACATAAAACAGTTAATCTACGATGTCTTGTTCGTTAAGTTATGTTCAACCTAGACAAATCTGGTTTCTTTTCATGTATTTGTGGTTCCAAGTAGTTAATTGAGGTATAGAAACTTGGCCCACATCTTAAGCTAATTTATTAGAAAATGATATGGAAATGGGAAATGGTGTCCATGTAGCATCAGGATTTTTGGAAATGTCATCCAACTGTTGAACATGTGCGGTTATTTTACACCAAATGTTACATTAAAAAAAAAAGGTTCTACATTGGACTTTGGTAAATGTAGAACCTAAAAAAGAAGAAAGAGTTGGAAAATATCCATTTTGCAAATTTCACTTGGATGTCACATAATATGCCCCAACTTCATGGAATGAGCCATATGGATTTCAGCAAAATCTAAGAGGTGACCTGTACCAAATTTCTGGATTTTGGTTGTTTTGACACGGAATGACCCATATACAAGACTGTTGTGTAGCTTAATTGCGCAGACTATATACACGACAGTCGTTAACGCATGCGCAGATGCAAATTTAGTATAAAAGACTGTCATGTAGCAAAATTGCACAGACTACTAGTAGTATATGTACACGACGGTCTTCAACCTGAACGCTAAATCGAGTGATACATGACGACAGACAGTCGTGTAGCGATATAGAAGCTCAAGTGGGCAGTGTGCTACTGCTGGTGTGTGGATAAGAAAGGCAAATACAAATATTAGAACATGTTTAGCGTAGGGACTTTCTAAAAAAATAGGAGGAGGCCTTTTAAAAAACTTTTAGTACAACTTAATTCGCCGGGAAATTAGCGAAAATCTGGGAGAACCTTGAGAAGGAGGCCTCTATTAAATAGGTTGTGGTTCAAAGGGGTTGGTCACTACAGAACTTGTTTTAAAATGCTTTAAAAAGGGGCTGTTTTATTTTCTTTGGTATGGGGGGGGGGGGAGGTGTCCCAAAAATGTTCTTATCGTCGTCACCTTTTTGCCCCCCCCCCCCCACCCCAAACGAAAGCAATTCATTTTATGACCCTCCTACTATGTTGATTATTCTTACGCCCCTCCCTAAAACACACTTATCTTTCCCAGGCCTATCTAGTTAGGGTGTATTGGAGGCTAACGCCCGGGCCTAACGGTCGGATGTGGAAGCAAACAATCTCAAACTCTGAAACACTCTGAACAAAAAGGTTATGACCGTAAATGAAGAAAATTGAAGCAAGTCAAAAAATATGAGGGGCGGGGACGCTAAACATGTTTACTTTTATATGGGCTTATAATTTAAAAGCTTTATTTTATAAACTTCAACATTATTTCCGTTTTACACAAAGGAAATCGATATCATCACTCCATTCACTACTGCATGTGTTCAATGGTTGTCACGACTAGACTTAATGTCACATTGTGTGAGCCGCAGTTTAAGTCTAAAATACCTTGAGTTTTTTTTGGGGGTATAGGTTTTTTTTACCATATTTTAGTCTCAAGCCACACATTTCTGCTTTTCACAGCGCACCTAAAATAGTAATAAATTTATTTCGATAAATTAGATTATTTATAGGACAATGTTAGCTTCACTTTACCAAACATCCACCCATCCGGCACCCACCCTCCCTCGGCCCTCGGCCTCTCCCGAAGCAAGTAAAAAGTATGAGGACTCGAAAAGGACAACAAGAAGTGAAGTCACACAAGGACTGGTTCCAAGTCTATCTCGTACACGACGGTCTTACTGTCTTTACCCAGGGCCTTCAGATGACGGGGGGGGGGGGGGGGGGGGGGGGGTGCGTTGGGTGCGGACGCATCCCCTTGAAAATCTCTTCTTTTTTTTTTCTTCTTTTTTTTAAAGGTAAAAATTGCGTTTTCAAATTTCAATGATAGTAAAACTACTCATAAAACATTGACTACCGTGCTTTTTGGACTGCAAAATTTTGTGTCCGTGCGAAAAATGTTGACGTGCAAAATTGTTTGAATCCACCCCCACCCCCCACTTACATGAAATTCACACGGTGACTGACTTGGAAATTTACTGCTTCCGGTAAAAAATCGTGAAAACGCACCCACCCCCCTTGGGCAAAAGTGTCTGACGGCCCTGTTACCGCAGTCGCAAACCCTCTGAACAGGAATCACGCGAGAATTTAAGAGGATTTATAAGCCGTCGTGTATATAGTCTATAGAAAATCGCTACAAGACGGGAGTGTATAAATAGTCACTCCCAATTTTAATATGAAATGATGATCAGGTCGTGTTTTAAGTTAAGTAATAAATTAAGTAGGATTTCTGCACCAAAGTCAGTGTAGGTTTTTTTTCTTCTTTTTTTTTCTTCAAACATTACGTGCCTGCTAATATGTAGGGCCTAAGTACTAAATAATGTTGTACCCGTCTACTGTTTAACCACACTTTTGACTCATAATTATGGAAAAAAGATCAAAATTTAAAGATTATAAACTGGAAAAAATAAGGGTTTCGTAACAACCAAAACTCTTCGAAACAAAACTCTTGCGTGACAACTCTTCAAAAAGTCTTACTTCACTCAGCATTCACTTCCACTTGGCACAACTGCAGAATGCTACGTCATAAATCCAGGCACATATAACTAGGATTTTTTTGTGGGCACATTTTGTGAAGTTGGATATTTCCAGTAGGGGGCGGGGGGATTTGTCCAAAGTGGACCTGTTTTACAGAGATATGGACCTTCGATCAACTAAAGCCCTTTTTTATGTTCATAACAACTAGTGTTCAGACCTTCGTGGGGAATTTGAATACATCGTAGCCAGAGGGGGGCAAGGGCGATCGCCCCCAATTTTAGAGTCAGACCTAAAAAAAAAAAGGTTTGTTTGCCCAAACAAGAGTTGAAAAAAGTGGGTCGGTAGGTCGATTACTTTTTTTTCGTTTTTTTTGTTTGTTTTTTTTGGCTATGGACACTTTTAGAGAAGAAAGACTATACAATTATGATGTTAATACTCTTGAATGTTCTTTAAAACCCTAACCTTCCTACACTACGATTCACTAAAGCAAAAACCAATGTCCACGCGCATTATAGCATGTGATTCGATGACGTCATCAACCAAGCTGATGTGTGTACAAAATCGCTGCCCAGGTGAGCGTTGGCAGGTTAGCCGAGTGGTTAGGGACGCGGCGCGGTGATCAGAGGTTCCGGAGGTCAATTCCAAGGGGTTTCACAGCGATTATTTGGTTTAAAAAATCATACTTTGTTCCCCATCCCCCGGTTGCCACACCGTACGAACATAGCCTGGCTGGTTAGGGCTAATACATGTATTTTGTTTTTAATACATAGTGCAGCTGGTAGCCTGTAGTACAAACCTTCAGATGACCATGCTGGATGGTCTGATATGTTCTGTTTTTCACTAGTGGTAGGATCTTGGATTTGCATCTCCTTAGTGATTTAAAGGGTGGATATGTGGGAATAAGTAAATTATAGGGCAGTTTAGTTGATTAGTTTGGCAAATTAAGATGAAAATATCATTTAAAGGTAGATGACCCGATCACATTCCGATTTTCAACTTGAAGTTTTCTATTCTACATGAAAGGTCATCCTTAAAAAAGTCGTGTTCCAAAGTTTGAGACGCATAGCTCTAATGGTTCTTATTTTAGACGCACAAGATGCTGTGAACTGTACCCATTGAGTAGTACACAAACTATATTGGTGGTTACCACCATTCGCGGTAATTCGACGTTTTTTCATCGATTTCTCCGTAATTATACCGATTTAGGCTGTCAAATTTCAGTATGATGATGAGAAAAATACGAGCTTTCATATGATATGAAAATCTCTGTATGTTTGAAATAATTCTGTGTTACGAAAATGTGATCGGGTCATCTACCTTTAATACATATATATTTTTCAACATAAAACACTATTTAAAAAAAAAATGAAATCTCAAAAAAAAAAAAAAAAAAGCATGGGGTTTTGAGATTTTATGGGTCGGTCGTGTTTGGGCAAACAAACCTCTTTTTTAGGCCTCATTTGCCACTGTCGGTTGATATTGGCACTGTCGGTTGAGATTGGCACCAATTGTTGAGAACTTGAGACTTTATGTCGGTTGAGATTGGACTGTTGGAAATTTGGTTATTGAATGCCCGGGTTTTTCTTACACGGTTGGCAAAACATGTCCCCCAGCGTTTTGACATTTTTGAGCACTCAAATATCAGCATTTATCGTGAGCTCGGACAGCAATCGGCAAAAATGAGATTTTGGTAAAATGAAGCTAGTGAAATCACCATCTTTTTCAACACATTCAGTCGGTAAAGTCAGGGACTGATTGTGTAAATATTGTTTGAATATTTTATAACATGGTGGAGTTGATTTTGTTTCTCAAATAGGTATGAACAGATGGAGCTGTCAGTGTCATTTTCTTACAAACTCTCATTTTAGTTTGCTGAACAGCCCTCGATATGTTGAGGCCAGATCGATATTCCGAAGTGTTATTTCTCCTCACGGTTTTTATTCCGAAAGGTCATTTCTCCGATAGTTTTTATTCCGAAAGATTTTTCAACCCAAAAGGTCATTATTCCGAACAGTTTTTACTCCTCACGGTTATTATTCCGAATATCATTTATCCTACAGTTCTTTGATCCCAAGGGTCATTACTCCCAAACAGCATTGCTCCTAAAGATTTTTGCCCCGAACAGTTTTTACTTCTCACGGTTATTATTCCGAAAATCATTTATCCTATAGTTCTTTGATCCTAAGGGTCATTACTCCGAAACTTCATTGCTCCTAAAGATTTTTGCCTCAAACAGTTTTTACTCCTCATGGTTTTTATTCCGAAAGGTCAATATTCCGAAAATACGTAATTTTCTCCAAAAGGCCATTGCTCCGTCAGGGTTTTGGTCCTAAGTGTCTTTTCTCCGAAAAATTTCTGAAAAAAAACCGGTTTTTACTCCTACAAGTATACTGGTCATTACTCCGAAGGTTCATTATTCCGAAATGGTCTATATTCCGAACTTTCGGGAAAAAAACCTTTAGAAAAAAAAGATTTTCGGTGAAATGACCAGTAGGTGTAATAACCGTTTTTTCAGATATTTTTCGGAGAAATGACCCTTAAGACCAAAACCTGACGGAGCAATAACCTTTCGAAGAAATGACCTTTCGGATCAATTAACATTCGGAATATTTATCTTTGGGATAAAAACCGTTCGGATTGAAAACCTTTCGGATCAATTACACATCGGAATACCGACCTGCACCCGATATGTTGATGTCTATACATTTGAGAGTTTTCTTGGGACATCTTTTACATTGAAACTTGGTCATAATGTTGGTTGTCACTGGACAATATTGGGCACTAAATGCTTTCGTTGAAAATAGTATACCGGTCCAAGGGATGCATCAATTACAGTGGAATTGTGAAATATTGGCAATAGAACGGGCCTTCGAAAAGAGAAGAGGGAGGACGGTTTTTATTTTTAAATTTTACTAAATTGACAGTGGCGTACCCAAGGGGGTCCAAGGGGCCAGGCCCCCCCTGAAATAACCCCGTCGGTAAAAACGACCCTCCATCGGCAGATTTGCGATATTGACCATGCAATTTTTTTCGACCAGGTATGCTGACAACTTCATCGCTACCCCCCACCCCCCACTTATGAAGATTTCAGCTGCTGATGGCCAAAAAAATTGCAAGTTTTACGATTTTTTGGGGAGTCTATGGCAGGCCCAATGTCCAGTAACTCGAAAAACCAAGTTTTTCGCCGAAAAACTTGGTTTATCGATTGAAAATCCAAGTTTTTCTTGAAAAACTTGGATTATCAATTGAAAAACCAAGTTTTAAACTTGGTTTTTCAACGCGGAATGTAAAATAATTCGAAAAACTTGGTTTATCAATTGAAAAACCAAGTTTTTCGATGCTTTATGTCCAATAATTCGAAAAACTTAGTTTATCATTTTGAAAAACCTAGTTTTTCGATCGAAATACTTGGTTTTTCAACGCGGAATGTAAAATAATTCGAAAAACTTGGTTTATCAATTGAAAAACCAAGTTTTTCGACGCTTTATGTCCAATAATTCGAAAAACTTAGTTTATCAATTGAAAATCCAAGTTTTTCGACGACTAATGTCCAATAATTCGAAAAAGTTGGTTTTTCAATTGCAGGCCAGGGCTGGAAAAAATGTTTTTTCCCTGCAAGGGAGTTGCTGTTTACCGCTAACCCAATGGTTGCAAAGCAACCATCGCACCGCACGAAGCGGCGCCAGGGGGGAGTCTGAGGGTTGATGTGCCCCCTCATACGGTAGCGCTTTTTGAAAAATGAGACTGCGATTGGCGCGATTTGGTGCACCTTTTTTGGCGATTTAAAACAATTTGCGATAAGGTCCAATTGATGCTATTTTGTGCATCATTTTATTTAATATCGGCTGTATCTTTAAAAAATAAAAAAAAAATAAAAAAAAATAAAATAAAAATAAAATGGGGGGGGGGAGGGGGAGTGATTTCCCGCGAGATGGCCATATTTCCCGGCAAGGAGCTTGTCGTTTAGCCGGATTTTTCCAGCCCTGTTCAATTGATAAACCAAGTTTTTCGAGAAACACTTGGTTTTCACTTGAAAAACTTGGATTTTCAATCGATAAACCAAGTTTTCGGCGAAAAACTTACTGGAGTTACTGGACATTGGGCCGGCCATTATAGGAGTCTGTATAAAGAATTGTCGGTACATCATGCCTTTCGTCTATGGTTGTGTGCCCCCCCCCAGTTTCAAAAGGCTGGGTACGCCACTGTAAATTGACACATCAAAATGGCTGTCTTCATGCAAAATTTGCAGGGCCGTCAGATATGGGGGGGGGGGGGGGGCGGACGCACCCCCCTTGAATTTTTTTTTTTTTTTTTTTTTTAGGGTAAAAATTGTGTTTTTCTTAGTTTCAAATTTCAATGATAGTAAAACTACTCAAAACATTGACTACAGTCTACAGTGCTTTTTGGACTGCGAAATTTTGTGTCCGTGCGGAAAAAAAAATTACGTGCGACATTTTTTGACTTCACCCCCCCCCCCCCCCCCCCCCCCAAGAAAATTTTTGGGGCAACCTTTTACGAAAATTTTAGGTGAAAACGCACCCCCCTTGGGCAAAAGTGTCTGACGGCCCTGATTTGTAATGCCAGCATCTTTCACCAGCATACGGAAAACGGTGAGACACTTTTTTATGTTAAGGTTATGAGGGTTAGAGACCTAGAGTTCTATAAAAAACTCTTGTAAGTGACTGTTTAAGTTGATTAATACATAATTAGGCCTATCAACTATTGACATTTCAGTAATTAGAAACTCAAAATTAAATATATGAAAATTGATTTTAAAAAATTGTTTTGACCATATCCCAGAAAGTGAGGAGGGGAGGGCTATGAGAATAAAGTGGCTTTATTGCAATAGCAATCAGCAACTTATCAGGGTCCGAATTTCGTCAAAAGTTGCGAGAATCCAATTAGATTCCTACAGAGGATTTTGCGAGAATCCATAGGTTCCTGCAGAGGATTTTGCTAGAATCTATGGATTCTCCACCATTCAAATTATTTGTAGACAGAATATCTCTACGAGAATCAACATTTTCACAACTTTACCAGCAGGAATCTTTGCGTCCATTCTCGCATTCTCGGGTTCTCCTCGAAATTCTGACCCTGAATTTCCACCATGTAATTGATGTATGCATATAGGACCTTCACACACCTTCTAAAATCTACCATACCGTAAAACGGGGTGAATAGGGACATGGGGGTGAATAGGGACAAAAATGGGAACAGTTTTTTAAATGTCACCCGGCCAGTTTGTGTACCGTAAAATGGGATGAATAGGGACATGGGGCCTTCCAAGATCAAGTTCAAGATCCTGTGTTGATTTATGACAAACATAAATCAAAAAATGAAACCAAAACAAAACAGTTTAGTAAAATGGGTTATCATTTTTTAATTTGTTTTGTTTCATTTCTATCCATTATTAAACACAACGAGACACTTCAAAAGTTCATTCACCGTCTTATTTTAATAATAGGATTATTTATAGTACATACAATCAATTCAATTATTGTTATCCTATTCACAATGTTGGGATGTTAAAGGTGTATGTTCCGATCACTTTTTTGGGGCTTTGATTATTTTTTCACATCAAGATATTTTGATATCAGAAGAATCCCCATATTTTTCTCATTATGTCTGTAAATTCTTAGGGGCCAGAAATGTTCCATTTAGAAATTATAGGCTAAAATGTGGTGAATTACTGCCAAAGGTGGTTAATCACCAAGCAGTTAAAAATTGTGTACGACTCAATGGGCAAATGTTTTCTGACCTTGTGCTTCTCAAAATAGAACCATTGGAGTTACTCTCAAACTTTGGAATGCGACAATTTTAAGGATGACCTTTCATGTAAAATAGAAAACATCAAGTTGAAAATTGGGCCAGCAATCGGAACAACTACCTTTAATTGAATGCTCTGTACATTTAATGAAAATTATAAACCTTCGATAATTGCCTAACTCACTTTTCATAGTTTTGTTGTTTTCTAAAAAACTAGAAAAAATGAGTTAGGCAATTATCAAAGCAGGCTGACGATATGTTTTATTCAACGGAGTACGTTCAGAAACATATGATGCTCAAGTAATTAATTATTGTTTGTCCAGGGAAAAAGATATATCAAATATTCAAATCAAACCAATCATAATTGACAGAGTTTCTTTTTAGTGTGGGATGAACTGTACACAGATCATGCTTTACTACGTCACGGGTGTAACTCAGCTCTTATTGGTCTTGGTTGGTCATGTGGGCCCCATGTCCCTATTCACCCTGTTTTACGGTACACAAAGTGGCCAGGTGACATTTAAAAAACTTGTCCGCAAGTCTTTCCAATTTAAAACCTGACATGACGCGTCACTACAAGAAATTGAGAGGTCCAGGATGCACAGACGCGTCAGAATGCAACCCCTGGTTAGTGGTCAAACACGTAAATTGTAGTGTTCGGCAAGGGTCACGGTCACCTAAGACAAACAGAACATGTGATCAACTCCATTTTTCACACAAAGTTAGGAGCAAGTATGTCATTCTTGCGCACATTTAAAAAGTTTCAAAATTAAAAAATGGTTTTGAAAACAAAATGGATTCTTTCCACTTTAGTGCAGTTTTTTTTTACTCTCCCTGTATTGGAATTTTTTAGAGATATCTGGAGTTTAAAAAAACTTACAGAACACAGAAACATATCTGTGTGTGTGTGGGAATTGGGGGAAGACTCTATTGTTATGCTATTGATTTCTAACTGCATGCTCTTATTGAATAGGTACTTGACAGTATATTTCACCATGACTGCATGGATACAATAGCACCTACTTCACACCTATCTGGTCATAGGAGTTGCTTGTGCAAGTGTTCCAATGGTCAACAATATTTTATATTGGTGTTTTATTAATTTAATTTAATAATTTAATACTTATTTAAATAATTTTTATATTTAAACATTGTTTTAATCAAGTTTTGTCGTGTTTTTGTGAGTAGAACAAACAATAAGGCCACCCAGACTCTGGCCCTGAAAGGGCAAGTCAACTTCTTCTTTTTTTGTTGCCTAATATGGCAATTTTTAATGTTCATCTATAATTCTGAAGAAAATTAATTGAAATAAGAAAAATAATTAATTAATAATTAATTCAAGGTTTATTAAACAAATGTACACCCCAGCCAAAGGCTGAATTGCATACAATCTTACAATAAAAACAATTAAATACATACAAATGACACCAATTATATATTTATACGGTATACAAATAAATATATTACAAATAAAAAGGCAAGCAATTAAAGGCAACAGCCAACGATCATACAGAGTCACTCAATATACCATACCCTTAAACTTTCGAAGCTTCTGCATTCCACAACCTGACCATGTACGGGATGGGACTTCTGGCATATCTCTGGGTACGAGCTTTGGGGACTGATAGGAGGTTAGAGTTACCGTACGCAAAAGACCTGTCATTATCCTCATGACTTTGTGTTTATTTAATATCCGCTTGCTTTGATATTTCAAACAACGCCCTTGCTTAACCAACGCCCTTCCTTAACGCAATCCATGCGGCAGGCGCCTGCAGACAACATTCCAAATTTTGACAAAATGTTTCAAAAATGTCAAAATAATTGAATTTCATTACCATAATTGGAATCACCATGAAAAATGTATTAAAATAAGGAATTACAAACATGCCTAGCATTGGTTCAGTAATTGTTGAGGTAGACCTTGAAAATTGGGAAAGGTATCTGAAATATCAAAGGCATCGGCGAGTCCAAATGATTCATTTCAAACAATGTTCATGCTCAAATTTTGAAAAATGTGCATTTTAATCAAAAATATGAAAAAGTGTCCATCATAACAAAATGTATCAATATTTTGGATTGATCTCAATTTTGTTGTTGCAATTGGTTATAAGTGATATCAAAGTCATCTTCGGTGAGTCTAAATGAATCATTTCAAACAAATATTCTTGTTAAAATTTTGAAATGTGCATTTTGATCAAAATTACCGAAAAGTGTCTGTGATTTATCGATTTAGGATTCTAGTGTTAACCCATCAACATTGTGGATTTATCTCAAAATTTCATGTTGCAATTGGTTATAAGTGATATTTAAGTCAGCGGTGAGTCCAAATGAATAATTTCAAACAAATATTCTTGTTAAAATTTTGAAATGTGCATTTTGATCAAAATTACCAAAAAGTGTCTGTGATCTCACTCGATTTATAATTCTAGTGTTAATTAACCCATCAAAATTGTAGATTTATCTCAACATTTCTTGTTGCAATTGGTTGTGAGTGCTATCAAAGTCAGCGGTGAGTCCAAATGAATCATTTCAAACAAATAATCTTGTTAAAATGTTGACATGTGCATTTTGATCAAAATTACCGAAAAGTGTCCGTGATCTCACACTCGATTTATGGTATAATTCTAGTGTTAAGGGGGCTGTCAAGTGTCGTTGTATGAATTTGTCAAGCACTGTAACTTTCAAACTATTTATGTGTTGTACATAAAAGTATACACTTTTTTGAATGAAATGAGTCGGGGAATCCATTTTTCGTATCAAAAATCATGATTTTTATATTTTTGCCCAAAAATGCCTCTTTTTTGCCTAAATTTTACTAACAACCTAACAAAATAATTTTTAGGTAAAAAATTCTAAAATTTTACAGAAAGCATCTTAATTCAATTATCTAGGACACATTTTTTTTTTTTTGCCTTTAAAATTTTTAGTTTTGAAATTATTGACCAAAAAGTGCTAAAAATGTGAATTTTGGGACAAAATATCGTAAGGTTATTTGTAAGCAAGATAACATTAAATGGTACCGTCAATTTTAAGACATAGGGTATAGACAATTACACTTCCAATCTATGAAAATCAATAAATCTAATTAGGGTCACTCATGGTTTTATTAATTTATAACGTATTGATTTCACACCTGAATAGATAGTTAAGATGTTAACAATTACACTGGTTTCACCAGGCGAGATCTTCAAATCTTAGATTACTTGCATGCAATTCATCATTCAGTATTCAATGTAACGTCGCGAAATCAGTACCCGTGGACAGAGTGAAATGGGACAGACTTTGTTCAAATAGCTGTTATTTTGCAACCGTAAGGTTATTTGTAACAATATTTTCAGCATAGATGGTCAAGATCCTATGGTTGATAAATATAGAAAAAGATTGTTTTAAAAATTTACAGAATATCAAAATAAATGGCTTCAAAAAACTGTCAAGGTTTTATTGAACCACCCTGTATAGTGCTACTTACTAGATTTAGGATTTGGAGTGTTAACTACCTAGGCCTATTTCGTATCTGTAAAGCTATCTATCTATAATAAAGGAAAAAGAAACTTTTTATCTGTTTGCTTTGTTGAACAGAATTGCCCAACATACAATGCAGTATTGCATCATGTGTATTGACATAATGGCAATCCATGACATGGTGCACCGACCAGGGATACTATTCATTTTGGGATAGGAAAGTCCTATACTAACGTACGTAGCGAAAACGGTCCCTTTTGCATATATTTACTTAAATTATGGTAATCATGGGAATGTGTAGGTGACCGGCGTTTAACGCGTTTAACCAGGTTTAACCAGGTTTAACGTAATATTTGGTCGGCATAGGTTTGAGGGCGCTGTGGATTTACACAGACGACGGTGGCCACGCGAAACCTAAATGTTGAATACGTAATGAATAACACGTAATCGCGAATGTTAATCTTATCATTTTGACAAATTCATCATAATTAGAAGAATTGTCATCGTTATTAACCGGGCGATGACTATTAAAAATAATTCAAAATAGTGCACTCCCGTTGACATTTGGGTCGTCTGAGACACGCGTGGCCAGCGTCGTGTCGTCTGCTACAATCACGCCTGATCGGTATAGCGCCACCAGTTCTATGCCGACCAAATTTTAATTTAAAAGTGGCTTCCGATCAGCAAGCTCAGTGGCACACACACCCCTGGCACCAACATCAATCAACACAACAAATAAATCCAAAAAACAAGTAGGCCTAATACATGTAATAAGCTTAATCCGCTTTTTAATAATTATGTTATAAAGTTTATTAATACATACTGCAGTGAATGCATAGGAGATGAGAAGTAAAAAAGCACAGATTCATAAATAGTTACACTGACTAAACATTAACACATACATTAGCCTTTATTATTATATATACTTTCAGACTTTATTCGATCTCAATCACGAAGTTATAGGGTGCCGAATTCGACACCGTTTCGTCAATGACGTGAAAAAAAAGACTTCCAAGTTTCCTTAAAAAATATCAGATCTGTTATATTGATAATGCATCAGTATAATAATAAAACAACAACTGAAACTTCAAAGCTTTTCACTATGTGACACAAGTGGACTGAAAGGTTTATGGGCCCAGTCGGTAATGGGCCGAGATGGTCACTATTGTGGGCCCAATCGGTAATGGGCCCAGTCGGCAACGGGCCCAATCGGCAATGGGCCGAATCGACTGGTCACCCCCTAGACAAGTAGCCTACTCAAAATATTTTGATACCCTAGCAAGTTATTTGTATAATTTAATCCTTTTACCGGCGTATGACACATTTCTAACCCTTTTTTCCTTCCCTAAAGCTAAAAGTATTATGAAACATATGCCGAGCTGATTTATCAGATCACTTGCGAACTGATCATGCTGATACAATTTGAGAAATCTCGCCCATGCAACATGGCTATTTATAATCCTCATGAAGGACCCTAAATACGAAAGGCAATGATTTAAAAAGTATACCCTTTTTTTCTTAATTTGGCTTATTTTGATACCCTATTCACGTTACATACGTAACATGCCCCAGCTTGAAAAACTACCCTAATTACGTGATTTCTTGGACACGCATGATACCCCTCTTGTAAAGTTGTAATGACCACTGAGCACCGGGATTAAACTAAATATCAATCATTAACACATTCTGTAGACTGTAGTATAGGCCTACAAGATGTTACATGTAGCAGCTCTAAAATAATTATATCCTGCTCTACTCTGAAAGCTATGAAATGAATTAGGCCTAGGCAGCGTCCGAATTGAGGAAAAAAATCTGGTTGCCCGCCGGTCAACCAAGCAGGAAATTATGGTTGCCCGGCAGATTTTTTGGTTGCCCGTTCTGTAAAATATTTAAATGCATGTGTTAAGTGTTTCACTTCTTGTAAAAAAAAGGGTTGCCCACCGGGCAACCAAATAAGTACAAGTTGGTTGCCCGGTGCTAATTTTGGGTGTCCCGGGCAACCGGGCAACCACTTAACGCGAACGCTGGGCCTAGGCCTAAAAAGCATAAAGTCCACGACAGAGATTTTCATCAAATATTTTTTCAGAATCAGATTTTTTAAAATTAAAATTTTGTTATGGGCAGACCTACGACGTCATTCATGCTGGTGAAAATAATCAAATGACGGTGAAAACAACTTGTGAGGATCAATCAATTCAGGCAACCGGACAGTGCGCCTACTGCGTATCAAGTGCGTATCACTGAGCGTTGTAGTTGAGTGCGTGCATGGAATGTTTTGCTTTTGAACCACTTGTTGCCAAGTAAATAACTCGGTCAAAGTGCCCGTATGTCCGTGCCGTCCCATAAGGCAAAATAAAAAAAATACAAGTTTCTCGTCCCTTTCCTTTTTTTTTAAACCCCCAAAACACCTTTTTAACCAAAAAATGATTTTTATTTTCAATGTTAAGTCAAATAAATTTGTAAACATCTGTCTTTTGTCTTTCTTTTTGTTTTCAACAAAGTTGTAGCCAATACAAGTCTGAAAATGGTGTTTGAAAAGGTGGCTGTTATTTAAGAAACAACATCAACTGCAAAAAAGGTCGAAAGCGGAAGTTGTTTTTTGTGGAAAATCAGTCCGCCATTTTGGATCCGCCATTTTGAAGAAGGAAAAAAGGACCTCCTTCCTTTGTTCAAAAAGCCCGGACGAGAAACTGGTTTTTTTTTATTTGGCCTAAATAAAGGGCAAATGTGAACAATAGCACAACAGATATTAACCCTAACCCTACTACACCACACGGCAACAACACTGCCAGCCTGTTTTTATAACCCCTCGTGCACGTTTTTGGGCTCCAAAATGGGCGCAGACTATTTACATGTATATAACGAGGCGAATATACTGAGCCGAGGTGTAGTGCAGCCGTGTGGTGACTATTAGGGTTATCTAATGGTTAATCAGCATTTTTCCCCCTTTTTTCATTTCAAAATTTGGTAATTTTCATCACTATAACCCTACCCTAAAAGTACTACACCACACGCAAGGGCGTCCCCAGAGGGGGGGGGGGGGGCCATTCATCAAATCTGTCTACAAAATTATGGTGCTGTGGGCAAATCAAAGGAAGGAGGAAAAAAAGGGAGAAAGGAAAGAGGAAGGAAAAGGGAACTTTAGAAAGAAGGGGAGAAAGAAAGAAAGAGAAAGGAAAAGGAAAGAAGAAAGAAAGAAAAAAGAAAGAAAGAAAGAGAAAGGAAAGAGGAAAGAAAGAAAGGAAAAGGGGAAGAAAGAAAGAAAGCCCTATAACATTTATCGTATGCGCAAATGATAATGTTGTGTCGGCATATAGGCCTATGTTATTTTAACACAAATCAAATCAAAAATGAACAAAGGCAATGTATTTTTATGAGATTTTGTGTCGGCGCACATGAACAGCCTAGGCCCAAGTCTTTGTTTTGCTCATTGTCAATTAAGACACGCAAAAAAATTGTGTCGGAATAGTATAGGCTAGGCCTAACGCCACGGGCAATGTGTGGGACCTGTATTGCTCTTTAATTATACTAACAAGGCCTATTTTATCGTCGTTGTCAATGCAAACTCAAGTCAATAATGTCGCCAATGGCCAATCATGTTGGCACATAGGTAACGAAGTATCAAATAATTCGCCTATAATTATGTAAGTTGATGTAGGCCAATTGCTCTCATTGTACTGATTGTAGACTCTTCAAGCCCACTATCAGTCTGTCGCAAAAGTAAGTCCAACTTCAACGTTTAGGTGTCAATGCAAAGTAAGAACTTATAAAGTAGACTCTGTCCTAACTTCGACTTGAACAATGCAAATTATCATTATAATTAAGACAATAAGCAGAACTGTCGTTATTTGCGTGATACCAGGATTTGTGTGTGCACCAGGGGCACAGTGGCGTAACCAGCGGGGGGCAGGGGGGCGGGAGCCCCTCCACTTGGAACCCTTGCCCCCCCAAATGAAATCAAGTACGGCTGTAAATGAAATTTACAAACAAAGTACACACCAAACACTGCAAATTATGAGCGTTTACTTTTGGACAAACTAAAAGTAAACTCAAAAGTAAACGCAATACTTAACACTTATGTGAGCCAAACAACTAAGCTATTTTCCACCCTGCCTCTAATCAATAACTGTCCCATTATATCACAGATGGTGGAAACATCTGTAATTATAATCACTCATTTGGAGCGTGTTTTGAGGTCAATTGGGTGCAAAATGCAAGAAACGTTTAGTTTTGCGTTTACTTTTACGTTTAGTTTTGTGTTTAGAATTGCGTTTACTTTTGAGTTTACTTTTAGTTTGTCCAAAAGTAAACGCTCATAATTTGCAGTGAAACCCCCCCCCCCCCCCCCCCCATAGTCCGGACGGCACGCTTTATACAGGGTGGGACTTCAGAAATCAAAAAATCAACAAAAGGGTGGGGGTCAGAATATTTCTGATATAAAGGGTGTGGTTGTATAAAGCGTGGAGATAAAATAAAAAGGGTGGCGGTTTCTCAGCGATCATCAAAATAATCAAAATACCGACCTCGTCGACTCGCTAGCACTAGTTATCATAAATATGTATCCGAAGATATATATTCGATTCGAAATTAAAATGTCGCCATCTTTAAATTAGTGTGTTGTTATATAGCGCCATCTATTGTTGATATCGTGACATTTTTTCAAAATGGAAACTCGCCGGGAGCTACGAAAGTGTCGTACGCAGCGTATTATCACAATTTAGGGAGCATAAGAGTACCAAAAATGCTCTGATTTGATTAAATAAATCCATTTCAAATGAATCTCCTCATAGATTTTAGGTAAGCTTATTATTTTATTTTTTTTCTATTTTTTTTTTTTATGAATAATTTCGGGCATCCCAAGACCCGTCCGAAAAAGAAAAACGGGTCCTGGGATGTTTCTGTCACTTTGTCCTTTCTTCCAATGAGTACCTTTCAAATTTGAATGCACAAAATGATCAAAATGTCCCCTTTTCGGTATAAAGGGTGGGGGTTGAACATTCCCAATAAAAAGGGTGGCTCTGTAAAAAGGGTGGGGCAAAAATAAAAAGGGTGGGGGTCTGACCCCTGTCCGGACAGTGCCACCCCCCCCCCCCCCCCCAATAATGACATCGTGTCGGTTGAGATTGGCACTGTCGGTTCATTTGACGAAAGGAATAATGGAATTATGATGGTCAAAAGTACACGTATGAATATTTTTGCGGGCTACGCGCGCATATGTCTTCCCAAAATGAAATATTCTTTGGTACAAAGCTTGTTAGAGCCAAAATGTATCTCAATTGTCAAAAAAATAGCTGTAAAGTCGAAAATTTACGCGCGCATCTCTTACTCAAAAAATATTAGGAGCCCCTCCATTACAAGTCACTGCCCCTTCTTGCCCCCCAAAATGAAAAGTCTAGTTACGCCACTGCAGGGGCACAATCGGTATCTCACGTAATGGTATAGGTCTATGTCGATGTCGGACATACAGGCTGTAGGCTTATCATGCCTATACTGAACATGTTTTGTTAGCATTATTCAACAAAAACAAGATGGCTTCAGGAAAGTGTTCCATCATGGAACTCTTTCCTGAAGCCATCTTGTTTTTGTTGGAACTTCCATGACCATTTTAGTTAAAAACTGAAAATCTTTGTGCGCTTCGCACGCATTCTTTCTACAGGTTCCAACATTATAATGGATCTCGAACCAACCCAAATATTATATGGGGGACGTTGAAACGTCATACTGGACCCTTTAAGTTTTAGAAATGCCAAATGTTGCGCGCTTCGCGCGTATTAGTTTCAATGTTTCATTATTCAAGCTGAACAAGATGGCTTCAGAAAAGTTTTCCATGACCATTTTAGCTTAAAAATTGAAAATCTTTTTGCGCGTATATCTTTCTACAGGTATCAACATTATAATGGTCTCGAACCAAACCAAATATTATATGAGTGACGTTATAAATGTTATATTGTTATGTTATAAGTGTTAGAAATGCTAAATTTTGCGCGTTTCGCGCGTATTAGTTTCAATGTTTCATTATTTAAGCTTAATTTATAGTATCAGAAGGCTTCCAACCAGTCAGAAGGCTTCCAACCAGTTTTCAATGACCATTTTACTTCAAAACTGAATTTTCTGCAGGTTTTAACATCATAATGGCCCTCAAACCATACGATTTAGATCAGGACTTGATATGTGTAACTATGCAATATAAAACTATCAAAAACGTCATACTTGACTATTTAAGTGTTAGAAATGCCTTTTTTTGCGCGCTTTAAGAAAGCTTCAGGATTGTTTTCCATGATCATTTTAGTTTCAGCGCGCAAACATTTCTGCATGTTTTTGCGCTCTTTGTATTAGTTTCAACGTTTCAATATTTAAGATAAACAAAATGGCTTGAGGATGTGTGCCCCCCCCCCCCTCCCCCTATCAAAACAGTCCTGGATACGCCCTTGGCTCCCACAGAACCATTCAATCAGCTCTACGCGCATCTTTATTTAACATTAACATTTCAATTTAATCATTATCAAATTTGTGTCCCCCCCCCCCCCCCCCCCATGTCTGAAAACTGATTGACGCCCCTGACCATACAGTCCATACTAAAATATGCGTGTATGAATTCCGGCGAGCGAAGCGAGTTGAAATTTTTTTTTGTCGGCACAAATGGCTCTGTCTGCAATTGATGACCTTTACATTCCCCAATGAAAAGGGTCTGGGGATGCCCTTGACCACACTGCAACAACACGGCCAGCCTGTTTATTATTACCCCTTGGCAAGTGTTTGGGCTCCAAAATGGACCCAGACTATATAACGAGGTGATATCTAAGCTGAGGTGTAGTAGAGCCGTGATGTAGTGGATTGGCAGCTGGGCTTTGGTGCAGGAGGACCCGGATTCAAATCCCGGGGGTGGGGGGGGGGGGGACATTTCTGGTGAATTTTTGGGTCGTAAAAAGAATCTGTTGCCATGTGGTGTAGGGTTAGGGTTGATAAAGTTAAATGAACTGAGTGATTCAATCTGGTAACTCTGAGCTACAAATGTTGGATAACTCCACCTTTGACTTAACTCTGCCGGGGGGGGGGGGGGTCATTTTTTTTGAAAACCCCTAAAAAAGAAGGGTGGGGGTCAAACAAGTTTGAACACTCGTTAATGTCCAAAATGTTCTGAGGCCAGCCGGCAGCCAGCAGACATACCTGTCCACAGTGGTGGGGGAGGGGGGGGGGGGGGGGGGGGGGAGACTCTGAACTAACAAACACGTGTAGGGAATAGGCTATAGGGATTCTCTATTATTAAAGATAGGCTAATTATGTGATCTTTTCCAGGAGACTCCTCCAATTTTTCTTTGGGAGCAGATTTGCTTGCAGATTTACATTTCTGATCATAAATCATAAATATATTCCAATTTACTAGTGATCGATACGATTCTAGTAATAAGGCCTACCTCAACATTTTAGAGTGAATTTAGAGTAAAAAAATATACTGATTGGGTTAACCATGATTTTAAAGTACCTAATTATGAATCGTATCACCCTGTACCTTGGAATGTATGATTTATGATCAGATTTTTTCTCTCGAGGATTGAGGGCGTTCCCTGGAAAAGATTGCATATTATACCTTTAATGTAAGTCCATCTCCAAAGTTCCGAGTCCAAGTCCATCGGGCTGTACACAATTCTATGAGAAACACATTTATTATTTTACTTGGCCTAACACAAAAGTTTGGGAATAACTCATACTTCACACTGTCAGACAATTACAATACACATCTGGCCACACTGCGGAAATATTGCCGAGTGGAAAAAATGGAACTTTGGGTTTATGGGCTGTGGTTGCACAGCCCATAACATAACGTGTTTATTGTTTTATTGCGAGTAAGCATCTTAAATGATCTCATATACCGTGTGTTGTTGTATTGTTTGTCAATTAGAATCCATGACTGCTCTATATCACTACTATCTGGTCTGTACTCTGTTTATCGGAGACGGCCGGGTAGCTCGGTGGTTAGAGCATTCGACTTGTGTTCGAAAGGTCACGGGTTCGATTCCCGCACCGGCTCACGTCCTTGCTTTTTAAGTTGGGATATGAGTCGAGGCTTCTTTAATGTTTGTTTGAGTTGTGGAACTTGCGGTAGTTATCTGCCTCGCTGTTAAATTATTTAAATTGTTCAAGTTCCCTATTTAATCGCCTATGCGATGCTCTATATGAAGAGGTATTTTGCAAAAGGGCCTACATCCACTTTGGCTCTTATTGAGAAAAAGTCAAAAAACTGTTTCTAAATATTCAAGTTGAGCAATTGAAAAACTGAATGGATTATGAAAGAGGTACACTACATACTAATTGAAATTGAAATAAATTTTAAATGTGCTAGTTTTAATTTTTTTTAAAATCATGTTTACATTTTTTGAAAATTTGGATGTAGGCCCTTTTGCAACAAAACTCCATCTGTTTGTACATAAAGAAAAAATACCACACACAAAAAATCATTTATTTTAATCATTTCAAATAAATAAGTTTGATATTGAAATGTATAGGTCACAATCATATGTTTCAAGGAAATAAAGTCATTTTTTTCAAAAATACCTACATCTCATTGTAAACAGCCATTGAAGTTGTTGTTTTGTTGCAAAAGGGCCTGCATCCCGATTTAATTCTGGATACAGGCCCTTTTGCAACAAAACAACAATTTCAATGGCTGTTTACAATGAGATGTAGGTCTTTTTGAAAAAAATGACTTTGTTTCCTTGAAACATATGATTTTTCCCTATACATTTCTATATCAAACTCATTTTTTGAAAAAATGCACCATAGCCCTTTTGCAAAATACCTCTTCATATGTTGGTATGTGATGCGTAACCCTCTCATCTTCAGATGTGGTGTTTGTATACTTTACAGTAGTGTTGGCCAAATATGAGCTAGAAAATCAATTTGAAACAACATTTAGAGTCATACAAACAAAAAATGGAAACACCCATATGGGTCAATGGGTGTTTCCATTCAGGTTCCAGTGGTAAATTTGCATTGTCTAATCCAAATGGTTCAATGTCCTATTATACGAATGTACATAGTTAATTTTCATTATAAAATCTCATTAAGTCCATAAAGTTGCACTGGTATTTTATAACACCACAACATGTATTATCAACAACAAAAATCTCATTTTTGTGAAAATTCCTCAAAATGTCCTACAATTTTGGCAAAAAAGTGTGACATAAAAAGACTGATTCAAACTAAATTAACAATATGGTGTTTAGTAATTGTGTTATCTGAAGGCTAAATGATCAATATCAAACTAGTTTTGAATGTTAAACACAATTTTCATAAAGCAAATAACTGAGAAGTAATAATTTAAATAAAAGAAAAATAACAGTGACAATAATCGCCATCTTATTTCCCTTTTGTTGATTTACACGCCTTTCTGATAGGTTAAAGGATATTAGAGAAGTTAAAGGAGGTGTCCCACAAGCACAACATTGTGCATTATATGTTAGGAAAATAATGATCAAGCCCATATTGCGTAATTATAATCAAATCATCATACTTATCACAAAAACAAAAACAAAGTGCCATCTCTCAACATGCAATTTTTAAAATTAGGCCAAAATTTATTTTTTGTTATGTTGTCCTCGACCGCCCGCTCGTAAGATTTAGGCCCGCTCACAGATTTATTTATTTTTCAGATGTGTTTTTACTCACTAACGAGTGCCCCTCCTCTGTGAAAGTTGTGGAGGACAACATAAAAAAAAAATTGGCCTTATTAGCGGCGATCGAAAGCCCCATGTGTCGATGAATGAAGTCATAGTTATTATACAATGTACCTGCGCAAATTAAGCACCAATAATAATGACGTCATCGACACTGGGGCTTTCGATCGCCGTACATTTTAAATGTCGCATATTGAGTGGTGGCAGTTTCTATTCGTTTTTATAATTAGTATGATGTGTTGGTCTAAATAACTAAGCAATTTGGGCTCAACAATACCTTTCTACCATAATGCACAATGTTGTGCTTGCGGGACACCTCCTTTAAACTGAAATTGCAACAAACATGGAATATAAAGCTGTTTTTAAGTTTGAATATTACATTTGGTGTCTCCAAAAATGTTACGCTGTGAGAACTTTAGGGTAACATCGTAGTTATGTGCTAGCACAATTTATTCATAAATTGTGGATAAACTGTCTCTTGTATATAGGCTCTTAGCATACATGGAACAAAAGTTTTCACTTTATCAATATAATTTGTGTTACTAGGAAACTAAGGTTTGGTGTCTTCGTTACACGGGGACGTATGAAATATCAATTCCACCACCCACAAAATCATAGTTAATCCCATCTTTTCACTGTTAATGATGTTTATAGAGTAAAGCAATGGTAAATGCCTTTAGAAAACACAAAATAAAAGTGATCAGACAGTTTCTGCAGTTGCCAGGCACATTGACACATTTTGGTGTCTCAGTTACACGGGGAGACGAGTAATTCAAAGAAATACTGATGTTATAATGGTGAACATGTATACTGTATGCCTCAATGACCTGTTCTCATATCCATTTTCATGAAATAGAATAATGGAACATATTATGAAAGTGGTTATTCACTTAATATAGACACATTTTGAATATTTAGACCAAACTTGTGTATGTCACGTACCACATTGGCCTCTTTATTTATGGAAACACCCATTTACACATTCGACTGAGTTTCCATTCTTTAAAATTTCCAAATTAATTTGAATCTTAATTCGTCCTACTACATACATTGTATCCAGCCAGCAGCTTTGTACTTTTCGCCGCTGGTTATCAATCTACCTATCTGATTAACATCTTAAACTGCGTTCAGTGTGTTATGTCGCACCCATGCACCGAGTGCCCGGATTTAGTCCCCGATTGGGATCCACACTAATATTATGGTTCAACATTCATGTTCGCGCAGCGAACGGCGCACCTGTAGTGTAAGTGTTGGTTTGTCTGTTGGCCACCCTCTTACTGGTGCAGGGAGCTCTGTTGCCAGAGCTTCCAAGGCTGTCTCAGCTAGCCCTTTGGTTATCAATCTACCTATCTGATTAACATCTTAAACTGCGTTCAGTGTGTTATGTCGCACCCATGCACCGAGTGTCCGGATTTGGTCCCCGATTGGGATCCACACTTATTATGTATGGTTCAACATTCATGTTCGCGCAGTGAACGGCGCACCTGTAGTGTACATGTAAGTGTTGGTTTGTCTGTTGGCCACCCTCTTACTGGTGGAGCTCTGTTGCCGGAGCTTCCAAGGCTGTCTCATCAGCTACTGTACAGGCCAGGCCTGTACAGCAAGTTGAGACGGTCGGTGTTATCAGTGGAAAGGTGGGACTAGTCCCCGTTCAGTACACAGCTCAACCAGGCAACTTAGACGAAAAGCTCGGGGCTGCTTCGAGGTACAATGTAGTAGCTAACCAGCCGGATGCACGTAGCAGCTGCCCGAGGGTCTCGGTGCCGGCAGCTACACCGCATATCCGTCAGCGAAAGCACAGGGTATGCCTTGCGCCAGTAGCAGGCATGCTGGCGGTGGGTGCTGCTTTGGTTACCTCGGGTAGCCTCGGCACTCTCACCAGCCAGTCGGAGGTAACAACGGCAGGCTCTGGGCCTGCTACTGTATGTTCTACCGGTGGACTTCCCACAGCGCTTTTCGCAGGTGGAGGTATAGATTTAATGAATATGAATAGATTTAATCGCCCCATTCAGGCTGAATCGAGTGTGCATGTCCGCGCCTAATGGTGGTATTATGTTTAGTGGGTTTGCTGGGCATTTTCCTTTTGGTTAATGGTGATCAGGTATTTAGCCAGGGCTTACCCATAATGAGTGCTGTTCCAACCGATCAGTGACTGTGCCCGGTTCTGCCTGTTTTTACTGGGCAAACTTTGCGTTTATTAGCGGTAACTTGCCCAGCAGAAACATTCTCTATGATAGTTATCAGCAAAGGCGGCCCCTGCGCCTTTAGCAGACATGCTGGTGGCGAGTCTCATCGCCTTGGTTACCTCAGGTAACCTCCGGCACACTCACCATCAGCCAGTCGGTGGTTAGGTCTACAGCCTTTTCTGCTGGGGGACTTTTCACCTCCCCCGGGTTCCCGCGGCTAAGCCGCTAGCGCAAATCCGGGGATTAGATATAATTGCCCTATTCAAGCCGGATCGAATATTCATTCATCCACGCTGAATGTGGTGGTACTATGTGTAATGGTTTAGACGGGCATTACTCTGTTGATCGCTTTGATCCGGGGTTAAGCCGAAGCTTCAACACAATGAGTAATATCCTGACTGCTCGCGTGGTCGTGAACAACGCTCAGCAGGCGTTATCCTTGAACCTTCCTATGCTACAACACTCTGTGTTTCAGCAAAGGGGGGGGGGGGAGTGATAGTGCCAGTGTGGCGGGCTATAAATCGAGTGCGGGCCAAGGGCCCGTACCAGGCATATTAGCCTTGGGCACAGGTACTGGCATGGCATGGGGCGTGGTTTACCCACGGATGCTCGCTCGGTTCTGTCCATACCTTGACTTTTGTATGCCTGGTCAAGTTCATGAGATTTTGAGCAAATTTGAGCAAAAGTTGACAATATTAGTTAAGTTTAGACCTACGTAGTATTGTGCCTAATCATATATTTTTTTAATTTACATTTTCGGATTACATTATAAAATCAACAGGTTTGCAAGATGAAAAGAAGAGATTCCACTGAAGAGACCCCCACCCCGAGTTCTTCGAAAGGTTGTGACTTGGATTCTGAGGAAGACTCCCAACAAGAAGGCATTTGAGCGAGAGAGATGCCAGAAGTCTTGTGCCCGTATGCCATTGCTATGGTGGCACCAGCCTAAAAGCCTGCATTTTTTTGCAGATAAGGTGAGTTTCTTATTAACTCTGAGCTGGCTGGCTTGATTTTAACTCTAAACATAGTATGAAAATCAGCACTTAGTGGGCTCAAAAAACATTTACTAATCCGATGCTATTCTTGAAGAACCAAAATGTCATGTAGGTCTAGCTAGCCTTCCTTGTGGCAACTTTCATTCTTACACCTGTTAAATTGGTATTGGTTTTAAAAAAGCCCTTATCGATGAAAACATGATTTTCTGAAATTTGCTATCTTCGGTAGATACATAGCAATATTAAAATGAAATGGCTGTATCACAATCTGTCAAAAAGGGACTTAAAAGTTAATTTAACATATCAAAATCCTGATTTTGAATGACATCGCCAATCTGGTATTTGCAACACCATCCCCAATGCGCAATCCTGTGTAACATTCATGTTTAATGCATGAACTTGGCACCCGCAGGGACTATTATTTAAAGGACTAAATGAAAATTGATCGCACATGCCAGTGATGTCATTTCTATACTAAAAACGCAGTGTGAGAAAATATGAAAAATCTAGTTATGGTTAATATTTATTCCCCAAATGTTGATCAAAGGCATGAATATTAATTTCAACATTTAGTACGGAAAAAATAGGTTTAGCAATACTTTCACATATACATATTTCTAGCAAAACTTCAACGCAACATTCTTTTACTTTGTGCAACATTCAATCACAATTCACAATGGCGGCGACTTGGGGTATCTGCGCATTGCAAACTCAGTTCAAAAATAATATTTGACCAAGTTTGTAGTGTTGCAACCAATTGCCACAATAATGGAACTATACATTGACAATCTGCCCCAGCAGGAGAAAAAGAAGTGTAAAGCAGCAATGTCACAAAGTTATGAAAAGTGAGGTGTTTTGGTTTGTGTTTGGACTTCAATTCACATCACAGTATTCATGCCGAATTTATATTCCCAAATACAATATCCATATCAAAAAATATTTTAAAAAACAAATCTGACCTACCGACCCTACATTTTTAGGACCCTCTATGGACAAACAAACAACTTTTTAGTCTTTGAGGGCTCTAATATGAAAAGTCAAACTTCAATCTCAACCGAACTTGGTGACCATAATCTTTGGTAAGGGGACTAACGATGATATATGGGGTGTACCCGGATTTACTTGTCATGACCCTACATGACTTTCGACCCATTTTGTTAAATAATTGAGGACCCTAGATCTAAAAGGGGGTTAAGTCACATTGAGAAAAATGGCAAAAACTGGGTTTCATTCTGTCCATGTGTGGACTTAACCCACTCGGGTTGTACCTCCTATGGACTATTACACAGCTTTACCACATGACTTTACTGTAACATTTGAACAGAGGGTGCAGATGAGATCCTCCTTGTAGCAGAAACTGATACTAACTACAATTTCACAAGATTGTGACTTAACCCCCTTTTAGATCTAGGGTCCTCAATTTTTAGGGCCCTCTCTCATGACAAGTCAGACTTCAATCTCAACTGTGACAATAATATTTGGGTAAGGGGATTTGAGACAACTCATGGGGTGTATCCAGATTGACCTCTAATGACCCTTTGACCCCATGTGAATTGACATGCCAGGGGGATTCGCGGGTAAACAGTCAACATTTTCATATAGACTATTCTTATGTTATAATTATATGCATGGACGATTCTGATACAATTTTGTATTCATCTTTAATCAGTAAAATCAAAGATACTTTGGATCATTGTAGACTTAGTAATATCTGGGTATCACAAAATCACCATAATTCTATTAGGCTGAAAAATGCTCTAGTCTGTAGAATTAAAGATGCTGTTATACAAAATTGGTCGAGTGAAGTTGAAAGCAATAGATTTTATATTGATTATAAATGTTTGAAATCTGATCTTTCATTTGAGTTTATTTTTAACCTTAAGGAATTAGATTTTAGTAATAAGACACTTGTGGAAACATCAAATTTCCTAACAATTAGTGTAAACAACAAGGACAACATTTGCAAGCTCTGATCCAATGATATGGTAGGTGACGAATGTCGAATACCATTATCTTTTAGTATGTGATTTCTTTATCTCTCCCAGAAATAAATACCTGCAACCTCACTTTCGCAGGCAGTCAAACGATATACCAAACTTTTGTACTTCTCAACTCAAATAACAAAATGGTGCTCATAGACGTTATTCATTGGTGATTTCAAGTCTAAAGAGGGAGACATATTCGATGTGATGTCACTAATCATAACGAAAGCAAGGCCACGATGGTAAATAAATTGGTGTCCTGTGACGTAATTTACCATCGTTGGCATCGCTCTCGTTATAGTGACGTCACAGCGAGTATGTATCCCTTCTTTAGCCTAAAATCACCAATAATATGAATAACGTCTATATAGACCTATGTAAATATGTGTAAGTTATTTCTTCAAAATTTCTTCAATTTCTTCAATACTTCATAATATTTAGCATTTATATTTTATTCTTTTCTTACGTATTGTGTGGTTTTTATATTTTATTCATTCTTTCCATTGTTGGGTTGAATCGATATCTTTTGGGTTGGGTCGATGTCTTTTGCGCTATTGCGCCATCTATCTGTATTTTGTATGTTGATTATATCTCTCTTACCCGGAAGGGGTCTACAGAGATTGAATAAAAGTTCAAAAGTCGAACTTTACAGAAATGGAAAAAGTCAGTATTTTTATATTCTTGGAAAAGGTTAATAAGCATAAAGAAATGTTAATGTTTGTAATCCATTGTTCAATATGATTTTTCAAATGATTTCTGTTCCTTTTAATTAACAGAACAAGTTGTCTCATCCACTGATCTTGCCTTTCATAATGAAAGTAAGTATTTTAATATCTACGATATATATATGATTATTTTTGAAACAGTAAGGTCCGTATGCACAAAACAACTTAAACCCTGTCTAACTTTAAACCTACAATACATTGTAGTCTAAATAAAGAATTGCCTCCCAAAAAGAATTCTGTATGCTCTTATAATGGGCAATACATTGCATTTTAGTGTTATATTAGCCTAAATTATGTTACTCTAATTTTACATTTGGACTTTGTTAGGGAGCACACAAAGGATATAAATTTGAAGAATAATTCCAACTTTCAGGGGGTATTCAGACCCCATGGTGTTACAAACAAACAAAAAAGGGGGAAGATGAATGAACAAGGAAAACAGAAATTGAAATACAAATCATTGGATCGTTTTGACCTTAGGCGTGACGAAATAACTAGGCTACATGTATATAAAAAGCAGCGGTACATTCCGGGGGGAGGGGCAGCAGGCCATGCTCTCCCATTATAGATAACATATAAATTAGGCTCAAATCAGCCTCATTTATTTGTTCCACGTACCCATTCTTGGAATGCTTGAAGTCAAAAATCATGCTTTGAATTTTCTTAAAATTGTCAAGAAGTTCCAATTTTTATTTACGATATGATCATTCGAACAGCGCCACCCCTATTTTCAGACCCAACGTTTGCCTTCTTAAAAACGTCCAGAGCAAGCATGGTCATCCATGTGATATGTTTTCGTTAAATGGAAGTTCAATAATTTGCAGTATTGTGAGTAAAGAGCAAGACATAATCTCCTATTTTAGCTATATCGTCATCAAGTTTCCTTCCATCACGCCAGACTGATTCCTAAAGGAACCCAAATTAATGAATATATTTGTTCTTTAATACCCAGGACCAGATTACAACGTGAACCATCTTACAAATATGATTTTCTATTCCCGGCTCTACCATGATGTGGACCTCGACTCTCCCGTGGTGCTAAGTTACTGCCCTGGTCATATTCGTCATTAAATGACATCGAGCGTTTGTGGGGCACATTAACACCACCACTGTCATCGGTTTACCTGTCTGATCGCCTGCCAGGTAATTTAGTGTTTTTTTACCGTCTTGTGTTTAAACATGAACAGTGTTTGTCCCTATGCCCATACGATTTTGATTGATTCACCTCGTTTGACAGGAAAAACCACAAATGTGATCTTCTAATGAGATTGCTAGATTTTAACCATGACTGTGATAGTTTTACCATCAGTATGGATGGGTGGAAAAGACTATAGAATGTGTTATGTTTATCACACGGTAAAATTTGGATCTCATTTTATCACTTATCACATATCGTGATATGGACAAATCTGATTTTGACTTCGTGATATGGTTTGCAATAGTCACACTTACACCCCAGGCATTTAATATTTGTATCATCATATACCACATAGAATCAGGGTTGCACAAAGTTGTTTCTTCCCCAGGAGCAAGGTCAATTTGAGCTTAACATTTCCCCCTCCACACTTAAACAGGTTTGACACCACTTCCTCATGTTAATAGTTGTGTTAATCTATTGTTGAAGATTGGGGCAAATGATGATTTAGAAATAGCAAATTTAGTTTTTCAGAGAAGTAATTGTATATGGTGAATTAATGTGCTACCCATTTGGTTGATGTCAATATCCCTCGTACCAAAGTCAACAATAGTGGGCGACAGCACTTCCTCATGCGTGCTACCCATTTTGATATTAGAAAGAAATTCACAGCAATTATATTTCATTTGAAGACAAATCAACTGGTCAAGAAGCTGCTATTTAGTGATATTAGTTGTGTTAATTTAATATTAAAAATAAGGGTAAATGATGATTTAGAACTAGCAATTTCAGTTCTACAGAGAAATAATTGTTTATGATGAATTAATGTGCTACCCATTTGGTTGATGGATGGCATTGTACTTTGTACCGAAGCCAGAAATAGAGGGCAAAACCACTTCCTCATGTGTGCTACCCATTTTGATATTAGAATGAAACTCACAGCAATTATAATTTGTTTGAAGACAAATAAACTTAGAAAGAACCTATTATTTAGTATTAATAGTTGTATTTTTCTGTTGTTAAATATTGGGGCAAATGATGATTTAGAAATAGCAAATTTAGTTTTTCAGAGAAGTAATTGTATATGGTGAATTAATGTGCTACCCATTTGGTTGATGTCAATATCCCTCGTACCGAAGTCAACAATAGTGGGCGACAGCACTTCCTCATGCGTGCTACCCATTTTGATATTAGAAAGAAATTCACAGCAATTATATTTCATTTGAAGACCCTCTTTTATCATGTCTATTGAAAATTGAGGCCGCACCCAGCCATATGGACGTCTGTCTTGTTTTAAAAATGTAGGCCCAATAAACATTTTGTGAAACCTCGTCAAAAGGGCTGGTTCGAATCATGTAACAAACATCTTTATATTCAGTTCTGCTTGGATACACAGGCACTCATTCTATTATTAAAACTTATTCAATCTCAATACAAAAATGGTATTTTGCATAACAATGGTGAAGGGCAATCGTTCAAGTGGAAGTTGTATCTTAGGAGTAAACCTTTGAAATTGTAAAGTGGCACAACATCGATTCTGGGTAGCTCTAGTTAATTGTCCATATCTCAGGATAGACAAATCCAAATCAGATAAAATAAACGGCATCTGAAAGCTGAGTATTTCCCCTTTTCGTGTGTATAAACATATTACACCATGGTCAACAAGTTGCGCAAACATGTGCACAATTTTTTTAGGGACACCCGGTATATGCCTATAACTAGAATTACGAGGGTCGGTCAATATGCATGATATGTAATGAAAGTGATCTTGGTATGGGATGCATGAGTGATAATTGAGGGATAGATAGTGTGATCAATACAAAGTATAAACCTTTGGATTTTAAGATACCTTTGGTTATGTAACGTTAGCACATTAATTCATCCTTCACAATTACTTCATTGAAGAACTGAATTTGCTATTTCTAAATCATCACTTACCCTATTCTTCAACAATAGAGCAACACAACTATTAATACTGAACAACAGCTTCTTTCCAAGTTTGTTTGTCTTCAAACGAATTATAATTGCTGTGTATTTCTCTCTAATATCAAAATGGGTAGCACACACACACGAGTAAGTGGTTCGCCTTCTATAGCTGGCTTCGATACAAAGTACAATGGTAACCAAATGTGTAGCACATTCATTAATCATAAAATAATACTTCTTTTCAAACGAACTATAATGGCTATATATGTATATAATAATGTTTTATATCATATATATAATATAATATAAAGCAGTTTACCAACCCACGGTGTTTACAATAGACAATATAACAAACAAATAGTAACAACCACCGGCGAATGTCCCAACGAAAAATAAGCAAGGACATTCACCGGCGGGGATTTGAACCCCGGTCTCCTGATTACTAGACAGGCGTCTTAACCACTAGACAACCGATACTTGCTGATAAACGGCAATTTGAATCAGTGGTAAGTGATTAAGCGACGGGGTTATACAATACACACAGCACGATAACATGAGACATTTGGCCAAACACGATAGGGATCACAAACGTGATGACAAGAGGAAACTGAATAAATAAATCATATAATAATGTTTTATATCATATATATAATATATTTCAAAATTAGTGGTGGACTTAACACATCATTGCAATACAAATTTGTTTCGTATGGATGGAAGTTAGGCCATCCATACTCCTCAGTTGCTATGCGTAGAGTGACAAAAATAGTCATACCGTACTTTAAACAGCACATAATGGTTATAACACAGATGGATATACCAGGTTTATATTACAAGAGTCAATAAGTCAAAGAGTCAAAGTGTCAAATACTTGCTATTTATAAATCATCACTTACCCTATTCTTCAACAATAGAGCAACAACAGCTTCTTTCCAAGTTTATTTGTCTTCAAACGAATTATTATTGCTGTGATATTTTAACTCATATTAAAATGGGTAGCACACATGATAAAGTGGTGTCGTCTGCTATTGCTGGCTTAGGTTCAAAGTTTAATGCCATCAATTAAATGGGTAGCACATTAGTTCATCCTAAACAATTATATACTTCTCTGATGAACTGAAATTGCTATTTCTAAATCATCATTTACACCAATCTTCAACAATAGATTAACACAACTATTAACATGAGGAAGTGGTGTCACTGTCTACATGTATTACTGGAGTACAATACCACCAACCAAATGGGTAGCACATTAGTTCATCCTAACCAATTACTTCTCTGAAGAACTGAAATTGCTATTCCTTAATCATCATTTACCGCAATCTTTAACAATATATTAACCAGTCAGTAAGATCGAATTAAAATATGCGAATTTTTAAATTCGTGTCCGACTATGGGGGCCGCCATTTTGTATTAAAAGTATATTAGTGTCCCGGATGTACACAGTTAAGTATATAGCAATTAAAGTGTGTTTTTTTGCTGCGGGGAAATTCTATTAATTTGGGGTATGTTTAAACTTGTGAATCCGATAGTTCAATGTATTTACAAACTTTTCACCTACGGCAAGCAAAATCTATCGAAGGAAAAAGGAGTAAAAAGTGATTTTAAAGCCCAAAAATGTAACAAATTCGTTCGTGTAAGAGGTGGTTTTGTCATTAAAAATAACGTCATTTGTTTTTCGGGGTCAATTGAACGCACAAAATATCATCTGGAATCGAGTTTAAGTCAAATTTAGTTTATTTAATGATAAACTGGGCACTCCATTCAAGAAAAGGCGTTATTAGCAGCAACTATAATGACGTAATTTTAAAAATGGCGGCCTCCATGAATTCGCCGCACGAATTTAAAAATTCGTATTTTTTTATTCGATCTTACTAACTGTTAACGCAACTAATGATAATAAACAACAGCTTCTTTCCCAGTTTATTTGTCTTCAAACGAATTATAATTGCTGTGAATGTGTTTCTAATATCAAAATGGGTAGCACACATGATGTAGTGGTGTCGCCTACGATTGCTTGCTTAGAAAGTACAATGGCATCATCCAAATGGGTAGCATATTAATTCAACCTAAACAATTACTTCTCTGAAAAACTGATATCCGAAAACCGGATCCAAATCTGACAAGAAATGAACGAATATAACCAAATCATATTGCCCTTCGTCAGAATTATTGAAGTGTAAAAATAAAAATAATTACAAAGTCGATCTATATGTTGTTAATAATAGTAAACGAAACGAAGCCGCTTGATGCAGAATTCGGCAGACTGGAATGTACCAGACGTATATGTTTGTATGACTTGACGCGCAAATCCAGTAACAATATAGCAAGATATGTGGACCAGTGTTAAAAAGGAATTCATTGTGATGTCATTAAATTATTGCTAAGTCCATATCAAATTGACAGGGGAATATCGGTCGTGAGTCTTACAATTTGTAACATTTAAGGAGCGGTTACATGCATTTCTTGCAGGTGATTGGCAGGCGACTCTCATTAGAAGTTACAATTATACATCTCTGTTTGAAATGTACAAAACAAACAAAATCTTTTTGGAGATTGCAGATATACAACTGCACCATATACATTTCTTTCTAAGTTGACAGAGGGCGACAAGTGTCTACAATTTAATACGATTAAGAACGGAACTGACACATATTTTCTCAGGTTTTAAATCTTGTGGTGGATTTACTATTCACATTCTTATCTCGATAGGTTTCTTTAACTGGGTACAGACTTAAGTTTGCTACTTGCTAGCCGTATCTTTCCCATTTGTCTGTTTTTCTTTCTGACTTAAAACTCATCCCCTTCATATATAGTTTATGTTTATATGTTACTAACATATCTAGTTTAACATATTTTCAAATATGAAATTTAGAGGACATGACGACGCTATAAATAAAACCAGTGTTTTCACTCACCCTATACAAAGGGTGAAATACCCTTCACTTTTGATTTTCACCCTTCACAATTTTTCTCAAGAGTGAAAAATGTTGAAAATGTCATTGTTTTACTATCCAAAACACTGCGCTTGCACACATTTTGGCTATCATTTTGGTTTTTCACCCTCGAAAAATTAACCCAGTGAAATTGCTGAAAACCATTATTGATATCTACACAGGACAAAGGACGCTTCTTTGCACAATTGTAGATTGATTGATTGCTCTTTTATTCATGGCATGTCATTGTTGGAGATATTCCATAAACGACAAAATGAAAGATTGTATAGCATGCCTATTGCCATTTAGTATTTTGATATATTGCTCTATTGTTTAAACCATGACAGGTAGCTTCCATGCTAACACGCACTCAAGTATTGTAATCATTTACACAGGATTACTTTACTTGTCTAGATAAATCTCTATTTCGATGACAAAAGGTGTTTACGTCGTGAAATTCAATAGCAGCATTGCACCAACTATTGTTTCCACGGCTCATTGGATACAATTAACGAATCCTTTTTTAAATACACAGACAATCTGGTGCCAAGGCTTGCATTTGATTTAGGTTAGTAAATTCCATTATTGTTCTTTCCTGTGTATTATTAGATATAAAGGCTGTCATTATTGGAACCACCTTGAAAAGTTGACATTGTGTACAACAACTAAGTCTTCGAAATACTGTAACACAATTATTAATACTTTATGTCTTGACTAGTTGTGATTCACATTCCGTTCCTAATATCATATAAACGGGTAGCACACATCCAGAAGTGCTGTCGCCCTCTATGGCCGGCTTCAGTACAAAGTTGGATGACATCAACCAACATTGCGATTTTTAAATTGTTATTATGGTCTTCAAAATGATGTAACATAACTATTACTAATACTAAACAACAGCTTCTTGCTAATTCTATTGTTCTTCAAACTAAATATAATTCCAATCATATTCCTAACATTATCAGTGGTAACAAACATCAAACAATGAGTAGCACATTAATCAATTCCAGTCACGCATCACGTGATTTATAATTGTGAAGTGTGCTAACCATTACAACAAGCGATATAGGCTATCAGCCAGACCCCCAAAATAGGGTCCATTGGTACCAAATTGAGGGAGTAAGCCTAATATTGATTTTTGGATATATCTTTACCCCTAGAATATGAAAATATGTGATAGCAAATTCAACCATGTAGCTAAATGGGTGTTATCACCTCATTTTCAAAATGGCCGCCAAAATGCATGTTTTTCTATTAAAACCACCATGTTTCATATTCTTGTAAAAACTTGTAACAAATAGCATTGCATTTTGAGATGTTTAAGACTCTACAACTCTCTTAAAGGATGAAATACACCATCTGAACTTTAATCCAAGAAGATAGAAATATAATATGGCGCCCAATTTCACAAAATGGCTACCATCATAGCAACAACTTTATGCACAAAATATGCACGAAAATAACTGGCATTCATAGATTTGCAAGTATATGCCGTAGCTATGGGGGACATTGTTATTGCATTAGATCATTCTGTAAACATGTTTAGGGTTTTAAACAGTTGAATATATAGCCACAATGTTAGTTGAAGAGCGACTGACCCTCAGTGGAAGTGTAGAGAGATGCGAGTCTTGGAGTCTTAGCCTATACTGATTATTTGAATGTACATGATGCATACTTAAAAGTCGGGTATATACAGAGGGTTAGTGTGCACCCCCACCCCAGGACTCCTCCAAACCAACTTTGTTTACTTCCTATCATGATCCTAAGACATAATCAGGATGTTACCAAAACTATTTTCATAATGCTAAGGGGTTATGCAAGATGGCGTCCAGATTGCTTTGTTAACACACCTAAATCCAAGAATTGGTAAAATTCTATATATTGGCATAATATATAAACCAACATGTATATATGATCAGAGTATAGTTTTAACCATGGGATGTATGTGTGAGACCACTAGAAACTCATATCTAGTATTTTTGCTTTGTTAACATACTTCAAAACCAAAATTGCCACCAAATTAATGACCAAAATGGTCAAAAGCGGTAAAAATTCCATAAAATCAACCGAAATGTAAGATAAAAATGTAGTTTTAACGATAGGATGTATGTGTTAGACCACTAGTAACTCATATCCAGTATTTTTGCTCTGTTAACATAGTTCAAAATCCAAAATGGTTGCCAAAATGGTTCCCGAAGTGGTTGCAAAAATTGTCAAATGACATAAAAGGGGATAATAATATATAAACCTAAATGTATGATGAAAATATAGTTTAAATGATGGGATGTATGTATTAGACCAATAGTAGTAACTCATATCTAGTATTGATTTGTGCTTTGTTAACATACTTAAAAATCCAAAATGACCCCAAAAATGGGTCCCAAAATGACTGAACAAATTGTTGGAATTCCATAAAATGGGATAATATCAACCAAAATGTATGATGAAAGTATAGTTTTAACATTGGGGTGTATGTGTTAGACCACCACTAGTAACTCCAGTATCCAGTATATTTGCATTGTATATAATAACATACTTTACAACCAAGATGGTCACCAAAATGGCCACTGTAAATGTAAAAATAGTCTACATGAGTGTATGATAATCCAAAATAGATATTGTATTGTAAGAGTGCATATTACATCAAATTCACCGAATAGTATTATTCTAAACTGCTATTCACCAAATAGTATTATTCTAAACTGCTAAGCTATTGCTTTTAGAAATAAGGCCCACTTCTGACAATTTTGATACAGTATCACTTTCCAAAATGACTGCCAAAATGAATAAATTGATGTTAAATGACATAAAACAATGGTTTTGTATTGTAAATGACCATACTATGTAATACAAATACCCCCCAAATCTGATGGGACAGCATTCACTATATCTATGATAAAGCCTAGGGGCTGTAGATCTATATAGTTTTGAGTAGTTTTGAGTATTTTAAAATATCCAAGATGGCTGCAAAGGTTTGAAATAACTGAAAAACAGTAATAGTTTATTGGTAGCGTTACATTAGATATGACCAAATTATTATACATGTATCTACAGCTTTTAATCCATCCAGTAAATATATTTGTATATGTAACAAGGTATAATTAAATGGTATAGACTCCATTTTGACAATGTGATGTTATTAAGATGGGGATTATAGTGACCATTTCATTAAAATTGCCCCCTAATGGTCAATAAAATTACCTTCAAATATTCAAAATAATTACCACAGGTGGCCACCAATTGATCAAAATATGAAGTCTATACCATTCAATCATACTTTGTCACATACAGATACGTTTACTGGGTGGATTAAAATCTATAGCTATAATCTTTTGTTCTTCTTCTTCTTCTTCTTCTTCTTCTTC
>CM069447.1:34630704-34673636 GCA_035610835.1 Ophiura sarsii
CATCATAGCAAGATACAGGGTGAGTCAAAAAACTGCAATAGTGGAAAGAAGCCATTTTGTTTCCAAAACCAAAATGAATTTTAAATTTCTTTAAGCGTTGCAAGAATGATGTATTTAATCCTAACTTTGTGTGAAAAAATGAAGTCGATCGCATTTTCGTTTGTCTTTGGCAGTGACCCTCTTTGCTGCACAACCAAATATACCTGTTTGTCCACGAGCACAGGGATTTTCATTTGAAATGGCACACATTGCATTTTCATATTTGAATATCCCGCCAACAAAAAAAGGAAAATGTCACTTTTTTTATTAAAATTTAGAACATTATACGCTTTCATAGCATAGGTATGATTATAATTGATTATGCTAAGTTACATGTAAACAAGAAAGGATGCCATCAAATTCCAATACATCACAAATGAACTTAAGTTTTCAAATTTGACTGAGTGACACATTTTGCGATCTGATGCATATTTTGGGTATCTCGTGGACAAACGTGTGAAATGGGTGCACTGATTAAAAGGTTCAAATTAATTTTGGTTTTGAAAACAAAATGGCTTCTTTCCACTATTGCAGTCTTTTTGACTCACCCTGTATATTCAGCTATTATCAATCCGCGCACACAATTTATCCAAGCCGAATGCAAGTGTTTTAATTGCCTACTCTTCCACAAATTAAATCATATGTAAACAGTTTCCGCCAATTTGGAACTAAGTAAACTATAGCACTAAAAATAATCGCAGAAGGAATATATCTAGAAATTTCGTTTTTAATGAACAAACTACAACTATTTTTATAGTAAAGATGTTGTATGTGTGCATAATAAACATTGTTCGGCAAAAAAATCATACACTTGTCCCATTATTTTGAGTCCAATCAAACTAGATAGCACCCCCTTCTTGGCTAAATCGCTGCTTCCACTTTCACTTTACATAACCCACATCCACGTAAATGCGACAATTAAAAATATATACAAAATTGAAAATAATATGAGTAGCTTTGTATGTCATGTCCATCAACTCAATTTTTTAATAACCATGTTTATGCACCAATTCAGTAAAACAGCATACCCCACGGTAACCTTAATATTTCAATGGGGACATTGTCACTCATCTCATTATATCAGTTCGTCTGAAATCTGATAAAGACTGTTCCCCTTACAAATATACAAAGGATGAGACCAACTCTATTCACTAACAGGACCCAGTCAGGTTTTGTTCAAAATCTCAAACCACAAACCCCGAGAACCGCAAAAACCGAGAACCGCGAAAGCCGAGAACCGCTCTAGTTTGGAAATGTGTTTGCTTCTTGTATACACATAGCTACAAATAGTATATTAGCCTAGCTATAACAAACTAAACGTGATGTACACAAACTTGCGCTGACTGGTAAAATGGTTTTACAACAAGTTTTGCTATCATTATCAAACCGAACTCAAATTAAATCAAATTAAATCACTTATTTATCGCGCTAATATACATGTATAGTTTACGCATACAATTGTTTAACAGTTAAATAAATCAAAGAGATAAATGATAGAAAAAACAACAACTATAAACGCATGGGCCTTTATAATTTACAAAATTGACATAAAAATGATGCTACATTAATCCACCGTCAAGTTTTAAAAAAAATATAAAAAAGCAGCGCATGGCATTCACGGATACACCGGGGATCGAACCCGTGTTGCCGTTTGCAAACAACATGGCCTACGATGCACGCCACAGAGATCGACGAGTGTAATTGGTGATAGTTTAATTATTAACCATTTATCCATTTATTTATAACGAACTGATTTTATCGTGCCATTTTGCCATTTTATACCATATTTGTATGTTACTCTCGCACAAAATGTGTTTATAATGTGATTATACTCCTTATTTTTGAAAGAACAGTAAAACATGATGACATTTTCGAACACAAAAAATTGCATCATTTATACGGTCCACAATCATTGTTAGACTGGACGTTGTGTGACGTGTTGCATAATTCATGTATTCGAATTACTGCTTCGAATCGATCTGTTTTATGTACGCTTTTGTTATACTTCTCGGTCGCTCATCGCCAACGCTGTGCATGAGAACAATAGAAAAGTCCCCTCTCAGGTTAGAGGGCGGTATCTGTGACCTCTCACAGCAGGGCATAGGGTCAAGGCAGGGTTAATCATATTAATGACAAATATGCAAATGAGCTAAGTGTCCCCTCCTATTATATATACTCCTTGACCATACCCTTACCCAAAACGATGTATAATCTTAGGTAGTAATTGTTTGTCTGTCACCCCGTTGGTAAATAACTATTCATACAATGCATTAAAGGCATATTATGTGATCTTTTCCAGAGAGCGTCCTCTATTCATTTTTTTTTTTAGAAAGTAGATATTCTTGCAGATTTACATTTCTGATCAAAAATCATACATACATTCCAAGTTACAGAGCGATACGGTTACTAATTTCCTCAAAATCATGGTTTTAGAGTGAATTTAGAGTGAAAATAATAAACTGTCGGATTATCCGACAGTTTGTTTAGAGTGAATTTAGAGTGAAAATAATAAACTGTCGGATTATCCGACAGTTTATTTTCACTCTAAAATCATGATTTTGAAGTAATTAAGAATCGTATCGCCCTGTAACTTGGAATGTATGTAAGATTTATGATCAGAAACGTAAATCTGCAAGAAAATCTTCTTTCAATTTTTTTTCGATGTTGAGGGCGTTCCCTGGAAAGATCACATACTATACCTTTAATCGATAGACATTTTGATTTCTTTTGTAAGTCATACTTAAAACGTGCATGGTCATGTTTTTAGGACAGTGTTATTAAGTAATATGATCATTAATCAATATATCACGCTCCATGTGTCAGGACTCGATGAGCAAATGCCCCCCCCCCCCCCTGACGAAAAAATACAATTTGTGCCCCCCCCCCCCTCCCCTTTAAAAAAAATTAAAAAGTGGTGAAAAAAGGAAATAGGGAAACAAATGATAAAGACCGAGGTTGCGTGTGGTGGACTGGTTGTGTTGGAGTATATTCAACCCAAAGTTGACCTCTACAACCCCCCCCCCCTCAACATCGCTAGCGACTTCCTTAGCTGCTCCGCGGCTGTATGTGTGTAGAATAGAGCTATCAGTCGGCTGCCTGTGTAGCAGTGGCGTAGATCAGGGGGGGGGGGGGGAGCAAATGCCACCCCCCCCCCCCCCCCCCCGACGAAAAAAAACCCCAATTTGTGCCCCCCCCCCCTTAAAAATAATAAAAAGTGGTGAAAAAAAGGAAATAGGAACAAAAATGATAAAAGACCGAGGTTGCGGCGGTGGACTGGTTATGTTGGGGTATATTCAACCCAAGCATTTCAGAGTTCCTACATCATGTACCTTTCTTTGAACCAATTTGAGGGGAATTCTCCACCTGATATTCTGTAATGTCTGTTTATTAATAAAAACCCTTTAAAGGGGAAGTGCTAGTACAAATGAAAGACTTTGATATTTTTTAGGAAAGCATTTGGTAGAATAATGACATGTAATTGGGTAATCAGTATTGGCACAAGAGCAGGCAGTGAACGTATTGGCAAATTTGGGCATGATATCAAGTAATGAATATGAAGACAAATTGCAGTAGTTGTCCGTACTGTATATATGTGAAAATCAGACACAATTAGGCAAGATATCAACATTGAGCTTGTATTTGATTATTGTAGTAGAGATCTTCCGCTTAACAATGGTACTCTTTTTTTTAGCGAGTTATATAATTTTTCAGTTATAGTCTTTATGAAAACTCCAAACTGAGATATCATCCTTTAAAGATGTACTTATAATGTACTAACGATGTACTTTTATTTTTATTTTTTATTTTTTTATTTTTTGGTTTGAATTTTTAATCTGAAACTTTCACATTAATGTTATAAACACTCTGAAATTAATTATTTACAAGAATCACCTCCAATTAGGGTTTGGGCTGTACTCTTTTTTTAAGCGGAGTTATATAATTTTTCAGTTATAGTCTTTATGAAAACTCCAAACTGAGATATCATCTTTAAAGATGTACTTATAATGTACTAACGATGTACTTTTATTTGTATTTTTTTATTTTTTGGTTTGAATTTTTAATCTGAAACTTTCACATTAATGTTATAAACACTCTGAAAATTAATTATTTACAAGAATCACCTCCAATTAGGGTTTGGGCTATTACTCAGTTTGGAGCTCTGCCCAATTCGTGAATTAAAAAGAAATTTGGAAGAAATGAAACAATCATTTGATCTTGTTGTGTGCATTCATTGGCGGCGTAGCTACAGGTAACCCACCAAGGGTCATTCGGGGGGGGGGGGGTGCAATTAACAATTCAGGGGAGTTAAAGGGTTTTATATATACTTATCTCCAATTTCATGGCGTTTCTCGTCGTGGGGAATCAATACCAATCCTAATCACCTAAAGGCTTTGTCCCAGGACCTACCGGGCCGGGGCCCTTATGTAATGTGGGCCCTGGACCCCACGCCACTCTCGTGCCCCCGGGATGACAAGCCTCCTGGCTACGCCCATATGTCGCAAACAATTGACTTCAAACTCATAAAACGACCGCCAATTTTGTATTTATTTCATTAAGCCTACCAAAGAATGGAAATTAACTACCCAGTATGTTTTGTTGTGCAGTTATAAACGATATCTCCATCTTTGGCAAACACGAGAGTAAACATTTTAGAACCACCCTCTCCATAGGCTTTATTGGTATAAGTGTTGTAAAATCAACACCAGATTGTCAGAGGTATATTTGCTCATAGTGAATTAAAAAGTACAATAGTTTTAAACGGCTTTCGTTGAATAACAAAATAACAGACATAAGGGACACTTTCTATGCGGCTAGTTTTACCAGAGTGATATTACCTATTACACCTCCCTGGTTTTGCCATATAAAAAGATTTTGCAAAAACCTTTCTAAACTTTCAAAGTCTTATCTCAAGAATAACTGACCTAATACTAGACGTGCTTGTACTTATGTTAATTAATTTCTCATGTGATTCGAATATATGATGATGAAAGCCAATAAATTAATACGTTTGTGAAACATTTTGTGAATTGTATTTTGCGTGTGCATAACCGCGCGCATGGACAGCGTTAATCTATTCTATATTTGCCTAAAATTCTCACTGTTTGCTTCCCCCCTCCATTTCTTTACATTGCCACAAGCTAGTGGATATTTATCGCTTTGTTTACCTATCGGAGTAAATATACTTTACACAGGCTAGGCAAACAACTGCGGACATCATCTCAAAATTTCACCCCGGGCGCTAAACAACTGAACACATCTCTCGTCCAATCAAAGCCATGGACATAGATGGATTAGGCGGCGCTTGTAAGTGACCTGATGCAATACACATAGCATCCAAGCGTCACACTTCTCGATCAACCAATATACCCGTATGAGAGTGTCATTTGGCTGGACCCGTTCGATAATTATACCGATTTGGTCACGGTTTCCTGAACCAAGTGACTCGAAGTCATCGCGTACTTGGAATATTGATTTTGAATTCAGGCTATAAGAGCTAGCTATCGTGATAGCTAGCACAAAAAGGCATGATAGGTTATTTGGTTGGTTGGTTGGTTGGTTGGTTGGTTGGTTGGTTGGTTGGTTGGTTGGTTGGTTGGTTGGTTGGTTGGTTGTTGGTTGGTTGGTTGGTTGGTTGGTTGGTTGGTTGGTTGGTTGGTTGGTTGGTGGGTGGGTGGGTGGATGGGTTAATTGGTTGGTTGGTTGTTTGAATGATTGGTTGATTGGTTGGTTGTTTGGTTTGTTGGTTTGTTGGTTTGTTGGTTGGTTGGTTGGTTGGTTGGATAGGTGTGGGTGGGAGGGGAGGGTGGTTGGATGGATGGATGGATGGATGGATGGATGGATGGATGGATGGATGGATGGATGGATGGATGGATGGATGGATGGATGGATGGATGGATGGATGGACAACTATTAAGGTCACCGTCAAAGCTTCAGGCCATCGCCATCACCCAGCTAGTCCTAAATAACGGAAAGAATGATTCATATTGACATTATTTGGCATCAAAGATGATTGAATTTGTCTCTATTTGTTCACTGAATTGTACCCGATATATTTTGAATGATAATAGTATACATCTAACGTTTTAGTTTAAAATATTGGCGAAGGATACACATTGAACACAGCGCGCTATAAGGTGTGATTTCTTGTTCAAAATGACTACGCTGTATAAAGAGGGAAATATTGAAAAATCTAAGAGGGCACCCGACCTGAATTTTTGACGCAAGTTAGATCTATGTGTGTTAATTACTATTCCAAAACTTTATAAACGTAGTTGCAAGGTAACTCAAGATATCGCCGTTTAAAGGCACATTTCCCATAGAAACACACTATAGCGCGTAATAGTTGTGTGCACCCTTAAAGTGCACGAGATAGTCTTTAAATCCAGGCAATTTGGTTGTAAAAGTTGGTTTGTTTAGCATTTGTGTTAGATTAGTTGAGCATTTGATGTTAGATTTATATTTTGAAATACATTAATGTAATAATTTCAACATTGGGCATTATTTATTTTATTTTTTAATTCATTAAAAGCGAGCGGGTCAAAATACGGGCCAAACGGGCACAATTACGTGTGTCGTCGCAAATGTTGACAAAAAGTCTAGCATCTTATTTGTCAGACCATCTTTAAATGATTCTGGTGAGCGACATTTTGTTCGATTTTTCAAAATATATTAATAAAACAAACATATAACACCCATTGACATAACAAAACAATCCTATTAAACATATGACTTGTCTAACGCCGTCCGACGGGCGGGATAGTGTGCGTGTGCGGGGGGGGGGGGGGGGGGGGGGGTCTAAACCGAGTAAAAACGCACCAGAATTCGAATTTCGGACATTTCTAGTGTGTAGATAGCTTCTTGTACATGGTGTATCTATCAAACCGGTTATACGAATCAAGTAAAATTCACAATTTCATTTCTAATTATCTGTTCTTTAATATGATCATGACATTTCTGAATATAGAATGAAAAAAGGCCTCTTTAAGTGCACGAGATAGTCTTTAAATCCAGGCAATTTGGGTTGTAAAGTTGGTTTGTTTAGCACTTGTGTTAGATTTGTTTAGCATTTGATGTTAGATTTATATTTTGAAAATACATTAATGTAATAATTTCAACATTGGCATTGGACATTATTTTTTATATTTTTTAATTCATTAAACAGCGAGCGGGTCAAATACGGGCCAAACGGGCACAATTACGTGTGTCGTCGCAAATGTTGACAAAAAGTCTAGCATCTTATTTGTCAGACCATCTTTAAATGATTCTGGTGAGCGACATTTTGTTCGATTTTTCAAAATATATTTAATAAAACAAAACATATAACACCCATTGACATAACAAAACAATCCTATTAAACATATGACTTGTCTAACGCCGTCCGACGGGCGGGATAGTGTGCGTGTGCGGGGGGGGGGGGGGGGGGGGGTGTCTAAACCGAGTAAAAACGCACCAGAAATTTCATTTCTAATATCTGTTCTTTATATGATCATGACATTTCTGAAAATGTTAACACTCGGGCACATAAGATATCTTGAATAGGACCGGAACACACGGGTATAATCTGATGTATTATGAAAGCTGAGTAAATAAGCTTTCATTTGCATTTTATTGCGTTCCAATTGGTTATTTAGAACGGGAGATATGCTCAGCAAACATGAGGAAGCAAAATCGGCTTGGTCCAATCGGGGGTCCAATCCTCTCAGTATGAAAGTAAAGCTTTTAAAATGCACGAAGCAAGAAGCAACATGATTAAGTCACACACCATCAGTTAATCTCTTCTTTGTGTGACTTAATCATGTTGCTTCTTGCTTCGTGCATTTTAAAAGCTTTACTTTCATACTGAGAGGATGGACCAAGCCGATTTTTGCTTCCTCATGTTTGCTGAAGCATATCTCCCGTTCTAAATAACCAATTGGAACGCAATAAAATGCAATGAAAGCTTATTTACTCAGCTTTCATAATACATCAAGATTAGACCCGTGTGTTCCGGTCCTTTTAAGATATCTTATGTGCCCGGAGTGTTAACATTTTTTTGGGACACCCTGTAGAATGAAAAAAGGCCTCTTTAAGTGCACGAGATAGTCTTTAAATCCAGGCAATTTGGGTTGTTAAAGTTGGTTTGTTTAGCACTTGTGTTAGATTTGTTTAGCATTTGATGTTAGATTTATATTTTGAAAATACATTAATGTAATAATTTCAACATTGGCATTGGACATTATTTTTATATTTTTAATTCATTAAACAGCGAGCGGGTCCAAATACGGGCCAAACGGGCACAATTACGGTGTCGTCGCAATGTTGACAAAAGTCTAGCATCTTATTTGTCAGACCATCTTTAAATGATTCTGGTGAGCGACATTTGTCGATTTTTTCAAGTATAGTTTTATTATTTATTACCCTCTTGTATCATGTTGCATACCAATGGAAAGCTGAAGTGTTCTTCTTTAAAATGATAGCAAATGTGCAATGATGACATGTTGCTGGACTTGGCCACATGAATGAGAATGAGGCAAAGTCACAATCAAATGTGCCAAAATTTACCGTTATCTGTGCTAAACAGTCAATAGGGTAATGGCACAGGCTCTCTCTAAATCTGTTAAACACGGCATATTGAAACTGCAAAACGTTTACCGTGTCTCAGAAAAATGTACAAGTTGTAGGCCTAAACCTTTCATTACCTTCATGACCTTCCACGATTCATATTGTTAACCAGTCTTGCAAACTCCCAAATAATGGTTTTCTAAGAGATGAGGGTTAACTTGTGTGTGTTGTGCTCACTGGTGCAAATCTTTGTGTAAACCATTCATGGTTCTCAAGCATGACCGGTTTGATTATTGATCATTACCTATTGACTGTTTAGCACATATAACGGTAATTTTGCCACATTTGCTTTGTGACTTTGCCTCATTCTCATTCATGTGGCCAAGTTCAGCAACATGTAATCATTGCAAATGTGGTATAATTTTAAAGAAGAACACTTCAGCTTTCCATTGATATATAACAGATGGCCGTGTGTTTTGAACTCGCCACCCTAACCGTCATGTCCAGATTGTTACATTTTACACCATCTGAGATTCAAATAGCATATCGCAATAACTATTTGTTCTACCCCATATAAAGTATATATTTTCTGAACGGTAATCTCACAAGGAATCCAAATATACTATTGGAATTTAGATAAGACCTAATGGTAACATGTTGTGATTAAGAATGTTAAAAAAATATCGAGTTTTTTTTTCTCATATTTTGATTTAAGCTCAATAATAATTTGATACCTATCCCAATCATAATTTACTGTGCATATTTAAGTTCCTCATGCAATTACCTATCAGAACATAATAGTTGCTAATGGTAAACGCGTTGAAATATACTATATCGAGAAGTAAATGAGCACAAACGTTTAAATTTCATAATTATTAGAGTTTACAAGTATATATTTTTTGGTATGCACCCTATCCTGATTTAAACGCATTTTGAATTCCCCTATTGAGAGCTTTCCAAAAATGTATAATTTTGCTATATCATCGGTTAAATATTTCTTTTGTTATAGTCATCCTACTATAAATCTGGAACGGTGTATGTTTGTTTGTGTGTTTGTTTATTTGTTATCCTTATTTCTCCGTTGCTTTTAATCAAAGTGGCGCCTAATTTGCATGAAAGATAGAGAAATAACGGGAAGGGTGTTAAAGTTTATTTTAATGAAATGGTTAACAATTGCTCCAAAAACAGCAAAAAACCTCTCAGATTTGGCTCATAATGCAACTAGAATTGAACGACATTGTGCGTTGCGGCGTACTACACAGCGTATCTTACCGTGGTAACGCGTCGCGTGCATGTTTGCGCCGAAGGGCTCACTGCCAAACAATCCAAGGGACCGAGGGTTAATGAAGTAGCCACGGGAAATGGTTAGGGAGGGGTTGTGATTATACATTAACCTGGTTTGGGTGGTGTATGGGGAGGGTAAAACCACGGGTAATGTTTTAGGATAAGGTTAAGAGTTAATGACGTAGCCACGGGAAATGGTTAGGAGGGTTTGATTATAAATCCACCTGGTTGGTGTAGTTGGAGTGTGGGGGGGGGGGGGGGGGGTGTAGGGTTTATGTGGTTTAAAAGTACCGAGTTGATGCGGTTTGAGAGATAGGGGCTAATAAAGTAGCCACGGTAAATGGTTTAGGACTGGATATGGTTATATAAATCAACCTGATTGGGGGGGGGGGGGGGGGGTTGTAGGGGTTTATAATGCCTTTAGGAGGGATATGGTTATTAATCAACCTGGTTTTTTTTGGGGGGGGGGGGGTTGTAGGGGTTTATGTGGTTTCAGAGGTAGGTAATGTGGCATAACCATCCACGGGAAATGGTTAATGAAGCAACCTGATTTCTTTACTTAAGTGGCATGCCAAACAATCTAAGGGACCGAGGGTTAATGAAGTAGCCACGGGAAATGGTTTAGGGAGGTGTTGTGATTATAAATTAACCTGGTTTGGGTGGTGTATGGGAGGGTAAAACCACGGGAAATGTTTTAGGATAAGGTTAAGAGTTAATGAAGTAGCCACGGGAAATGGTTAGGAGGGTTATGATTATAAATCCACCTGTTGGGGGGGGGGGGGGGGGGGGCGGTGTTGTAGGGGTTTATAATGCCTTTAGGAGGGATATGGTCATTAATCAACCTGTTTTTTTGGAGGGAGGGGTTGTAGGGGGTTTATGTGGTTTCAGAGGTAGGTAATGTGGCATAATCATCTAGCGGGGACCCGAGCGTAGCGAGGGTACGCGCTAGTGTATGTAAAACCGATGAATTAGGCAAGTTCACTGTGTAGCGAATAGGGGAAAAGCCAAGACAACGCAATCGATTCATGATTACAATTGTTGCACAATAGTTGTCACATTTGTTGAAACAGAATCTTATAGAATATAAATAATCTATAAAATGGGAGCAAAGTCATGTTTGTACATACAGGAATGAGCAGTTATAGTAAATTGAACATGAATTGGGAACATTTTCTATATTCCCCATATAGATTGCACACAGCGCCGCCGCCACCGCCCTGCCACCACCCTGACTTTCACAACATAATCAATCATATCTCAGCCAAACATTCATAGAAATACCTGATTATTAACACAATGTAGTTAGATAAATAGGCTTTCACATGACACCTCAACCATAGCTCTACCACATTTAGTTGTTGAGTTAATAGAGAGAGGTGGATGATTCGTCACCAAAATTGCAACGCCACCACCCTTTTTGGGTGGTGAGTTCAAAACACATGGCCATATACCATCATTATCTACATCCAAGAACTTAACCTACATTAAGGGATTTGGAACGAGCTTAAACTTCAACTAGCCCCATAAAATCAAGCTTGTCTTTCAAATAACTTTCCAATACGGATGTGTTTTAAACTGAACATAAAATCTTAAAGACGATTTACTACATATATTTTGATACCATCTAGAGTAATCTGTTGAGCACTGATTCTCTAAACACTTGGACCCATCGGGGGTTATTAGGTTGCATGCTTGAGAAGTTGAAATCCATGCCAGGTAGGCCCGCTGTACTGGTATCAAATGAAGTCGTAGAAAGGGTGTATGTGGTGGGGGAGAAAATAAGGACTTGATTTCAAGTCTATTCAGAGACGCCAGACAAAGGTGACAACAAATGATTGTTGGTCTGTATAGAATCTATTGTTATAACAAAGGGACGTTCAGCTAGTCTTGTATCTTACCTGGGTCAAAAACTCAGATGGGGGTGACCGTTTACATTTTTCTATATTACCCCCTTTATACGGAGTAGTATTTAACACGAAATTACACCTTGTAGCCCTTTGTGACCCGTTGTGACCCGTTGTGATCCCTCCGCAATATTTTCAAATAAAACAGTAATGTATTACTCTTTTCATTCGAATTATCTCAGGTACACTTCAGTTAACAAATATAGACCAATTCAATAATTTTGAATGATGTTCCGATTTTCAACTTGAAGTTTTCTATTCTACATGAAAGGTCATCCTTAAAAAGTCGTGTTCCAAGTTTGAGTTGCATAGCTCTGATGGTTCTTATTTAGACGCACAAGATGCTGTGAACTGTACCATTGAGTAGTACACAAACTATATCGGTGGTTACCACCATTCGCGGTAATTCGACTTTATTTCATCGATTTCTCCAGTCCGTAATTATACGATTTAAGCCGTCAAATTTCAGTATGATGATGAGAAAAATACGAGCTTTCATATGATATGAAAATCTCCGTATGTTTGAAATAACTGTGTTACGAAAATGTGATCGGGTCATCTACCTTTAACCATTCTTTCCGTTATTTAGGAACTACATTCGTGATCGCGATCGACGGACGCTGGGCGTTGGACTGTAATAGTGGTGTGCGCCCCTTTTTATCCAATTTCAGAAATGATTATTACATAATTATTAAAGAGCAGAACATTTCAAATTAAATGGTAAATTTGTACTCGATTTGGATACACCATTTGGTAAATACAACATGTACAAGAAGCTACATACCCACTTGAAATTCATAAAAACCCTTAATTTTTGTCATATTTTGGGATTCCCAGATATCAATTTTCACTTTTACAACGAAGGCCCGTGTTTCTTGATCTTATTGAATGTTAAAAGGATGCATGCTTTATCTTTTTTGATACACCACTCTTACTCTAACATAGCAAAGCATGTTCATTCATTTGGTCATGATATACTTGCAATAATTGTCACCATATACCGGGGAAAGGAAGTACATGTTCATGTAAATGCACGAAGCCACACAGAAAACAAAATCTTGTTTTTCGTCATGCCCTACTAACTAAAATTAGTACAGTGTATTAGTAAAACATGTTCTACTGGTTTTTTCGATGCCATACGACTTAAGGTGCGTTCATACTCGCGTCGTTGCGTATCGGTCGACGTCGATGGACAAAAGTTGACATTGCTTCAACTCGCGCACCGATATCCGTCGACGTCGGCCGACGCGCAACGACGTGAGTATGAACGCACCTTTAAGGGGTTTGGTGCACGCGCCTCAATACGCGCTGTCTTTCAGCTGAAATGTTGTCGAAATCTTGAAAGTGGCATTCTTTTCACTACGCGTGCGTTAAGGGTGCACACCACTATTACAGACCAACGCCCAGCTTCCGTCGATCGCGATCACGAATGTAGTTCCTAAATAACGGAAAGAATGGTTAATATTGACATGATATGTCATTCAAAATGATTGAATTTGGTCTTTATTTGTTCACTGAAGTGTACCTGAGATAATTCGAATGAAAAGAGTATACATCTACTGTTTTATTTGAAAATATTGGCGGAGGGATACACATTGGTCACAACGGGCTACAAGGTCTAATTTCGTGTTAAAAAATACTACTCCGTATAAAGGGGGAAATATAGAAAAATGTAAACGGTCACCCCCATCTGAGTTTTTGACCCAGGTAAGATCTATGTGTGTTAATAAATATTACAAGATTTCATTAAATGAGTCGCAAGGTAACTCAAGATATTGCCGTTTTCCCGAGGCATCTTTCCCATAGAAACACACGTTAGCGCGTAATAGTGGTATGCACCCTTAAAGGGCGCACAGATATAGTCTTTAAAACCAGGCGATACGGGCTTTGTGGTTGCAAAACTTGGTTTGTGTAGCATTTTATGTTAGTTTTATATTTTGAAAATACATTTGAAGTAATAATCGCAACACTTGACATTATTAAATTTGACTTTTTCATTCATTAAAGTGCGAAATTGTCACAATACGGGCCAAACGGGCAAAGTCAGTCGTGTGCGCGCCTGACCGTTGCAATTTCGGACAATTGCAATTTGTTATTGTCGGACCATCATATTTAAAGATACCAGTGAGCGAGATTGTGTGTGAAAACTCAGTATTTTTATTTAGTTTACAAACAAAACATATAACATCCATTGGTCAAAACAATCCTATAAGCATAATGACTCAGAAAATCAGTTCCACGGGCGTGGGGGGGGGGGGGGGGGGGGGGGGGGGGGGGGGGGGGATAGGGGATACCGGGGCAAAACGCACCAGAAATCAAAATATCGACATCGTTTTGACCTGTAGGTCTTAGGCCTACTGACATATTTCGTGAGAGTTTTGATCAATACAACTTTGTGGAGTGCGTTAGGCAAATGTAGGCAATCTTATGATACAAATAGTTTTGAAAATATACTTATGATATCTAAAATTTATATACATGTAGGACTATACGACGATTGAATTAAAAATCATGAATATTAACCAATAATGTGTGGCTTCGTGCATTTACATGAACGTGTACTTCCTTTCCCCCGGTAGGCCTATATTGGTGACAATTATTGCAAGTATATCATGACTAAATGAATGAACATGCTTTGCTATGTTATAGTAAGAGTGGTGTATCAAAAAGATGAAGCATGCATCCTTTTAACATTCAATAAGATCAAGAAACGCGGGCCTTCGTTGTATAAGTGAAAATTGATATCTGGGAATCCCAAAATATGACAAGAATTAAGGGTTTTTATGAATTTCAAGTGGGTATGTAGCTTTTTGTACATGTTGTATTTACCAAACTGAGTATCCAAATCGAATACAAATTTACCATTTAATTTGAAATTTTCTGCTCTTTAATATGTAATAATGATTTCTGAAATTGGATGAAAATGGGTCTCTTAAAGGGCGCACAGATATAGTCTTTAAAACCAGGCGATACGGGCTTTGTGGTTGCAAAACTTGGTTTGTGTAGCATTTTATGTTAGTTTTATATTTTGAAAATACATTTGAAGTAATAATCGCAACACTTGACATTATTAAATTTGACTTTTTCATTCATTAAAGTGCGAAATTGTCACAATACGGGCCAAACGGGCAAAGTCAGTCGTGTGCGCGCCTGACCGTTGCAATTTCGGACAATTGCAATTTGTTATTGTCGGACCATCATATTTAAAGATACCAGTGAGCGAGATTGTGTGTGAAAACTCAGTATTTTTATTTAGTTTACAAACAAAACATATAACATCCATTGGTCAAAACAATCCTATAAGCATAATGACTCAGAAAATCAGTTCCACGGGCGTGGGGGGGGGGGGGGGGGGGGGGGGGGGGGGGGGGGGATAGGGGATACCGGGGCAAAACGCACCAGAAATCAAAATATCGACATCGTTTTGACCTGTAGGTCTTAGGCCTACTGACATATTTCGTGAGAGTTTTGATCAATACAACTTTGTGGAGTGGTTAGGCAAATGTAGGCAATCTTATGATACAAATAGTTTTGAAAATATACTTATGATATCTAAAATTTATATACATGTAGGACTATACGACGATTGAATTAAAAATCATGAATATTAACCAATAATGTGTGGCTTCGTGCATTTACATGAACGTGTACTTCCTTTCCCCCGGTAGGCCTATATTGGTGACAATTATTGCAAGTATATCATGACTAAATGAATGAACATGCTTTGCTATGTTATAGTAAGAGTGGTGTATCAAAAAGATGAAGCATGCATCCTTTTAACATTCAATAAGATCAAGAAACGCGGGCCTTCGTTGTATAAGTGAAAATTGATATCTGGGAATCCCAAAATATGACAAGAATTAAGGGTTTTTATGAATTTCAAGTGGGTATGTAGCTTTTTGTACATGTTGTATTTACCAAACTGAGTATCCAAATCGAATACAAATTTACCATTTAATTTGAAATTTTCTGCTCTTTAATATGTAATAATGATTTCTGAAATTGGATGAAAATGGGTCTCTTTAAGGGCGCACAGATATAGTCTTTAAAACCAGGCGATACGGGCTTTGTGGTTGCAAAACTTGGTTTGTGTAGCATTTTATGTTAGTTTTATATTTTGAAAATACATTTGAAGTAATAATCGCAACACTTGACATTATTAAATTTGACTTTTTCATTCATTAAAGTGCGAAATTGTCACAATACGGGCCAAACGGGCAAAGTCAGTCGTGTGCGCGCCTGACCGTTGCAATTTCGGACAATTGCAATTTGTTATTGTCTGACCATCATATTTAAAGATACCACCAGTGAGCGAGATTGTGTGTGAAAACTCAGTATTTTTATTTAGTTTACAAACAAAACATATAACATCCATTGGTCAAAACAATCCTATAAGCATAATGACTCAGAAAATCAGTTCCACGGGGGGGGGGGGGGGGGGGGGGGGGGGGGGGGGGGGGATAGGGGATACCGGGGCAAAACGCACCAGAAATCAAAATATCGACATCGTTTTGACCTGTAGGTCTTAGGCCTACTGACATATTTCGTGAGAGTTTTGATCAATACAACTTTGTGGAGTGGTTAGGCAAATGTAGGCAATCTTATGATACAAATAGTTTTGAAAATATACTTATGATATCTAAAATTTATATACATGTAGGACTATACGACGATTGAATTAAAAATCATGAATATTAACCAATAATGTGTGGCTTCGTGCATTTACATGAACGTGTACTTCCTTTCCCCCGGTAGGCCTATATTGGTGACAATTATTGCAAGTATATCATGACTAAATGAATGAACATGCTTTGCTATGTTATAGTAAGAGTGGTGTATCAAAAAGATGAAGCATGCATCCTTTTAACATTCAATAAGATCAAGAAACGCGGGCCTTCGTTGTATAAGTGAAAATTGATATCTGGGAATCCCAAAATATGACAAGAATTAAGGGTTTTTATGAATTTCAAGTGGGTATGTAGCTTTTTGTACATGTTGTATTTACCAAACTGAGTATCCAAATCGAATACAAATTTACCATTTAATTTGAAATTTTCTGCTCTTTAATATGTAATAATGATTTCTGAAATTGGATGAAAATGGGTCTCTTTAATTCACGATTGCGTGAACTGTGATACGCGCGCATATTTCAAATTGACCACGCGCAAGATCGCTCGCGTATAAGCGTGTAACGTTAAAACATTCGTGCGGAACTTCAAAATGAAGGATACCGGCCGAAAACTCATTAAAATTATACGTTTTAGCGGACTATTCTGTCGTCAGGGAGTATTAATAAAAGAGTCAATACTATTAGGAGACGATTGCCGGGACGATTGCACAAACAGCACAGGATAATGCAGTACCATCCTCTCAGCAGATGTTGGATATAGCCTATTGCCGACCTATAGTATTAGAACCCGCAATTATAATTCTCGAGAAGAGAACGTGAAGGGCTTCGGCTGGCAATTACAGAGTAAAGTCAGTGATATGGAAAAAACACGGGTTAGTCTTGTTTTGCAAAGTATATTGTCACACTTTGCGGAGTATTAACAGTTATAACTATCAATGTGGTATGAAATTACAGATAAACTTTCATAAACCTTTATAATTTAGAGACATTTGAAAATCCCAGGGTCATTCATTTTTATTAACTAAAGTTATTGTTATTTTATATCATTAAATCATGCGCCGAAATTCCATTTGTCTATTTGTACTGCTATGAAGCCCTTTCATTAAACATCCAATTTTGAAAACCAAATAAATTGGAATTTAAAAAACCCCACCATGGGCCCCTTTTCCCTTTCTTCCCCCTTTTTCTCCTCCTCCGTTCCTTTTCTTTCCATTTCGTCACCTCGCCACTTTCATTGGCTTTTTTACTTGCCCAATTGTGTTTACTTGTATTTTTGATTATTTTCTGAGTTGCAGTGAACCAATTGATTGGCCCATCAGAGCTCTTTGTTGAGAGTTACCCGTTTGATTTGTAATCACTCAGTTCATTAACTTTGTTAATGTCTGTTGGGCTATTGTTCACATTTGCTCTTTATATACAAAAACAAAACAAAACAAAAAAACACCTCTTTTTAGCCCGGTAGTTTGAGCTGTCCTTCCCGGTCAAATCCGCCCGCCCCGAGATACTGCCTGTTTCATGCAGATTAAAGGTGTATGTTCTGATCACCTCTTTTTTTGGCTATGATTTTTTTTTCACATCAAGATATTTTGATATAAGATATCCCCATATTTTTTTATTATATGTCTGTAATATCTTAGGGCCAGAAATGTTCAATTTAGAAATTATAGGCTAAAATGTGGTGAATTACTGCAAAAGGTGCATGTTAACCACCCACCAGTTTGTGCACTAGAGGAGAGCGGGGCTAGTCCGCCCTCGGGGCGAGTCCGCCGGCGTGTTTCTCATCACGCGACTGATGAAAAAGTATTAGACTGGTGTAATTTGGTTGCACCGGTCATAGCAAAGTAACATTAAAACTTCAGACCCGGATACATCTCACATAAGGATTTATCTTGAATAATTGTTTTTGAATAATTGAAGTAAAATTATTTGTCATTAAAAATGTTGCATTAATCTAAAGACATCACAGCGATGGTACTAACTTTTATAGTCATTCAAAAGGTTTTGCCTAACCTGCCCCTGCGTGAGTAGTGTGGGGTTAGTTGTTGGTTATTTTCCTTACTCCTGCACTTACTGAAAGTTCTAGATTGCTGATATCTAGCTAAAAACGTAGCTTTCATTTGGAAATAGGATAGCTTTCTACCTTGTAAAATAAGTCCGCTAAGCAAGCCTGAAAATTAGCCCGGGCGGACTAGCCCCGCTCTCCCCTAACTCAATGGGCAAATCTCTTGTGACTTGCGCTTCTAAAATAAGAACCATTGGAGTTAGGCAACTAAAACTTTGGAATGCAACAATTTTAAGGATGACCTTTCATGCAAAATAGAAAACATCAAGTTGAAAATCTATGATACAAATCTGAACCGAGTGGGGTCATAACAACAGTCTTGCACTAGTGGAAGGGGGAGTTTTCTGGTTTTTAAAGGGGGTGGAGGGTAAGACACTGATCAAATGCAAGTTGCCCTCCTCCCCACCACATTTCTGAACACTCCCTTATAACACAATCAATCATAGGGGAAGGTGGGGTAATGGCGGACGCGGGGTAATCGCGGACAGGGCTGTATCTAAAGGCAGGTGAAAGAAGGTGGTATTTTGCCACCCTATGATGTTAGGTGCCTCTCCATTGAAATCACACAAAACCTAAATGGGATGGTTGTCTCGCAAATTCTCGCGAGAATTACAAAAATCTGGGCAAGTTGATATTTTGGTGCAATAATTTCTCTTTGAAACTGGTATTTCTACATCAAGGAAAACAAAGTCTTATTATTTTTTTATGTAATGTATGATACCTTCTGATAAAAAAGAAATGAATTCGGAGTCACAATGATGAGCATAATAATAAGAGAGGATGTGCCCATACATTGTCCATGGATTGGGGTAATCCCGGACATGTACCGTTTCCATGGTAACCAATATGGGCGTGGTCAATTTAACATCATAAATCGGTAATAGTTGTTGACCATAAAAATATGTGACATTGTTCTTTGATTTCTGCTACACTTTTAAAAAGCGTATTTTTTAACTCCCATTGAAATGCTATATTCCAATAAAAAGAGAGCTGCCATTGAAAAATACGGTCCGGGATTACCCCCAGAGTGTGGGGTAATGCCGGACGACGCCATTTTTTTTATTGCGTCGTAGCTTCGAATTTCAAAATGATGAGTTGATAAAAACTTTATAAAAGGTAGAACCTTCACAGTGCTTTGTGTTTACATGATTTTTATTGTTATATGACGTATTATATGTGTGTTATACCGCTATAACAAAAGGTGTCCGCCATTACCCCACCTTCCCCTACACATCCTTTTTACACAGCAGCTTATAAACGGTGCCAGATGAACATGACCGTGACGTGGAACATTGCATCTTATAGGATTACCCCGTATTTTCATTAGCACTGACGGATTGACACCTAAAAAATAAGGTGATCCTGGGAGGGAGATAACCAAGAAAGCGCCCCCACTAGCCTATTTATTATCATTGTCATGAATTAATAGGGAGTGTGTGGCGTAGTGGATGGGTGCGCGCGGTGGGATGGCGTTTGTGTGAATACGCGTACAAATAAATACGCAGGCAATGAAGCGCCTTTTCTTTCGCGTCATACGCGGTATTCCACGGCAGCACTTTTTTGAACACTAAAAAAGGACACTATTCGTTAAATTGTGGAAAAAGTAAGTCGGTGACCCCCATTTTTTATTTAAGAAATAAAAAGGTCATATACTTGCGCATCTTTTTAAAAAAAATCCGGCATAACATTTCAATCTAGTTTTTTTGCTATGAAGCAAAACGTGTAAAAAAATCCGTATTTCCCATAGACCTCTGTGTTATTTTGCTCGAAAAAAGTGTTTTTTAAAATGATTCTCGTGGAAAAACGAAGTCGGTGACCCCTATTTTTTTTTTTTAGAAATGAGTTGCGCATCGATGGAACTTCATTTATACGCAATCTTAGCAAAAAAATTCAATAGGTTCTTATGTGCTCCAAACACCTTAATGGGAAATTATAAATCAAGTACGTTTATTCCAAATGAATTTAAACTTGTTGAGCAGTTCCTACTAACTCGAAACATACGCCGAACCAATAATGATAAATTGGTTCGGCGAAAAAACTTCATTCAACCCTGATTTAATTAGTAAAACTGTCCGAACCAGTCGGCGCTACAAACTTTTGATTTGCCGCCAGTGTCATCACATGATAGAGTCTTTTGAGCGTGCACGGTGCAGCAGACGGCTAAAGTGATGAAGGTGCACTATTCAAACGAGCGGAAAAAAGCTGGAAAACGATGGCGAACAGGTAAATAACAGTAACAGTACTAGCTCATGCACAGTGCTGGAGCTGCATATTTTGTGCTCTGCCTTTTTTTCACCCAAATTTCCTATTTTCACCATCCATTCATCTAATTTACCTACCACCACTTAGCCTTATGTTTTCTGCTACAACCTAGCTGCAGTTTTCTTACATCGGGTTATTTTGAGGGCATTTTTGGACCATTCTACATCTAGTGACTTTTTGCTACAATCCAAGATGGCACCTAGGCTGCATAATTCAGCGACCATACACTCCTCTACACAGTGAGGTGTATCACTATCAGCTTATTATTTCCAAGTTGGACCATCACCCTTAGCAATCAGCATCAACATCTTTGGTGAGATCTTTCCAATACCTTATAACATTGGTGCATCTAGCTATGACTATTTCTAAATAAGCTTATATTTTCCTGCACTAGCATTACTGTTAAATCATATTAATAATATAGTGCCGCCACGCCACACCCAATTTACCACTCTTTCTCCATTTATGTGACGCGACTCTTGTCATACCACCACCATGGCCCTACCCCTACACCTAACATTTTCAGTGGCTCTACTTCTGCTGAGCATTCATCATATATCACATCTTGACATGACCACGCCAAGTCCATGGGTTGGCCTTAAAAATCAAAGCTCCCATACTCCATCTACACATCATGGTGACATAGTCTCTGATGAGAATGGCCCACCTAATATTATTGCCTACTGGATCAAATTACTTGGCCTGAACTATGAAGACCCAGCCCACACCATATCGGCTTCACACACATATTGCGCCAGTCATGTGAAAACGTTGAATGCCCACAGTAGCATCATGAAACACCAGCCAGCCAAACCGAAATTCAAAATCCACAGCAAATTTAACTCCAAGTACCTCCTAGTCCTAATTCTACTTGCTGGGGATACAGAGGTGAATCCAGGGCCACGCCCATTGAAATACCCGTGCCTGATTTGTCACAAAGCTGCCAAATGGGGTCAGGAATGTTTACAATGTGACCAATGCAATGGTTGGTTCCACACAGAATGCATGAACATGTCACCCGAAGTTTATGAAGCAGCTGCCAACTCTAGCTTCACATGGATTTGTTGCCAGTGTGGATTACCTAATATCAGCCCATCAATATTTCACTCCCTGTCTGAAATATCCGTATCCAATTCCTTTAATAGCCTCAACGATACGTCATCATCAGACACTCTAACAGAGGATATTGGGCCACCTATTGCCACTTCATCCCCGACTTCAAATCACAACAAAAAGAGGACGCCTCCCCACAACCACAAACTCAAGGCTCTAGTTGTGAATTGCGATGGCTTGTACACCAAATTTCCCCAACTTCAAACACTGATAGACCAGCACAAACCAGACATTATCATTGGCACAGAGTCTCACCTGATCACATCTTCACATCCGAGATAACTCCACCAGGGTTCATTACTTACCGTAAGGACAGAATCAATGGCAGGAAAGGTGGCGTCTTTATTATGGTAAAAGACTGCCTCATTGCTACAGAGTGCAACATCATTACCACTGATGCTGAACTTACTTGGGTTCAGATCCATATCCATGGACGCAAGCCAATGATCATCGGCTCCTTTTACAGACCACCAGGTTCACCACCAACAAACATTCAACTACTAGCGGACTCTATTGCGGATATCCAATCCAAATTCAGGAATGCCGTCATCCTTGTCGGAGGTGATTTCAACCTGGCAGATATTGACTGGGTAAATCGTGTCGTAAAACCTTACGCAGTTGAATCCTCTAAGTGCTCACTCTTATTGGACATATGCAACGAGTTCTTCCTCGACCAACTTGTCAAAGAGCCAACTAGAATTGCTGGTGTTACCAAGAACATCTTAGATCTGGTACTTACTTCTCACCCTAATTTTATTGACCGTTGTGAAGTTGTTGCTGGAATCAGCGACCACGAGGCAGTGTGTTTCACCATTAACTCCAAACCAAAAATCAACAAAAAGGTGAAACGTAAGGTTTTTCTCTTTGGGAAAGCAGACATGACCAACTTCAGATCAGACATGACCAACTTCAGAGATAATTATCTTGGCAACAATCCATCATCTCGTCCTGTCCAAGACAACTGGAATTTGTTTACATCTGCCATCAACAGTCTAACGGAGAAACATGTGCCTTCAAAGACATCTTCCACACAGCATAGGAATCCGTGGATAACTAGGAAAATCAGACGCATGAGCAGGAGGAAACAACGCTTATATAACAAAGCGTGTATCACCAACAAACCAGCTCACTGGGATAACTACAAAGAAATCCGAAAAGCCTCTCAGAAAGTTCAACGTCAGACTTACTGGTCTTTCCAGAACAACATGTTTGATGAAGACGACAAATCCAACAAGAAATTCTGGTCATTCATCAAATCAAAAAGACAGGACTCTACCTCGGTATCTTCACTGAAAGATGGTCATAAGGTGATCTTTGATAGTAAAGGGAAGGCATCCTGTTTCAACAAACAATTCTGCTCTGTCTTTACCAAAGAGGACTCATCCAACCTGCCCGGAATGGATCAAACGCAGAAATACCCATCAGCTGACCACATTACTGTTGAACCAGATGGTGTTCTTAAGCTTCTTCAGTCACTAAAAACCAACAAAGCCACAGGTCCAGATGGTATCTCAGCTCGCATCCTGAAGGAGTTGGCTGACGTCATTGCACCGATCCTCGCCTCTATCTTCCAACAGTCCTTGGATACTGGTACAGTGCCATCAGACTGGAGATTGGCCAACATCTCCCCTATTCATAAGAAGGGTGACAGAAGTACTCCATCAAACTTCCGTCCAGTCTCCATCACCTCTATTTGTAGCAAGCTGATAGAACACATCATATTTAGTCAAATCATGGGCCACTACAACAAACATAATGTACTGGTCGACACACAACATGGTTTCAGATCTGGTCGGTCGTGCGAGACACAGCTCATTATCACATCACAAGACCTCCAAAAGTCATTGGATGACCGTGAGCAAGTGGATGCAGTAGTGCTTGACTTCTCCAAAGCCTTCGATCGAGTCCCCCACAAGCGTCTCCTTCACAAACTCCAGCATTATGGCATCCGTGACTCTCTCCTACTATGGATCGAGAACTTTCTCACCAAGCGCTCTCAGCGTGTAGTTGTTGATGGCCAATCATCAAACTGGGCTCCAGTCATCTCCGGTGTGCCACAAGGGACAGTGCTAGGACCACTTCTCTTCCTATCATTCATTAATGATCTCCCAACTGGCATCTCGTCCAAGCTACGCCTTTTCGCAGATGACTGCCTTATTTATAAGACCATCAACAGCAGTACCGATACCATCGCGCTCCAGAAAGATCTTGACACCCTTCATCAATGGTCCGAAAAGTGGCAGATGAAATTTAACACTGATAAATGTCACACCATGCGCTTCACCCTACGTCGCAATAACATCATCAATACAGAATACAATCTTGGAGGAAGTCTACTGTCTCATGTCCCTGAATACCCTTATCTAGGCCTGACACTCACCAACAACATGTCCTGGCAGCCTCATATCAACAAAATATCTGCCAAAGCCAACCGTATGCTAGGACTGGTCAGACGTAACCTAAGAGGATGCTCCCAGAGACTGAGACAACAAGCCTATGTCTCCCTTGTCCGTCCCCACCTGGAATACTGCAGCTCAGTATGGAATCCTCACACCAAGAAAGACGTGACAAGGATTGAAATGATCCAACATCGGGCTGCAAGATTTGTCCTGCATAGATATCGGCGGAGGGAGAGTATCAGCGCTATGATGCAAGACCTTCAATGGGACTCCCTGGAAAATAGACGTCATGCTGCAAGCCTTGCACTCATGTACAAAATAAATAACCAGCTAGTTGCCATCAATGCCAGTCACTACATCACTCCAATGTTACCAAGCAGTACAAGATCATATCATCCAAATAAATTCCAATCCATCAATGCTCGTACCCAAGCCTACAGCTTCGCATTCTTCCCAAGAACTGTTGCATGGTGGAATGCCCTCCCTGGTGATGTCCTAGCCTCACCATCTATAGGGGCATTCAGGGGAGCTGTTGCAGCACATATATAGGCTGCATTATGTTTTTACTCGCACTACTTGTATTTATTCGCACATGCAACTACAGCACTGCACATGAGCTACTCTCCTTGGCATCTACATCCTGACAGAAGGACTTTGCCAAGTATCTACGTAAACGTAAACGTAAACGTAAACAAATACAGTAACGCTAAGCAATTATGTGATAGGGAATGTACTGATTTAACAACTTAAACGATATACATCATTAGAGCTGAGAAACTTCGAAATCAGATGCAGAATTTTAAATGTAAGCTTACTCTCCCGATAGATAAAAGCTTATGTATAAAAGCTTATGTATAATCTTTATTTTTAAACCTTGTTTCAATATAACGTGGTCCTACAAACATTAATTGATGGGCCTTATAAAGTTGGACTAGCTTAACATGATTGAAAGACATTAACAGACAACCCAATGACGTGTAAAAATGTGCGAAAACATGTCATGATGTACAAAAATGCAACAATTTTAAGGATAACCTGTAGAATAGAAAACATCAAGTTGAAAATCGGGCCAGCAATCGGAGCATCTACCTTTAACTGCTATGACATTAGCCTGGCCAAATTCAGCCTGATTAAAAACAAAACAATGGTTTTCAGACCTAAAAAAATGAAGGGACCTTTTTATTTACTGATAATTGTTGATCATGTCATGTTTCAAATCATTCTCTCACGAGTCACGTACATTCCCCATCTGCGTGACCCCAACAGCGCTGCGCGTCTGTACTGTAATTTAGAATGCAGTGGATTGCAAGGGCGTGTTAAAGCTTCGCCGGTTCGGATGAACAAGTGCTGATCAACAATTATTTGTTTTCACTATTTATAATACACCATGTACATAGGCTTAGGCCTGCTAGGCATTGGCCTACATAGGCCTAACTAAAGTAATCGTCAGATTTATAATTGAACAAACACATTGAAGCAGCGCAATTGTGTACATTGCATAAAGTGTGCACAACCATAAACGTGATCATTTAACTTTTAAGGCGAGATCATCATCGATCGTGTGCATGTTGTTAATATTATTTATAGGTGAATTTAAATTTAATAATAATTGAACGAGCATATTGAAGCGTACATTGCGTGAAGCGCGCACAACCATAAGCGTGATCATTTTGGGCGCGATCATCTTTGTACTGCGTTCGTGATGTTCGTTCAATTATTAATCTACCTAGGCCTATAGTTCAATTATTAATTTGACTATCATATCAGCAAAAAAGAATCACAGACCAATAACCAACAGGTTTGTGTGTTGACAGTGACACTGTTTTTAAAAAATATTGTTAGGGCCTATGCTTTTATTTTAGGCTTTTATCATGATTGAATCCGGCAGCAGCCCACTTAGGCTTAAACTAGGCTAAATGTTAGGCCTGGCCTACCTGTAATTGCTCAGACCTAGTGTTAATCAGCAACTAACTTAGTTGCATTGCGAATGGTTTCGCGAATGTAGGCAAACAACCCAGCCACATCCAGAGCGTGCAGCTTACTCTAGCAGACATAATTGTGATGCTTAAAAGTTAAATAATTATTACAAATTGGGATAAAAAGAGATGTACACGAGATCAGGGATTCTATTAATTTTGGGATGGGAAAGTCCTATACTGATGTAGCGAAACAGGTCCCGCTTGCATATTTACATAAATTATTGTAATCGTCAATAGCCCACATCATGACATTACTTGTACAAATGTAGGTCAATAAATGCGTAGGTATTGTTTCGAGAGAAATTAGACAAATCAATACACACGGGCTGATGTTGATGTGCGAAAAATGACAATAATAACATACGCATAAGTATTGACGTAACTCAGTGAAAATCAGCGGACCCGAGATTCCTGAACAACCAATCATACAATTAAAGCGTGTGCTGCGCACATTAATACACCTTACCAAAGGCCACAGCAAATAGCCTCTGTGCCGCGTGCTTCATGAATTTTGTGGCACGATCCGGCGAGCTGTCAAATAGTCTCGAAAAAGTTAACCTTTTCAAGCTCATATGTTAGCACAGTCAGTTAGTCGGTCGCCTTTCGCGCGGGCGCAGCCCGGGTTCGATCCACGACGTGTGCGAACAGTGATATTTCCCCCAAAATATTACTTGTTTTTCTCCCCTGATAGATTAATTGTCAAAAACCCGACACGCAGTACGCAGATTGCATTAGACAGTTTCAATGCACTCTGTATTTTAATTTCTTGCTTTCTGATTGGTTCGACACTACTAAGAGTGTCGATTGATTATCTATTTACCATGGGGTGATTTAAACATTTTCAGGTAAGGCATCTATGAAGTTAATCGGTTGAGTTTTAGCCACATTTTTTGTGAAGAAAAAAAGGATTTTGAATTTTGAATTGGTGGAAATGAAATGTTCGAAAAATCAAATCCAACCATCCTGCAATATTTAAATGTTGTGTCTGTATAAAGCTCTGTTTTTGTCATTTTAATCTAAACACAATTGTATGGATACAATCTCCGAGTACAGTCTATGAAGTATTTGAGTATTTGGTTAATTTACACACTTGGCAGAGAAAGATGAAATAAATAATCAAATACCCAACAAATTTGGCAACATAATGTTGTACACAATCCACATTCAAATTTGGTAACAAAATGTTTTTTCAAAAGCGCTCATTATAGTCTTCATTCAATCATTCAAGTTTTTTTAATTGCTTAAATGTAGATGTTCCGATTTTCAACTTGAAGTTTTCTATTCGACATTGAAGGTCATCCTCAAAAAAGTCGTATTCCAAAGTTTGAGCTGCATAACTCTAATGGTTCTTATTTTAGACGCACAAGATGCCGTGAAATGTGCCCATTGAGTTGTACACAAACTATATTGGTGGTTACCACTTTTCGCGGTAATTCGATGTTATTTCACCGATTTCTTCGTAATCATACTGATTTGGACCGTCAAATTTCAGTATGTTAATCAGAAAAATATGATCTTTCATATGATATGAAAATCTCCATATGTTTGAGAAAAATCTGTGCTATGAAAATGTGATCGGGTCATCTACCTTTAAGTACTTTGTAAATTTTGTAGGGTTTGAATTAAATTTGTAGGCTATTTTGTAGGACAAGGTAATTTCAGTGATTTTAAGAGGCAAAACTCGATCTGGGTGCACCAATACAACATTGGCGCGCGTGCATTGAATTGTCTAATTTCTCCCGAAACAACACATGCATTTATTGACCTATTATTCGGTCATGATCATCTCATGCATTCATGTCAGTGGGAAATTACAATTGTTGATTATATAGGTCAATAAATGCGTATGTGTTGTTACGAGAGAAATTAGACAAATCAATGCACTCGCGCAAATGTTGATGTGTGAATAATGGCACGACCCCACAGGGGGAGTGCTATTGTGAGCACATCAACATTTGCGCTAGTGCATTGAATTTTCTAATTTTTCGGGAAACAAAACATATGCATGTAATTGACCTAATTCATACACGACATCATACAAATCAAAATTCACACTCTAAGCATAATTATGATCTATGACGGTAAAAACGAATAAAAACATGTTAACAAGTTTGCTAATACCCGCAGTGAAAATCGGCAAACCCGCGGGTTCCTGGACAATGAATCAAAACAAAGTGCGCGATGCGCACATTGAATGGCGCACACGCGGAGTGCATTAGACACTTTCAATGCACTCCGCGTATTTTAGTTTCTTGGTTTCTGATTGGTTCGACACTAACTAGAGTGTATGAATAGTCTAGCTTGACTTCGCGCAGCGAGCCAATATGTTGTCATTAGGACCATGTGCATAGGCCTTCAGTGGCGTAACAGCCGGGGGGGGGGGGGGGGGGGGGGGGGGGGCAGGGGGGAGGCACAGTGCCCCCCAGAAGGTGCTCAGCAGGAAATTCAAACCTACCCACCAGGAAAAATGGGGGAAGGGAAAAGAGGAAAAGAAGGGGGAAAGGGAAAGAAAAGAGAGAGAGAGAAAGGAAAAAGGGAGGAAAAAGAAAAAGGAAAAGGAGAAAAAAAGGGGAAAGAAAGAAAAGAAGAAAGGGAAAGAAAGAAAGAAAGACAATTTCGCAGTACAAAAAGCACAACAGGCCACAAATTGTTGACTGTTGGTTTTTTTGTACTGCGAAATTTTGTGACCGTGCGAAATTTTGTGATCGTGCGAAATTTTGTGACCGTGCGAAATGTGTGACCTTGCGTAATTTTGTGACCGTGCAAATTTTTTTGACCCCCCCCCCCCCCCCCCACTTACGTGAAATTCACGAGGTGACTGACTGGGAAAACATTTGGGGCAACCTTTTACGAAAAATTCCGTTTAGACCGCTTCCGTTAAATATTGTCTGACATAAATGTGCCCAGTATCATTATTTTTTGCGAAGAACAACTGTGTCTGCAGCAGCACTTGTTCCACTTAAAATAATACTATTATACTGCCCGCATTTATGTCAGACAAAATTATATGGTGCAGTCTAAAAAAATCACTTTCTTCTCTAATACAAATGCAACATGGTTTGAAGGGAAACACGGGTGGGGGGGGGGGCACGCATCTTGAAAAATTGTAAGCGTCCATGTAAATGCACTCTCAAAGCTATACCCTTAATTCGGATTCTCATTCTCTTAACTCAATATTATTTTACCCTCGCTTTCTGCAGCTATCCTACTTCAGGACAATATGCTATGGTCATCGATCTCTTATTCCGGAAGTATCCTCGCCTGGGTCAAGCTTCAGCAAATACGTCATTTGGAAATCAAAAGGTAAATTTAGGGTCAATGTATAATTAACAGGTTTGGCAATATTTAGTTTTACATTCTACAAGGTATAGTAGTACTGTTTCATATCAATTACAATATAAGCTGACACGGTAGAGTCCAGACGTGGGCATAAATGGACATCGACTTGGACTGCTGGACTCTGATGACGTGACTTGGATTTGAACTGACTTGAACTCGACTATGGGAACGGTTCTTAACTCAAAGCCTGCAAACGTGTATGCTACATACAAACATGTTATATTTGAAGCTGATTAATATATAATTCTTGCACATAGCAAGAAGATCGAGTCTTGAAATGTTGATCTAATGCAGTGGGAGTGGTTTAATATGTAAATCATCAGAAAGACAGTGTTGATTACCCTCTGCCTTTTAACAGGCCCTACTGGAAGGCAATTCCGTTAGCAATCGCGTGTTTGCTGCGTCCTGCATCCACTTCAAAGCGCTGCTGCCGCGCTGTACTTGTTTGGTGCAGTATATAGGCCTATAAGGCGCTAGAAAGCAGCGTATATGACAAAGAAAAAGAAGTCAAACAACTTGCGGGATTCGTTTATTATTAGGTACGACTTCTGTTATGTTGTCGAACTTGTCGTAATGGATGCCGGCTTCGCAGACATCCCCTACTAAAGTTATGGACCATCCATTTATCAGAGCATATTCTGGCAACCAAACTAAAATGTCCATCTTTTATTTTTTAAGTACGGGTTGTCTTGGTATAAAGATATTAAAAACCTATTTTTCCTTTTCACCTTGCAGAGTCTGTTGAAGACTAGGTTGACTTATAAGTTCCAAAATGGGCGGGACAAATTGAAAAAAGACGTGGACACGCAGGTGACATTCAGGAAGAGGAAGAGCAACACCACTATGGCTAATGCTACTGGCCTATCCGCTTCTCAACTTCCTCGACCCCAATGGGGCATTTCTAATTACTTGCCCAAAATGCCTGAGTCTGAGGATGAAGAGAGTGTTAAAGTCCACATTCAATGGCTGAAAGAGGAAAAGAAAAAAAGATATCCGGATATTCATAGGGTCGGTACGGCGATGTACGCTACATTGAGTGCAAGAAGAGCAATGATTGTGACAGACAACGCCAAAGTTACGCAAGTAGAAGAGATCTATCCGTGGCTGTTTGAAGAGACCCAGGTAGGTTATTGTTTTCTTTAACTCTATCCCCCGGGGCATGTTTTTGTCAATGAAACTATCAGGGGTGAAAGCGGGTCAAATTTGGGGTGTGGGGGGGGGGGGGAGAATAGGTTTCTGCATGCGCCCCGCATCGAACCCAGGTTACATGCTTGCAAGTCGGAGACCTTGCCGAGTGAGCTAATAACTTATTTTCACCCCTGCTGGAGCGTGGTATGAGATTGATCGGACTAATGCGCGGTACAAGTGTAGTGATTTGTCTTGTGTAGGATGGTTAGGGTTAAGGTCATTTTTTCTGCATGTAAATTAAATTGTAAACTAAATTAGAATCTCCGGTAACATATATGGTCTCCCTATCTCATATCTATATTTTAATTAATTCTAAATCGGTGAGAAATATTTGGTTTTAATCTCTCACACACGAAAGTAATCAAAGCGTACTCGTGAGGTTAAGCCCATGCACACAGTTTTTTGCTGCTTGCATGTGTCACGCATATGATGCACAGTGCCCTTTTTGCCAACACCCTTTATGTATTCATTCATAGCTGGAAGGAGATGCTTCACCAATTTGGCGCTGATCAAACTATAGAAGTAATAAGCGTATACTTCATCTTACTAAGAGTTTGTTAGTGACATCAGAAAGTTAGCGTATGCATGTATGTATATTTCAAGGTTGCAAAACCTAAACTTGATGTCATTGCCGAACTCGAGGGAGATGAAATATAGTGTGAAATAGGAATAGAACTTTTCTCCTGGTTGGTCAGCAAATATTTTATATAATACAAGAGTCGGATAAACTGATTTTTTTTAAGCTTCCAGTCACAAATTTAGTACCGTAAAACGGGGTGAATAGGGACATGGGGGTGAATATAGCCTATTATAGGGCCAAAAATGGGAACACAGTTTTTTAAATGTCACCCGGCCAGTTTGTGTACCAAAAGGGGGGGGGGGGGAATAGGGACATGGGGCCCCCATGTCCCTATTCACCCTGTTTTACGGTACACAAACTGGCCGGGTGACATATAAACAAATGTTCCTATTTGTGTCCCTATTCACCCCCATGTCCCTATTCACCCCGTTTTACGGTACCATTGGTCATTGTGTCAAAAAAGTGTTAAAATATTTTGAGATGGAGGTTTAAGACGCACACATTGTGGGTGACCGCAACATGTGTATGCTCAAAATGTGTACTATAAGTGCTCAAAATGTTTAGGATTCTTAGTTTCAGGACATCATTGACAGGTGACCAGAAAATCATTATTATTTTGCCAGTGTCAGATGTACAGCATAATGTACACAAATTTATGTTTTCTTTTACTTTTCATTAGCTTGCTGCAGAAATGGATCGACTCATTGGGGAAGGAGAGAGGGGATTCCAACACAAAATGGAGGAGGGCTTCAAAAAATATGGGACGGCGATAGTCAAATATGGGAAACAACTAAAGAGCAAGAGCACACCACAGTGTTTTAAGGACATGGCTGAAAGAATTCCGGTTCAAAGGAATGAGGAAGATTATCAAGGTATGTGACAACAAATAATTGATGACATGTTTTATCGCCATTACAACAACTTTGTGCAGCGCTTGGACATTTATTAATTAGGTGTGACGTAGTGCCAATACCTTGCGTCATTAGCATATCAATACAGACCGACCATTCAAAGTTAGCGTACCGTGAAAGGGCCACACAGAAATCACGCGCTGACCTGTACACTCGTGCATGACCTCAATTCACTTGCATAGGGCTTCGGCATTCAAGCCAGGCGCACATGGTTTTCGACCAAACTGCTTTCGATCATGTAGGATACATCATGAATATTAGAAATAACTAATGGTCAAGGAAACATTTGGTCGGTGACTTTTAGATGATATTGTAGCTTATGATTGACATAAACAATAAAATTAGGTTGTTTTTATGAATGGTGGACTCCCGCGGAGATACACGGTGGTTTTGCCTGGGGAATTCTGGCTTAATTGAAGATGCTCGCAACGCGTGTTATGAATGGGAATCGACCTATTTTGGGGTCCGTGATATGAAAAGAACTGCCGAAGATATGTATATTAACGGTTGTGCAAAGTTAGTCTTTATATGATTGGAAAGAAGAGATGTTAAGCTTTGTAAAAATATAGGTTGATTACAGCAAAGGTATAATGTGAATGAGTTGTGAGTTCACAAACTCCGGCATACGTACAAAGCCCCTATACCACGTTAGTGTGATGCTGTGCGTGTATGCTCGGATCAATGCAGGATGTCCTCAACTTATTGTAATGCAAAACAATGTTATACACCATTTTTAGGGTTTTGCAATTTTGTGACCCACCCTATAAATGACCCACCCAAATGACTTGTCCAATTGAGATGATTAATGTCAATCATAATACGGTACCTCATATTCTCATGGAGGAAAGGGGAAATTGGCATTCTACCTGCAAATAGCGCTGAAAGAACATGTTATGAATCTGCGACCCCACGACATAATAACATGACTCACTGTTAAATCCAGTTTACTTCTGATTTACTAGCTAAACAGGATGTTGTTTAGGTTTGGGTGGTATACGCACACAGGTCCTGTCAGACGCAAACCCAGCGAGGTATTTAAAAATAAGGCATTCTTCAACCATAAGGTCCCGCCATGAAATGGTACCTTGGTATTGTGCCTGGGGTAACTCAAAAGTTCCTCCCTTTGGAGCTTTTTTTTAACCTGAGTACAAAAGGATGTCAATTCTTCCGCTATTGGCTGCAAACACCTGAGAATAATTTTCAAAGTGAAGTGTTTGACAGCGTAATTAGTTCCATAATATGTCAATATTCCGCAATGAAAATGATGTAGTCGTGATGTGTGCACTTATATGCCCAAAAACTCAGGATGGACCTTACGCTGTTTTCAGTCAATTAAAACTACAACATCTTTTAAATCATTGCAACTTTTTATTAGACTTTTTTCACACATTCATAATAATGTGTAATATACCCAAAACTAATTAGAATTGAAAAAAAAAAAAAAAAACACCTCTCATTGTTACGAAATAATGAACTTAACTGTGATCATCGTGTCAGCATGAACATGTTATAAACATTAAAGGTATATTTTGCAATTTTCATTTATACAGAAGCTGTGACAAGAGCAGCAGTGTTGCTAAATTCCAACAATGTTTAGGGAGAGAGTAACAGCAATTCCACACTGACGAAGAAGAGGTATGCAACTTTTCCACCAATTGTGTCCAATAAATCCTATATTTCCTCTCATCTCGAGTTTATAATGATGTTTTTTACTGCATGTTTTAGGATCTGCATCCATGAACCAAAACACACATGTTTTACCCTGAAAATCATCGTAGCATATTATATGCAAGTACAATGTCGGGCCATTTGGATCACTGGCTTGCATGAATGTAAATATACTTTTATAATGTTACTACAAACTTAGAGTTGAGATGAAATATGAATATACCGCTATGCAGTCAGTCACCATCCCAAATCTAAATTAAATGGCTATGTGCCGAATACTCCTGTAACGTTTCACGTTCGTGTTTAAAATCATGTTTATGTTTATAATCAATCATGTTTATATTTAACATCATGTTCATGTTATCACGCCAGTGGCATAACCAGCTTCTTGAAACAGGGGGACACAGGCTCATTGTTATACCGACAAAAGGCATACCGATGATTATCAAAATATTTTATTTATCAGGCGGTCAACTTTTGAGAATTTCCGTCGAGTGAGAAACTTGAGTGGGGTGGTTGGCCTGTCGTGTGTGGCCCAACTAGCGCAAAAATAACACTGTTGTCAAAATGCCTGATGTACCGACGACCTCTTGAGAGTACCAACGGCGTAATTTCAGGGGGGCACATCATGGCCCCCTTTAGCTATGCCACTGAATCGCACGTCACGTTTATGAATCACATTTAATAGGCCAGGGAGCGTTTTTTATGAATAAAATGCAATGTATAATTTGCCCGTTTAGTCTTCAGCATATTGGCTTCATGTCCTACATTTGTGAATCACATTTCGCATAATATGGTTTTTAGTGTTACATACCGGTAAATGTGATCTGATATCATAGAAAGCTATTTCTTAGTCTGCATCGGGAGTTGTATATGAACACATCTGATCAGCATAATCAGTCATACATGTGTAAACTATAGACCCGTCTGTTGGCCTGCAGGTCAAAGCCTCGGCCATGGGTAGTTGCGAGATAGCGGAACAAATATAACAATGAGTTCAAATATTTGCATCAATCAGTCAATGTTTGATTGAAAAATCTAATTTGTTCTTTTCTTTCCATCTTTTGTCTTCGGCATAAAGGTTCCAACTCAGTCTCCAGTCATCAAATGTGATTCATCATCTACACAGTTTGAGACCATGGTTGATGGGGAGGTGGTGGCAACATCCAATGATATCATCCATGCATTGTATTGCTATATTGCAGCCATATATGCTTTCAACCTTTATAACCCAAAGGCAGTGGCAAAATCTGCTCTCTTTGTAGAAAAAATCATTCTACAGCTGGAGGCCTGATCAACCAACTCAAACATTGCTTTCAATTGTGACAAAATTGAATAATCTGCTGTAACAAGATACAAAACGCTAAGCTAGTGTCTATAGTTTGATCAGTTCCAAATTGGCGAAACCTCGATCCTTACATCAGCGATTAAAACCTAATATTTCTCACTAATTTGGAACTGATTAAACTATAGAAATTTTAGGCAAGTCATGTTTGTTTGTAAGATAAATTTAAATGGGAATTAATCCCCCAATTTGTATTTTCAACCTTTATAATCCAAAGGCAGTGGCAAAATCTGAGTTTGAGACCATGGTTGATGGGGAGTTGGTGGCAACATCCAATGATATCATCCATGCATTGTATTGCTATATTGCAGCCATATATGCTTTCAACCTTTATAATCCAAAGGCAGTGGCAAAATCTGCTCTCTTTGTAGAAAAAAAATCATTCTACAGCTGGAGGCCTGATCAACCAACTCAAACATTGCTTTCAATTGTGACAAAATTGAATAATCTGCTGTAACAAGATACAAAACGCTAAGCTAGTGTCTATAGTTTGATCAGTTCCAAATTGGCGAAACCTCGATCCTTACATCAGCGATTAAAACCTAATATTTCTCACTAATTTGGAACTGATTAAACTATAGAAATTTTAGGCAAGTCATGTTTGTTTGTAAGATAAATTTAAATGGGAATTAATCCCCCAATTTGTATTTTCAACCTTTATAATCCAAAGGCAGTGGCAAAATCTGAGTTTGAGACCATGGTTGATGGGGAGTTGGTGGCAACATCCAATGATATCATCCATGCATTGTATTGCTATATTGCAGCCATATATGCTTTCAACCTTTATAATCCAAAGGCTAGTGTCTATAGTTTGATCAGTTCCAAATTGGCGAAGCCTCGATCCTTACATCAGCGATAAAAACCTAATATTTCTCAATAATTTGGAACTGATTAAACTATAGAAATTTTAGGCAAGTCATGTTTGTTTGTAAGATAAATTTGAATGGGAATTAATTCCCCAATTTGTATTTTCAACCTTTATAATCCAAAGGCAGTGGCAAAATCTGCTCTCTTTGTAGAAAAAATCATTCTACAGCTGGAGGATGATCAACCAACTCAAACATTGCTTTCAATTGTGACAAAATTGAATAATCTGCTGTAACAAGATACAAAACGCTATAAGCTAGTGTCTATAGTTTGATCAGTTCCAAATTGGCGAAGCCTCGATCCTTACATCAGCGATAAAAACCTAATATTTCTCACTAATTTGGAACTGATTAAACTATAAAAAATTTAGGCAAGTCATGTTTGTTTGTAAGATAAATTGGAATGGGAATTAATTCCCTAATTTGTATTTGAGGGGTGGGATATTATATAGAGGGTCATAGTTTCAGACCATTTCTAACTTTCATACTCCAGAGAATTGATGAATTCATGCACACTGATTCCAAATTCCAAAATCCAGGGTTCCCCATCAACCTTTCTTTAAAACGCACCCCCAGTCCAAATTAGAGCTTAATCAGCTATTTTATGCAAATTAGTGGGTTAAATAAGACAACCATTAAATAAATTTGACCAAAAATGACCGAGATATGATCAAAATCTGTTTTTGCCATTTCCAGGATTTTTGACCAGGGCACCCTTGTTTTTTAACTTTTATTCAGTATTTTTTTCAAAATATGAGATCAGTATGCATCAAGTTATCAATGCATCTGGATTTCAAAATGATCTGAAAATGTAAACCTACAGTTGACTATAATTGCTATAGCCTGCCCACATCTATTAGTATTGTGACTTTCAAAGCTTTTTGAATGGACCTGTTTGGTATATAGGGAAGACAACAGGGTGAACGATCCCTCAGATAAGTGGTGTGAGTTTCAACTGTGATAATCAATGTTATATAGATGGTATAGACCAAATTAATTATGGTCAGAAGACCAGAGAAATTTTGTATTACGACCTTGTATATGCAGGTCCAAATACAACATTTATGATTTAGAATCCAGTTGTCTTTAATGTGACCTTTAAAGGAGGATGACCCAATCCACAACCTCAATCCCAAATGTTACCGAAAATGTTGGTATCATAAGAAAGGCACTCAATTTCACATTCTAATCTGACATTACAGCTTCCAATTCTTCATAGCCTGAGCTAATGACCGAAATGTCAAAATCGCGTTACGTGCTTCAATTAGTAGAATACGCAGTTACTTCACTGTCTCGTGATGGCCAAATAGACTATAACAAGCCATCAACAATGGCAGAAACTGTCCAATCTTTTAGAGTGAAACGATGCAAACATGGTGTTTTAACAAGACTGATTCCATGACAAATAGGCCTATGTTACAATATATTATAATTGTGCATTTGTTGAATTGCTAAACATAATGTTTGAAATAAATTCAAATCCAAATGGGCTATTCCAGAAAAAAATGCACCCCATATATATATAGAGGAAATTATTTGTTTAGAAGAAAAAATCTGGAATTCCAAAGCACATTTTCAGAAAAAGTGTGGAATTCTGTTATGTTTTTGTGTGTGTTATTTTGAGATTTTATGAGCAAATTAGTCTGGAATTTCAGGCAAAAGGAACTGCAAATAAATCTAGAATTCCAATTTCTTCTATGGAATTTTTTTCTGGAATAGCCCAATGTATTCATATCTTGATCTGTATAAATTTTAAGAAGTTTTTATTACAAAAAAACAACTCAAGTGAATTTTGTGTCATTAAGTAGTTCACCCTTCCATGGCTAAGCAGGAGAAATATGTTACAGAGGAATACAACTAGTTTGGTTTAGGCTTATCAATCTTTTGGTTTGTTTCCTTGGACTTAATTTTTCAGAATGTATAATTCTAAAATTTGGCTGTGGATTTACTGATGTAATTACTGTATATTTGTACTACATGTATAGCTAGCAATTTTCAAAGCTATTTAACACCAACTATATCACTCATGTTAGGATGTATATGCATTGCTGTGAACAATGCAATGGATTAAAATAAAACAGATTGCACATTGAATTTGAACATGTTTTGTTTTAAGATGTTTTCTTTTGTACAGATTACTAGTGATCTCCAAGCTCACACTGTTTACTGTGTATGTTAAGAAGAAGTTGTCATGAATTATATTGTTCAAACCTAACAGCTGGTTGTATCATTTAAATCCAACTCGAGTTGATTTGGCTCGGACTCGGACACAAAATGACTTGGCTCTGCCTTGGGCACAATGGACTTGGACTCAAAGCAGAGTTAGGTCCAATCAACTGCATGTAAAATGCATGCATTGTTATATAACAGAAATTCCTTTTGCTATTTTTCAATAAAAAAGGAATATTCAATAATTACATGACATCAGCTTTATGACTTCCACTGTATAATCAATATCATGTTTACTACATTATTATTATCAAACCATGATTTTATCCAATATAGAAACTTATAGCATGCTAATTTAGTAGACTATTGACGTGCAGCATATTTGTACAGCATATTTGTACAGCAAATTGGTACAACCAGACAAACTAATTCCAAAATTAGTTAAAACGGCCAAATTAAAAAAAACTCCTAAAACTAGACATCGTTTTTACCAACTTTTAAGTTGGTAAAAACAAAAAAAAGATCGTTCAGCAATTAGTACAGCATGCCTAACGAATATTCTTATATGGTTTAACCAATTTATATTGGTAGGGAGAATTAGTAGAACCTGTGCAACTAACAAAATAGATTAGTAGAGCCTTCCAAACCAATCTTTTAAAGTAGTTAAGCATGACGTACTAACCATCAATTAGTAAAACTAGACATCGTTTTAACTAGGTTTTCTTAGTAGAAACTACTGGTTTTTGTTTTCAGTGCACACATTATTGGTTAATATTCATGATTTTTAATTCAATCGTCGTGTAGTCCTACATGTATATATACATTTTAGATATCATAAGTATATTTTCAAAACTATTTGTATCATAAGATTGCCTGTCCTCTACATTTGCCTGTCCACTCCACAAAGTTGTATTGATCAAAACTCTCACGAAATATGTCAGTAGGCCTAAGGGGCGATATCCAAACTCTCAAGCGGTGTTACACCGGTATTACACCGATTTGATACCGGTATTAAAACGATATTTTTTTCTATTGTTAAAGCATCGAAAAAAGATCAGTGATTATCACCCCGCTGCACCCGCCTCTCTACTTATCTGGCGTTAACAATAGAACTATTGTAGTACTGTCGATGGCTCAATTAGTCGTCTAGACATATCAATTGGGCTACCGATCATCACGAGTCTGGAATGTTGTTTACTCTCACTCTAACATGGAACCACTATACAACTTGCGACAATTTCCCGGGACATTTTACGCTCAATTCTCACAGCCCTAGTGCACGTAATACTGAAGCAATTACAGATTGCACAGCACCCGCAAGAAGCTGGAATCCTAATAAACAATTCGTATTGTTTAAAATGCTAATTGCTTCATTCTTTTAATTTTGAAAGATGTATGGGGATCAGCAACGCGTAAGAAATGTGATGCTTAAATAACCCCATACTTAATATATGTTTATCAACGACTTTGCCAAACTGTAATAGTCTAGTGCAGCATAGTGGCCACGCTCTAGCGCTCCCACGCAGAATCCTGGGTTCAATTCCTCAACCAACCATTACTTCTTCTCTTTTCTTCTTTTTTCTCTCTGTGTCTCCAATGTCTCTGTTTTGTTTTGTTTTGTTAACGTTTTCGTTTTGTTATTTTGTAATATTTTTATTTATTTTTCTTGGGGAGGGGCTTTGTTATTCATTAGACCTATTATTGTTTTATCTTTTATTTAAAATCATGTGAACCTATCCATATATATATTTGAACGCGCATGACAAGAAATTGCCGTGTACCGGTTAGCTCAGTTGGTAGGGCAGCGGATTTACAATAAACACTCATAATGATATAGATACCATTGAATTTTTTCTTCCTTTTTTTTGGGGGGGGGGGGGGGGGGGGAGAGGGGGGGGGGGGCGTTGAATTTGTTTTTGTTTTTGTTGTTTTTGTTTTTTGTTTGTTTTGTTTTTGTTGTTTTTGTTTTTGTTGTTTTTGTTTTGTTGTTTTGTTTTGTTGTTTTTGTTTTTGTTTGTTGGGGGCTTTTTTGTGTGTGTGGTTTTTTTAAATATTATTATTATAAGGAGCTACATACGTAGTAGCAATAAAATTATGAGAAACAGAACATGGATTTTAACATTATTCGATACGAAATTGGATACAGTAATTGGACAGGTACAATTCAATGTTTTCATTGTCCTCCTCGTGACAGAAAAAAACAAATCCTTTTTGTAATCTAAATTATATTCAATGCTACATGTATGTGATGTGAATACTAGCAATAGAAGCCATCCATGAGTCGGTCATACTCGTATTTGTAGGAACTAAAGTCTGTTCCCAAGTTTGAAAAGGCTAATACTACAGATCAACACGTTTAAATAACCCGCCAAATGTATAGCAGATAGCCTGCCAGCAATACAAAATATGCTCAGAAAAAATCTCAACGGCATTTTTTGTTAGAGCAATTCCAACCATGTGTAATAAAATCACTAGGATGTACCTCACATGGTATAGGGTGTTGGCAAATTCCAGATTGAAGTTAAGTGTGTAATTTTGCCCACAAACCGTGATTTTTACACGTTTTCGACCAAATTATTGCTTTTAGAAATATCTCCATTATTAAAGGTCCGATTCCATCATGACTGGTGTCAAATGAAAGGTGACAATATCAGCTTTTATATGATATCAGTATAAGCGAATATAAATCATGAACAATAAAACAACGAGTGAAAAAACATACATTTTTAGCATTTTTAGACTAAAATTCAAAAAATGTAATTGGTTAAATGTTATTTTGAGATTAAAAATAAAACCACAAGTTTCCCACATGTATTACAAAACTGCTCCTAGTATACATAAATAATTTAAAGAAGAAACAGAGTTGCTTGTTTATCCCAATTTATCGCTATAGCAATTTTTTCCCGAAACAGTTATGTTTACACGTTTTTCATCAAAATACTGTTTTTAAGGATATATCCATCATTAATGATCCGATTACATCATAACTGGTGTCAAATGAAAGGTGATGGTATCAGCTAATATATGTTACCAGTATAAGCGAATATAAATCAATAATGACACAACATGGGTGAAAACATCAATATTTAGCATTTTTGGACTCAAATTCAAAAAAGCTAATTCATTTAAGTTTTACATCAACTAAACGTGAAGATGTCAGCGTTTATATGAATGGTACTATATGACCGAATATAGATAACATTTAACAACATTTTAAAAGTAAAATACTCTATAAAGTGTTTTACAATTTTAACTAAATCTTAATTGCTAGTATACCATTTAGCCAATGTGAATAACACATGGTGTACCAGAATGATCCATACCGGGTTTCAAAATATATTAAAATATAAAACAAATAGTGTTTCAAATTTAAACACTTGCGATATGATGGTGGAGATGTTTCTTACGTATTCTGTTAATTTCATTGAGATATCTCTTTTTGTTCCGCTGTGGCAATACTTAATCGAAAATAATGAAAAACGTATTTTCATATTTTGGCTCGCATAATTCATCATTACAGCTATTCTCCCTAGCACTACCAGCATTTCAAACAATAAACCCACACCTCATAGGAAAGGAAGGTTAAAACCACTCAAGCTTTATAACAAATCCTGCCCTATTCAATCAAAGCTTTGTTTCTATGCACACAACAATCGATTGTTATCAAAAAACTAATTCAAATAAGAATTGGATCATTTCGACAAAAACTTGAAATCTATTATCGTTACCAAAAAGTCTATATTTGCCATCAAAAATGTCCGATTTTCAAAATTTTAAAATTCCTAAAAAGCTAGAGCAAGATATACATGTATGAAAACAGTTTGGACAATATCAATAAAGTTTATACCAAAAAAATTGTATTACCTCAGATAGATCAATGGGCTATTCCAGATAATAATGAACCTCCCTATTAGGTACAATTTTTTATTTTTTTTAGTCCGGAATTCCATGACTCCCTCTATGAAAAGTATCAAACTTCAAAAAAGTATGGAATTCCAGATCAAACTTCAAAAAAAAGTATGGAATTCCAGATCAAACTTCAAAAAAAATATGGAATTCCAGATCAAACTTCAAAAAAGGTATGGAATTGGTGGGGAAAATGTCTGGAATTCCGATGTCCTCTATAGGGGGGGGGGGGGTCTAAATTGTGAAAAAGTCTGGAATTCCAAGAACATGTGCCAAAAAGGTATGGAATTCCATTGAAAAATTGGTGGGGAAAAAAGTCTGGAATTCCGATGTCCTCTCATTATTATCTGGAATAGCCCAATCTGAGATACCCTGTACATGTCTGAGAAAACTGAAGTGAGCTTATACTTCTAATTGCTAGAATTTCTTGTAATAATGGTCAATTTGTTCCAAAAACATTTTTCTTCTTCTTAATTTGTGTCGAAATATTGCTTAAAGGAGAGGCCCTATATTATACGACGTAAACTCGATTACTGCATGACTGGTACCAAATGAAAGGCAATCATGTCAGATATCATATAATTCGTCGCATTTTGAGTAAATCGCATTTGAAAATGTGTTCGTAACCTAACCCCCTGATTTGAACCCTGACATAAAGCCTAACCAAAACCATAACCCTAATTCCAACACTAAACCTATCCCTAACCCTAACCGTAACACATGTTACAATCCCTCGCTAGCCTGGTT
>CM069447.1:34673736-34913736 GCA_035610835.1 Ophiura sarsii
GTGGTTGCTTTAGCAATGAGGCTGAACATTGCACCTATTTGCCTTGTTAAATCTATACCATTGTAATTGAATATGATACCAAGATAAGTGTAATCTACAGTGATATCTAAGTCATTATCACCATATTTGAAATAATGTTTACGTCTGGTCTTACCACGGGAAAATACTCAACTTTAGTTTCGCTAGCATCTATCTATATTACACATCATAAAGAGCACCCGATGGCCTAAATCACAATTTGTCCCGTAATCGCTTGCGCTCACCCTTGGAAACCGAAATCCTTTTTTTTTTATTTACTGGGGAAATAACGGCATTCAAATAAGTATTAGGTATTTGTTAATTTGTCACCACCGAAATCCATGTCTATCCTCATGGCCGAGCGGTATAAGCCCTTGGCAATAAGCGCTAAGGATTTTTTCCCGTGAGTTCGAATCAAACTAGGGTCACTTTTTTGTGTCTTTATTTGTGTAACAAATGACGTTGCTTTATGAGTTAAACTTGTTTTCTTTTTCTTCTTCTTTATTTTTGTAACCAATGACGTTGTTTTATGAGTCTATATAATTTGGGTCTAGGGACTTTTGGAGGGATATTGAATATAATTTTCTAAATTGAATTAAATCAATTACATGTTTTGTGAATTTAAATCTTAAATTATAACTTTATAAATCAATCAAATTAAACGTTGAATTACCCCCCCCCCCCCCCCCCCCCCGCCCCACTCCCCTTCCCCACATAGATACAACACTGGGCCTTCATCCCGGGTATTAAACGTGGGTTAAGGGGAGTGAGGAGAAATGCATGATGCCAGTGCTTTAAATCCCATCGGACCCATTCACAAAACGGACCATAGGGCCTGGATTGTTATAGAAATACGGATTGAAACCTATAGGCCTATGACACGTACCTCAGTGTAAAGTGCCTTAAAGCCAGAAAACCGATATTATTATGTCTTTCATATAAATGGGATGTTACAAGGTCCTTAAAATATCTAGAATTGAAATAGAAAACAGACCCATACTTTATAGGCTGTCATAATGACCAGGAAATCAATGTTTTTATATAGAATGCTTAATAATTTTGGATAAGGCAAACACATCAACTTCCCCTAATGTTTATATACACAGGTCAATTTTTAGATACTCTAATTTAAATGAAAATCATTTCATATTAACAGCTTCACTTACCCATATATCAGTCAGCTGTAAAACGGGGCCCCGTTTCAATTGAGGGCGTTCTACTTAGGGCATGTTCACACTATAGCTAGTTTTCTCCAAGACCCGGGTCGGACCCGGGTCGAACCTGGGTTGAAGTCTGGTGTGAACAGAACAATAGGCTCAAAAAACCGACCGGGTCGAAAATTACAACCCTGCGAAAGTGAATCCAGAATTAAATCGGGATACAGGCCCTTTTGCAACAAAACAACAACTTCAATGGCTGTTTACAATGAGATGTAGGTATTTTTGAAAAAAAATGACTTTATTTCCTTGAAATATATGATTTACATTTCAATATCAAACTTATTTATTTTTAATGATTAAAATAAATGATTTTTTGTGTGTGGTATTTTTTCTTTATGTACAAACAGATGGAGGTTTTTTTTGTTGCAAAAGGGCCTACATCCAAATTTTCAAAAAATGTAAACATGATTTAAAAAAAAATTAAAACTAGCACATTTAAAATGTATTTCAATTTCAATTAGTATGTAGTGTACCTCTTTCATAATCCATTCAGTTTTTCAATTGCTCAACTTGAATATTTTGAAACAGTTTTTTTACTTTTTCTCAATAACAGCCAAAGTGGATGTAGGCCCTTTTGCAAAATACCTCTTCATATTTGCATTGTAATAACATACTTTAAAACCAAGATGGCCACCAAAATGGCCGCTGTAAATGTAAACATAGTCTACATGAGTGTATGATAACCTCCAATAGTCTAAATAATTACCACAGGTAGCCACCAATTGATCAAAATATGGAGTCTATACCATTCAATCATACCTTGATTAAAATCTACAGATATATCTTTTGTTTGTTACATTAGTATAATGTGTGTCTTTATACACATTAATGAGCAGTCAAGACACGTAGATCTTCTTGAGTACCCGCCATTTCGACCCCTCGTCTTGGGCGATACTTTATTACTACATAATATTAGTGCTGGGCAATACCCCAACATTGTTCATATCTAATGTAACACTAACAATAAATCTAATACTGTTTTCAGTTATTTTAACCTTTTGCAGCCATCTTGGATATTTCAAAATACTCAAATTAGATCTACAGCCCCTAGGCTTTATCATAGACATATAGTGAATGCTGTCTTATTAGATTTGGGGGTATTGGTATTACATAGTATGGTCATTTACAATACAAAACAATTGTTTTAGGTCATTTAACATCAACTTAACCACTCTGGAAGCCATTTTGGAAAGTGATACAGAATCAAAATTGTCACATAGGTGGGCCTTATATCTAAAAGCAATAGCTTAGCAGTTTCGAACATACTACTATTTGGTGAATGTGATGTAATATACACTCTTACAATATCTATTGTGGATTATCATACACTCATGTAGACTATTTGTATATTTACAGCGGCCATTTTGGTGGCCATCTTGGATTTAAAGTATGTTATTACAATGCAAATATACTGGATATGAGTTACTAGTGGTCTAATACATACATCCTAATGTTAAAACTATACTTTCATCATACATTTTGGTTGATATTGTACCATTTTATGGAATTTCGACAATTTGTTCAGTCATTTCGGGACCCATTTTGGGGGCCATTTTGGATTTCTAAGTATGTTAACAAAGCAAAAATACTAGATATGAGTTACTAGTGATCTAATACATACATCCCATCATTAAAACTATATTTTCATCATACATTTAGGTTGATATTATCCATTTCATGGAATTTGACAATTTTGCAACCACTTTAGGAACCATTTTGGGGGCCATTTTGGCAGCCACTTTGGATTTTGAACTATGATAACAGAGCACAGATACTGGATATGAGTTACTTGTGGTCTAACACATACATCCCATCATTAAAATTATATTTTTATCATACATTTCGATTGATATTATGCTATTTTATGGAATTTTGACCACTGTTGACCATTAATTTGGCGGCCATTTTGGTTTTAGGGATGTTTACAAAGCAAAAATACTAGATTTGAGTTTCTAGTGGTCTAACACATACATCCCATTGTTGAAACTATACTCTATATGTCATTTTATGAGATTTGACCAGTTATGGCGGCCATTTTGGACGCCATCTTGCATAACCCCTTAGCATTATGAAAATATTTTTGGTAATATCCTGATTATGTCTTAGGATCATAATAGGAAGTAAAAAAAGTTGGTTTGGGGGGAGTCCTGGGGGGGGGGGGGGGGGGGGGGGAGGGCACACTAACCCTCCGTAGATGCCCGACTATACCTTATGCTGCCCTCAGGTTGGGGGTAAAAGGCGAAAATTCAATCATTGCGAAAATTGACGGGTGTGCGTTACCTTGTTTACGTGCACCCGTCGTTTTAGAGCGCCCTCAATAGAAACGGCGCCCGTTCTACAGCTGACTGTATATAAAAAGGACACATTTATATGCTCCACAAGCATTTTATAAATTGCACCCCACATGACCTTCCACCTCCAAATGCTTCTCCCACGCAGCTGATTAATTTAGGTCTCCACTGTAAAACTATTACTTAGACCCTCAAAAGACCATTACTATTCAAGCAGTTTTTATGCGTCCTGGTAGAGCCTTCTTTTCTACCTCGCCTTCAATAGTAGCTATTACTATGCTATCCGAAGAGTGAATATATAAGGAGTGAATTTCACTCATTTATAGTGAACTTCACCCTCATTGAGAGTGAACAATAATGGAACATTTTAATTACTTAATCACATTCACATGCTGCTGCTGTTAAGCCATAGTACTTCAGAGAACCGTTGGCATTCTCTTGCTTGCTTTCACTCTTGCTGCTACCAGTCCGCCGTCTGTCCACTCTCTGATGTTGTCTGTTCAAGCAGTTTTTCTGCGACCTGGTAGAGCCTTCCCTTCTACCTCTCCTTCAATAGTAGCTATTACTATGCTATCCGAACGTCGATTCCAGTGACCATACTTTGCAAGCTTTCTCTTCCTTAGTTGAGCTTAGCAGTCTCTTCTTCTTTCACCCCTATTTGCTTGCGCACCCATGAGTTTGACTTCTTATCAGTCTAGCTGATGTGTAGCACTCTGCGCCATACCCACATTTCAAATGCTGTGATACAACTCTTGTCTCTTTCTTTGAGGGCCCAACTTTTAGAGCTATAAAGCGCTGTACTCCATACAAGTGACCGTACCAGCTGCTTCTCTAGTTTCAAGCTTATTTGCTTAGCCTTCCATATTCCATTCAATTGGCTAGTGATGCCTCTGGCAACTGTCAGTCTGACTCGTATTTCTGGTGCGGAGTCTCCATCCATCCTGACTGCTGAACTTCATCTCCGTCTAGGAATATAGGCTGCTTGTTATCTAGTATCATGACATGAGTCTTGGCTGGGTTTATACGCAGGCCGAATTGGAGACTGTTTTTCTAGTTCCTGTTTAGAACGTCCTAGAAGTGTAGTGTCATCAGCATAGCGAAGATTCCATATTGCCCTTCCACCAATGATGCAGCCAGGTCAGTCTTCCAGCCTGTCCTCTACTTGTCGCATGATAGTTTCACCACAGGCATTAAAGAGTAGGGTTGATACAATGCAACCCTGAAGGACGTCTTGCTCAAAGGGGAACTGATCTGTGTGGCCTTCTGCTAAACGTATAACTCCACAAGCTTTTGTATACAGCTTCTCCAGCAGCGAGACTAGGTGTTCTGGTGTGCCAAATTCAATTAGTGATTTCAAGGCTTTACAGCTTATCTAGACGGTCAATGGGTTCAGTCGTCATGGGGGAGCATATTTTGCACATGAGCGAAACACTAATAACATTGGATTTCTTGAGTGAAAATCAATCTTTTCGAGTGACAATAATTTCACTCTGAACTCATCAACCGCACAGAGTGAAAAGTCACTCGACACCGAGTGAAAAATCACTCTTTACGAGTGACAATGACTTCTCTCTAAACAACGTGTGACATTTTCACTCTTTTACATTAAGAGAGTATACCTACCTATGCTTTATTGACTACTCTAAGGCATTTGACTGCGTTCAAATTTCGAAGCTATGGACGGTCATGCTAGAAATGGGATTCTCTTCTCACATTATCGAGCTGCTTAAATCCCTCTACAAAGACCAATATGCTAGTGAGAACAGATAATGGCGACTGTGAGTGTTTTTCAATTGGGCAAGACGTTCGTAAAGGATGTATCCTTCATACAAAGAATACATCATGAGGCAAGCTTTTGTTGGATTTGAAGGTCAAGTTTCAGTGGAAGGTCTTGCAGTCACATGAACAACTTGCGATTCAATAGAAGATTTGAATAACAAACAAAGAGTCATTATCCAAACTATACTTACCTTTTCTCGACCAAACAACTGTTGTCATTTGCCTATGTTACATTATCACTTCCTTTCGGTAGTGAAACGATTTCAGGTCATGATTCATGAGATGCTTAAAAATACTAAGAAAACTACCCTAAAGGTAGTTCAACAACTAATTGGTACTATGCAATTTGCATGTCGAGCACTTCGCACGGGTAGAACATGCATGAGGCGGATTATCGGCATGACAGCAGGGATTAAGCAACCGCATCATTTCGTACGAATTACTAATCAGGCAAAATTGGATTTAAGAATGTGGAGTGATTTTTTAGTCAACTTCAACGGTACGTCGACATTGATGAATCAGGAGTGGTGCTCGAATATGGTCATGTGTTTTAAGCTCGCCTCCTTTCGCGTTACACACGGATTTTGACTTTCGCGACATGCTTTTAACTTTACATATTTATATTTGCTTGTATACCCCCTGAGGTAGTAAAAGTATACATTTTCTGAAGGGAATTTGCATGGGAAAACCAAATATGCCATCAAAATTATAGTACGACCAAGAACTAAAATGGTATGATCGGAAATGTTCGGGAAAATATCAAAGTTTTTTATTTTCAATTTGAGATCCATATATTTTTTTATACCTACCCCTATCATTATTTACTTTACATATTTGAATTCCTCATGAAATTACCCATTAGATGATATATAATTGTCAAAGTTACTACGTCGGTATGGTAATTATACCGGCTAGTGAATATCTCCAATTTTTATTTTATATATTTTTAGAATGTTCAGAAATATTTGTTAAAGGATGAACACTTCCCTGATATAAAGTGCATTTCTGAATTCCTCTAGTTACAAGCTTTCCAAAAATGTATACTTTTGCTATCATAGGTTGAAAACTTTTTCTGTTATAGTCATTTTTATAAATCCGGTAAATTGAGGCTGAATATTCATGTTGACTGTGTAGCGAATAGGAAGAAAGCTGATGATCATGGTCTTATCCATAATAAATTAGTTGTTACAAATAGTTGACAAGTCTGTTGAACCACATACTTTAAGACTACTAAATATCCTTTAAATGGGACTAAAATGGTGTTTGTAACATTAGAGGATGACTAGTTAGTGTAAAAAGAACAAAGCATGGGATTATCATTGAGTTTGTACAGGTGGCACCCCTTCCGGCGGCACCCCTTCCAGCACCACCCCTGGTCCCCACACATCAAACAGATGTATCTCTCTTTCTGTATTAGCTATACCAATGCCATTTTGCAGGCAGATAGCTTGTTATTAGGACTTTAAAATGATACCAAATTTGTTGAGATAGCTTTTGTTGTTTTAAAAATATTTGAGGAAAATGACAGCATGAAACTAAAAAATGTAACGGCACCACCCTATAGACCATTTCAAATTGAGATCGGAAATCTTCGGAAAAACAGGTCACGTGGAGTAGGTGCGTTACGCGTTCTTCGCAACAGTTGATCGCATTCACAGCATTGCCCTAGTTGATTGTCCGCCTATGTTTCCATACACGCGTGCACACATGAGAAGTAAAACGTGGAACGAGACTATTTTGGTTTTTTTATCAACAAAGGCGCTGACGGACAAATTCCAAATGTATCGAGCAGACGGTAAAAAGTGAAAATATTACCCCAAATCTCTTTCATCTCACTCGTTTTTGTAACTGAAATGCGGCAATATCAACTGTGTGAGGGATACAATCTATCACCAACACCAGCGCAATCTACCACACGGGCAGATGGGTGAAAAACACGTTGTTTTTCTCCGGCACATGGCCATGACCTGTCAGGAGCTGACAGGTCATGGAACCGAGTGTCAAACACTTGGCTATCGGAAACATTCGGAACCGATCGTATATTTTCGGATTTGAAATGGTCTATTGGGAGGCGAGTTCATAACGCGTGACCATATAGATTTAAATTTATACCAGTGGATCTAAAGGCTTTGCAGCTTATCTAGACGGTAAATGGGCTCAGTCGCTATTGTCTTGTATTGTAAGATTAAGCAATAATATAATAACCCCACAAACATTGGTCAATAGAATTGCACTTATCGGCCGATTGCACCAATGGCGGGTAGCTGAGGAATAGCGCTACCTCGCTAGTAACTGAGGCGTAAACCAACATTTTGAGAGCACCAAACCGGGGTAAGCTACTAGGCTAGTAACTGGCGGGTAATTTACGCTAAATCTTACACCTCACCGGACCCAAGAGTAAGTTGGAGCATAACAGTTTATGCTGTAACTAAACGACTATTTCTTATTTGCCCGATGGACGATTACGTTATAGATAATATGATGATCAGTGGGAGAATGTTATCATGCAATTTTTTATCGACTTGTGTATAATAATTATACTCAATGATACATATAAGACCAATTCATTATAAAACTATTCAAAATTATGCATACACAGTTGTAAAAAATAGTTCAAACAATCAAGCATCCAATCAATAAATCAATCAAACAATCATACATTCAATCAATCAATCAATCAATCAATAAATAAATAAATAAATAAATAAATAAATAAATAAATAAATAAATAAATAAATAAATAAATAAATAAATAAATAAATAAATAAATAAATAAATAAATAAAATAAATGAAATCAAATAAATAACAAATTCATAAATAAATATGCCTATTGAATGAATATTATAAATAAAGTAAATAAAAAGATGAATACAAAATAAAAATACATAGGACTACACATTTAATAAATCGATTGATTACTGTAGTTAATATAAATTGACATAAATGATTTCAATAAAGTTTTTTAAGTTATTAGAATCATTTTTTGAAGAAAAGAAATAGAGAAAAAATGGGAATCACGTGGTGTGACGTGCCATAGACGTGTTGCATTATTCATGTTATTTAAATCAACGCTTATCAAGATGTTTTCGGCTTAAAAACCATCATTTTTGTTAGCCTCGGTTCGAGGCTTTTGGGCCCTGGGATATTTTATTTTTATTTTTTTATTTCTCTCTCTCTCTCTGTTTTCAATTTTTCTGTGAGCTTGGTTGATTTGTATTCAGTGTGTCCTGTCCCCCTACCTCTGTTATGGTCAGATTCAAATGTCTTAAAATAGTACAAGTAAGTTGCTGATCCCCTGTATATCTATGATACTACTCTCAACAGTAACAGGTACCCGGTCTACTAAATGCTCACAATCTCTATTGCTTGCCTCCCACTGTGCTCACGTCCGGAGGTTTTCCGCCGGCGGGCGGGGCGGGGGCGGTGACGAATGGGGGTTGTGTGTAATGATGTAATGTGGTTTGAGAGGCGGGTAGAAACTCAGGAGGTGAGCATTTAGTAGACTGGGTACCTGTTACTGTTGAGAGTAGTGTCATAAATATACAGGGGATCAGCAACTTACTTCAACTATTTTTAAGCCTGTGCCAACCAAGACCATTTGGATCTGATCACAACAGAGGTAGGGGGACAGGACACACTGAATACAAATCAACCAAGCTCACAGAAAAATTGAAAACAGAGAGAGAGAGAGAGAAAAAAATAAAATAAAGTATCCCAGGGCCCAGAAGCCTCGAACCGAGGCTACATTTTTGTTGGGCGTAACCAGCATATTTGCTCTTGCTAGGGGCCAGATATATCTATCTTAGGTACGACAGGCTGCCTATATCCTAAGATCAGGGATTTTAGCTCTAAATTGGTGGAAACAGTGAAATCGTGTATAGTGATACCATTCAAGAAAAAGATAGAGATTTTGGGCCTAATGTGGAGGAAATAACCTACAAATTCCAAATTATGAAACATTTAGGTACATTTACAGCACCTTTTACTTTTTCTAGGATGTTATATTTAGACTTATGGTGGGGTCAATCTTAATTGCAAACACTGCTGTGAATTGTCAGAATGTAAAATATTATTTGGTGGTGTGCACTCTCTTATAGTAAGAATCGGTCAAATGATAACATGCTGCTTTGTTTCAATTCAATCGGTTTGATTTCATTAATAACAGCGCGCATTTTCAGAAAATTGTAGAAAAACTGAAGCTATTCTATTGAGATTTGGTTCGCCAAACTCTGATTCAATAATATGAACGTAGTGACTTACTTTTAAGTATAACGTAGTAATTATACTCGTTCAGACATATACATTTAATCTATTTTATAGCGCAATCATGTACACCGATAGCCGTACCAGCAAATGGAGCACTTGACCCAGCTGGTACAGACCCCATCATTCACCTTGGAACGCTAGGGATTACATGCATTTCAGGATATACGGCAGTGGGAGACACTGAATCCACTTGCCAAAGCGGAACTTGGACTCCAGTCATATCAACTACTTTGTGTGGTGAGTTACAAGCATGTGTATACGGTTTCCACTTTTTTGAAGTTTGGACTAGAAGAATATTAGGATGACCAATGGACGTTATGGTCCCACACCACCTAATTAGTTCCCTATTGCTTTGTGTGGTTAAGAGGTCAAGTTTGTGTTAATTTCGTTCACCTTTAGAGGAAACTGGTTCAATCAAATCATTCTTTTTAATGAAGATCAAGATGTCTTCGGCTTAAAAACCATCATTTTTGTTGGGCGTAACCAACATATTTTCTCTTGCTAGGGGCCAATTATATCTATCTTAGGTGCGACAGGCTGCCTATATCCTAAGATCAGGGATTTTAGCTCTAAATTGGTGGAAACAGTGAAATCGTGTATAATGATACCATTCAAGAAAAAGATAAAGATTTTGGGCCTAATGTGGAGGAAATAACCTACAAATACCAAATTATGAAACATTTAGGTACATTTACAGCACCTTTTACTTTTTCTAGGATGTTATATTTAGACTTATGGTGGGGTCAATCTTAATTTCAAACACTGCTGTGAATTGTCAGAATGTAAAATATTATTTGGTGGTGTGCACTCTTATAGTAAGAATCGGTCAAATGATAACATGCTGCTTTGTTTCAATTCAATCGGTTTGATTTCATTAATAACAGCGCGCATTTTCAGAAAATTGTAGAAAAACTGAAGATATTCTATTGAGATTTGGTTCGCCAAACTCTGATTCAATAATATGAACGTAGTGACTTACTTTTTAGTATAACGTAGTAATTATACTCGTTCAGACATATACATTTAATCTATTTTGTAGCGCAATCATGTACACCGATAGCCGTACCAGCAAATGGAGCACTTGACCCAGCTGGTACAGACCCCATCATTCACCTTGGAACGCTAGGGATTGCATGCATTTCAGGATATACGGCAGTTGGAGACACTGAATCCACTTGCCAAAGCGGAACTTGGACTCCAGTCATATCAACTACTTTGTGTGGTGAGTTACAAGCATGTGTATACGGTTTCCACTTTTTTGAAGTTTGGACTAGAAGAATATTAGGATGACCAATGGATGTTATGGTCCCACACCACCAAATTAGTTCCCTATTGCTTTGTGTGGTTAAGAGGTCAAGTTTGTGTTAATTACGTTCACCTTTAGAGGAAACTGGTTCAATCAAATCATTCTTTTTAATGAAGATCAAGATGTCTTCGGCTTAAAAACCATCATTTTTGTTGGGCGTAACCAACATATTTTCTCTTGCTAGGGGCCAATTACATCTATCTTAGGTACGACAGGCTGCCTATATCCTAAGATCAGGGATTTCAGCTCTAAATTGTTGGAAACAGTGAAATCGTGTATAATGATACCATTCAAGAAAAAGATAAAGATTTTGGGCCTAATGTGGAGGAAATAACCTACAAATTCCAAATTATGAAACATTTAGGTACATTTACAGCACCTTTTACTTTTTCTAGGATGTTATATTTAGACTTATGGTGGGGTCAATCTTAATTTCAAACACTGCTGTGAATTGTCAGAATGTAAAATACTATTTGGTGGTGTGTACTCTTATAGTAAGAATCGGTCAAATGATAACATGCTGCTTTGTTTCAATTCAATCGGTTTGATTTCATTAATAACAGCGCGCATTTTCAGAAAATTGTAGAAAAACTGAAGATATTCTATTGAGATTTGGTTCGCCAAACTCTGATTCATTAATATGAACGTAGTGACTTACTTTTTAGTATAACGTAGTAATTATACTCGTTCAAACATATACATTTAATCTATTTTATAGAGCAATCATGTACACCGATAGCCGTACCAGCAAATGGAGCACTTGACCCAGCTGGTACAGACCCCATCATTCACCTTGGAACGCTAGGGATTACATGCATTTCAGGATATACGGCAGTGGGAGACACTGAATCCACTTGCCAAAGCGGAACTTGGACTCCAGTCATATCAACTACTGTGTGTGGTGAGTTACAAGCATGTGTATACGGTTTCCACTTTTTTGAAGTTTGGACTAGAAGAATATTAGGATGACCAATGGACGTTATGGTCCCACACCACCAAATTAGTTCCCTATTGCTTTGTGTGGTTAAGAGGTCAAGTTTGTGTTAATTTCATTCACCTTTAGAGGAAACTGGTTCAATCAAATCATTCTTTTTAATGAAGATCAAGATGTCTTCGGCTTAAAAAACATCATTTTTGTTGGGCGTAACCAACATATTTTCTCTTGCTAGGGGCCAATTATATCTATCTTAGGTACGACAGGCTGCCTATATCCTAAGATCAGGGATTTCAGCTCTAAATTGTTGGAAACAGTGAAATCGTGTATAATGATACCATTCAAGAAAAAGATAAAGATTTTGGGCCTAATGTGGAGGAAATAACCTACAAATTCCAAATTATGAAACATTTAGGTACATTTACAGCACCTTTTACTTTTTCTAGGATGTTATATTTAGACTTAGGGTGGGGTCAATCTTAATTTCAAACACTGCTGTGAATTGTCAGAATGTAAAATATTATTTGGTGGTGTGCACTCTTATAGTAAGAATCGGTCAAATGATAACATGCTGCTTTGTTTCAATTCAATCGGTTTGATTTCAATAATAACAGCGCGCATTTTCAGAAAATTGTAGAAAAACTGAAGATATTCTATTGAGATTTGGTTCGCCAAACTCTGATTCATTAATATGAACGTAGTGACTTACTTTTTAGTATAACGTAGCAATTATAATCGTTCAAACATATACATTTAATCTATTTTATAGAGCAATCATGTACACTGATAGCCGTACCAGCAAATGGAGCACTTGACCCAGCTGGTACAGACCCCATCATTCACCTTGGAACGCTAGGGATTACATGCATTTCAGGATATACGGCAGTGGGAGACACTGAATCCACTTGCCAAAGCGGAACTTGGACTCCAGTCATATCAACTACTGTGTGTGGTGAGTTACAAGCATGTGTATACGGTTTCCACTTTTTTGAAGTTTGGACTAGAAGAATATTAGGATGACCAATGGACGTTATGGTCCCACACCACCAAATTAGTTCCCTATTGCTTTGTGTGGTTAAGAGGTCAAGTTTGTGTTAATTTCGTTCACCTTGAGAGGAAACTGGTTCAATCAAATCATTCTTTTTAATGAAGATCAAGATGTCTTCGGCTTAAAAACCATCATTTTTGTTGGGCGTAACCAACATATTTTCTCTTGCTAGGGGCCAAGATATTAGGTACGACAGGCTGCCTATATCTTAAGATCAGGGATTTCAGCTCTAAATTGTTGGAAACAGTGAAATCGTGTATAATGATACCATTCAAGAAAAAGATAAAGATTTTGGGCCTAATGTGGAGGAAATAACCTACAAATTCCAAATTATGAAACATTTAGGTACATTTACAGCACCTTTTACTTTTTCTAGGATGTTATATTTAGACTTATGGTGGGGTCAATCTTAATTTCAAACACTGCTGTGAATTGTCAGAATGTAAAATATTATTTGGTGGTGTGCACTCTTATAGTAAGAATCTGTCAAATGATAACATGCTGCTTTGTTTCAATTCAATCGGTTTGATTTCATTAATAACAGCGCGTATTTTCAGAAAATTGTAGAAAAACTGAAGATATTCTATTGAGATTTGGTTCGCCAAACTCTGATTCATTAGTATGAACGTAGTGACTTACTTTTTAGTATAACGTAGTAATTATACTCGTTCAAACATATACATTTAATCTATTTTATAGAGCAATCATGTACACCGATAGCCGTACCAGTAAATGGAGCACTTGACCCAGCTGGTACAGACCCCATCATTCACCTTGGAACGCTAGGGATAACATGCATTTCAGGATATACGGCAGTGGGAGACACTGAATCCACTTGCCAAAGCGGAACTTGGACTCCAGTCATATCAACTACTGTGTGTGGTGAGTTACAAGCATGTGTATACGGTTTCCACTTTTTTGAAGTTTGGACTAGAAGAATATTAGGATGACCAATGGATGTTATGGTCCCACACCACCAAATTAGTTCCCTATTGCTTTGTGTGGTTAAGAGATCAAGTTTGTGTTAATTTCGTTCACCTTTAGAGGAAACTGGTTTAATCAAATCATTCTTTTTAATGAAGATCAAGATGTCTTCGGCTTAAAAACCATCATTTTTGTTGGGCGTAACCAACATATTTTCTCTTGCTAGGGGCCAATTATATCTATCTTAGGTACGACAGGCTGCCTATATCCTAAGATCAGGGATTTCAGCTCTAAATAGTTGGAAACAGTGAAATCGTGTATAATGATACCATTCAAGAAAAAGATAAGAGGTCAAGTTTGTGTTAATTTCGTTCACCTTTAGAGGAAACTGGTTCAATCAAATCATTCTTTTTAATGAAGATCAAGATATCTTCGGCTTAAAAACCATCATTTTTGTTGGGCGTAACCAACATATTTTCTCTTGCTAGGGGCCAATTACATCTATCTTAGGTACGACAGGCTGCCTATATCCTAAGATCAGGGATTTCAGCTCTAAATTGTTGGAAACAGTGAAATCGTGTATAATGATACCATTCAAGAAAAAGATAAAGATTTTGGGCCTAATGTGGAGGAAAAAACCTACAAATTCCAAATTATGAAACATTTAGGTACATTTACAGCACCTTTTACTTTTTCTAGGATGTTATATTTAGACTTATGGTGGGGTCAATCTTAATTTCAAACACTGCTGTGAATTTTCAGAATGTAAAATATTATTTGGTGGTGTGCACTCTTATAGTAAGAATCGGTCAAATGATAACATGCTGCTTTGTTTCAATTCAATCGGTTTGATTTCATTAATAACAGCGCGCATTTTCAGAAAATTGTAGAAAAACTGAAGATATTCTATTGAGATTTGGTTCGCCAAACTTTGATTCATTAATATGAACGTAGTGACTTACTTTTTAGTATTACGTAGCAATTATACTCGTTCAAACATATACATTTAATCTATTTTATAGAGCAATCATGTACACTGATAGCCGTACCAGCAAATGGAGCACTTGACCCAGCTGGTACAGACCCCATCATTCACCTTGGAACGCTAGGGATTACATGCATTTCAGGATATACGGCAGTGGGAGACACTGAATCCACTTGCCAAAGCGGAACTTGGACTCCAGTCATATCAACTACTGTGTGTGGTGAGTTACAAGCATGTGTATACGGTTTCCACTTTTTTGAAGTTTGGACTAGAAGAATATTAGGATGATCAATGGACGTTATGGTCCCACACCACCAAATTAGTTCCCTATTGCTTTGTGTGGTTAAGAGGTCAAGTTTGTGTTAATTTCGTTCACCTTGAGAGGAAACTGGTTCAATCAAATCATTCTTTTTAATGAAGATCAAGATGTCTTCGGCTTAAAAACCATCATTTTTGTTGGGCGTAACCAACATATTTTCTCTTGCTAGGGGCCAAGATATTAGGTACGACAGGCTGCCTATATCTTAAGATCAGGGATTTCAGCTCTAAATTGTTGGAAACAGTGAAATCGTGTATAATGATACCATTCAAGAAAAAGATAAGAGGTCAAGTTTGTGTTAATTTCGTTCACCTTTAGAGGAAACTGGTTCAATCAAATCATTCTTTTTAATGAAGATCAAGATATCTTCGGCTTAAAAACCATCATTTTTGTTGGGCGTAACCAACATATTTTCTCTTGCTAGGGGCCAATTACATCTATCTTAGGTACGACAGGCTGCCTATATCCTAAGATCAGGGATTTCAGCTCTAAATTGTTGGAAACAGTGAAATCGTGTATAATGATACCATTCAAGAAAAAGATAAAGATTTTGGGCCTAATGTGGAGGAAAAAACCTACAAATTCCAAATTATGAAACATTTAGGTACATTTACAGCACCTTTTACTTTTTCTAGGATGTTATATTTAGACTTATGGTGGGGTCAATCTTAATTTCAAACACTGCTGTGAATTGTCAGAATGTAAAATATTATTTGGTGGTGTGCACTCTTATAGTAAGAATCGGTCAAATGATAACATGCTGCTTTGTTTCAATTCAATCGGTTTGATTTTATTAATAACAGCGCGCATTTTCAGAAAATTGTAGAAAAACTGAAGATATTCTATTGAGATTTGGTTCGCCAAACTCTGATTCATTAATATGAACGTAGTGACTTACTTTTTAGTATAACGTAGTAATTATACTCGTTCAAACATATACATTTAATCTATTTTATAGAGCAATCATGTACACCGATAGCCGTACCAGCAAATGGAGCACTTGACCCAGCTGGTACAGACCCCATCATTCACCTTGGAACGCTAGGGATTACATGCATTTCAGGATATACGGCAGTGGGAGACACTGAATCCACTTGCCAAAGCGGAACTTGGACTCCAGTCATATCAACTACTGTGTGTGGTGAGTTACAAGCATGTGTATACGGTTTCCACTTTTTTGAAGTTTGGACTAGAAGAATATTAGGATGACCAATGGACGTTATGGTCCCACACCACCAAATTAGTTCCCTATTGCTTTGTGTGGTTAAGAGGTCAAGTTTGTGTTAATTTGATTCACCTTTAGAGGAAACTGGTTCAATCAAATCATTCTTTTTAATGAAGATCAAGATGTCTTCGGCTTAAAAACCATCATTTTTGTTGGGCGTAACCAACATATTTTCTCTTGCTAGGGGCCAATTACATCTATCTTAGGTACGACAGGCTGCCTATATCCTAAGATCAGGGATTTCAGCTCTAAATTGTTGGAAACAGTGAAATCGTGTATAATGATACCATTCAAGAAAAAGATAAAGATTTTGGGCCTAATGTGGAGGAAAAAACCTACAAATTCCAAATTATGAAACATTTAGGTACATTTACAGCACCTTTTACTTTTTCTAGGATGTTATATTTAGACTTATGGTGGGGTAAATCTTAATTTCAAACACTGCTGTGAATTGTCAGAATGTAAAATATTATTTGGTGGTGTGCACTCTTATAGTAAGAATCGGTCAAATGATAACATGCTGCTTTGTTTCAATTCAATCGGTTTGATTTCATTAATAACAGCGCGCATTTTCAGAAAATTGTAGAAAAACTGAAGATATTCTATTGAGATTTGGTTCGCCAAACTCTGATTCATTAATATGAACGTAGTGACTTACTTTTTAGTATAACGTAGTAATTATACTCGTTCAAACATATACATTTAATCTATTTTATAGAGCAATCATGTACACCGATAGCCGTACCAGCAAATGGAGCACTTGACCCAGCTGGTACAGACCCCATCATTCACCTTGGAACGCTAGGGATTACATGCATTTCAGGATATACGGCAGTGGGAGACACTGAATCCACTTGCCAAAGCGGAACTTGGACTCCAGTCATATCAACTACTGTGTGTGGTGAGTTACAAGCATGTGTATACGGTTTCCACTTTTTTGAAGTTTGGACTAGAAGAATATTAGGATGACCAATGGACGTTATGGTCCCACACCACCAAATTAGTTCCCTATTGCTTTGTGTGGTTAAGAGGTCAAGTTTGTGTTAATTTGATTCACCTTTAGAGGAAACTGGTTCAATCAAATCATTCTTTTTAATGAAGATCAAGATGTCTTCGGCTTAAAAACCATCATTTTTGTTGGGCGTAACCAACATATTTTCTCTTGCTAGGGGCCAATTACATCTATCTTAGGTACGACAGGCTGCCTATATCCTAAGATCAGGGATTTCAGCTCTAAATTGTTGGAAACAGTGAAATCGTGTATAATGATACCATTCAAGAAAAAGATAAAGATTTTGGGCCTAATGTGGAGGAAATAACCTACAAATTCCAAATTATGAAACATTTAGGTACATTTACAGCACCTTTTACTTTTTCTAGGATGTTATATTTAGACTTATGGTGGGGTCAATCTTAATTTCAAACACTGCTGTGAATTGTCAGAATGTAAAATATTATTTGGTGGTGTGCACTCTTATAGTAAGAATCGGTCAAATGATAACATGCTGCTTTGTTTCAATTCAATCGGTTTGATTTCATTAATAACAGCGCGCATTTTCAGAAAATTGTAGAAAAACTGAAGATATTCTATTGAGATTTGGTTCGCCAAACTCTGATTCATTAATATGAACGTAGTGACTTACTTTTTAGTATAACGTAGTAATTATACTCGTTCAAACATATACATTTAATACATTTTATAGAGCAATCATGTACACCGATAGCCGTACCAGCAAATGGAGCACTTGACCCAGCTGGTACAGACCCCATCATTCACCTTGGAACGCTAGGGATTACATGCATTTCAGGATATACGGCAGTGGGAGACACTGAATCCACTTGCCAAAGCGGAACTTGGACTCCAGTCATATCAACTACTGTGTGTGGTGAGTTACAAGCATGTGTATACGGTTTCCACTTTTTTGAAATTTGGACTAGAAGAATATTAGGATGACCAATGGACGTTATGGTCCCACACCACCAAATTAGTTCCCTATTGCTTTGTGTGGTTAAGAGGTCAAGTTTGTGTTAATTTGATTCACCTTTAGAGGAAACTGGTTCAATCAAATCATTCTTTTTAATGAAGATCAAGATGTCTTCGGCTTAAAAACCATCATTTTTGTTGGGCGTAACCAACATATTTTCTCTTGCTAGGGGCCAATTACATCTATCTTAGGTACGACAGGCTGCCTATATCCTAAGATCAGGGATTTCAGCTCTAAATTGTTGGAAACAGTGAAATCGTGTATAATGATACCATTCAAGAAAAAGATAAAGATTTTGGGCCTAATGTGGAGGAAATAACCTACAAATTCCAAATTATGAAACATTTAGGTACATTTACAGCACCTTTTACTTTTTCTAGGATGTTATATTTAGACTTATGGTGGGGTCAATCTTAATTTCAAACACTGCTGTGAATTGTCAGAATGTAAAATATTATTTGGTGGTGTGCACTCTTATAGTAAGAATCGGTCAAATGATAACATGCTGCTTTGTTTCAATTCAATCGGTTTGATTTCATTAATAACAGCGCGCATTTTCAGAAAATTGTAGAAAAACTGAAGATATTCTATTGAGATTTGGTTCGCCAAACTCTGATTCATTAATATGAACGTAGTGACTTACTTTTTAGTATAACGTAGTAATTATACTCGTTCAAACATATACATTTAATACATTTTATAGAGCAATCATGTACACCGATAGCCGTACCAGCAAATGGAGCACTTGACCCAGCTGGTACAGACCCCATCATTCACCTTGGAACGCTAGGGATTACATGCATTTCAGGATATACGGCAGTGGGAGACACTGAATCCACTTGCCAAAGCGGAACTTGGACTCCAGTCATATCAACTACTGTGTGTGGTGAGTTACAAGCATGTGTATACGGTTTCCACTTTTTTGAAATTTGGACTAGAAGAATATTAGGATGACCAATGGACGTTATGGTCCCACACCACCAAATTAGTTCCCTATTGCTTTGTGTGGTTAAGAGGTCAAGTTTGTGTTAATTTGATTCACCTTTAGAGGAAACTGGTTCAATCAAATCATTCTTTTTAATGAAGATCAAGATGTCTTCGGCTTAAAAACCATCATTTTTGTTGGGCGTAACCAACATATTTTCTCTTGCTAGGGGCCAATTACATCTATCTTAGGTACGACAGGCTGCCTATATCCTAAGATCAGGGATTTCAGCTCTAAATTGTTGGAAACAGTGAAATCGTGTATAATGATACCATTCAAGAAAAAGATAAAGATTTTGGGCCTAATGTGGAGGAAATAACCTACAAATTCCAAATTATGAAACATTTAGGTACATTTACAGCACCTTTTACTTTGTCTAGGATGTTATATTTAGACTTATGGTGGGGTCAATCTTAATTTCAAACACTGCTGTGAATTGTCAGAATGTAAAATATTATTTGGTGGTGTGCACTCTTATAGTAAGAATCGGTCAAATGATAACATGCTGCTTTGTTTCAATTCAATCGGTTTGATTTCATTAATAACAGCGCGCATTTTCAGAAAATTGTAGAAAAACTGAAGATATTCTATTGAGATTTGGTTCGCCAAACTCTGATTCATTAATATGAACGTAGTGACTTACTTTTTAGTATAACGTAGTAATTATACTCGTTCAAACATATACATTTAATCTATTTTATAGAGCAATCATGTACACCGATAGCCGTACCAGCAAATGGAGCACTTGACCCAGCTGGTACAGACCCCATCATTCACCTTGGAACGCTAGGGATTACATGCATTTCAGGATATACGGCAGTGGGAGACACTGAATCCACTTGCCAAAGCGGAACTTGGACTCCAGTCATATCAACTACTGTGTGTGGTGAGTTACAAGCATGTGTATACGGTTTCCACTTTTTTGAAGTTTGGACTAGAAGAATATTAGGATGACCAATGGACGTTATGGTCCCACACCACCAAATTAGTTCCCTATTGCTTTGTGTGGTTAAGAGGTCAAGTTTGTGTTAATTTGATTCACCTTTAGAGGAAACTGGTTCAATCAAATCATTCTTTTTAGTGAAGATCAAGATGTCTTCGGCTTAAAAACCATCATTTTTGTTGGGCGTAACCAACATATTTTCTCTTGCTAGGGGCCAATTACATCTATCTTAGGTACGACAGGCTGCCTATATCCTAAGATCAGGGATTTCAGCTCTAAATTGTTGGAAACAGTGAAATCGTGTATAATGATACCATTCAAGAAAAAGATAAAGATTTTGGGCCTAATGTGGAGGAAATAACCTACAAATTCCAAATTATGAAACATTTAGGTACATTTACAGCACCTTTTACTTTTTCTAGGATGTTATATTTAGACTTATGGTGGGGTCAATCTTAATTTCAAACACTGCTGTGAATTGTCAGAATGTAAAATATTATTTGGTGGTGTGCACTCTTATAGTAAGAATCGGTCAAATGATAACATGCTGCTTTGTTTCAATTCAATCGGTTTGATTTCATTAATAACAGCGCGCATTTTCAGAAAATTGTAGAAAAACTGAAGATATTCTATTGAGATTTGGTTCGCCAAACTCTGATTCATTAATATGAACGTAGTGACTTACTTTTTAGTATAACGTAGTAATTATACTCGTTCAAACATATACATTTAATACATTTTATAGAGCAATCATGTACACCGATAGCCGTACCAGCAAATGGAGCACTTGACCCAGCTGGTACAGACCCCATCATTCACCTTGGAACGCTAGGGATTACATGCATTTCAGGATATACGGCAGTGGGAGACACTGAATCCACTTGCCAAAGCGGAACTTGGACTCCAGTCATATCAACTACTGTGTGTGGTGAGTTACAAGCATGTGTATACGGTTTCCACTTTTTTGAAATTTGGACTAGAAGAATATTAGGATGACCAATGGACGTTATGGTCCCACACCACCAAATTAGTTCCCTATTGCTTTGTGTGGTTAAGAGGTCAAGTTTGTGTTAATTTGATTCACCTTTAGAGGAAACTGGTTCAATCAAATCATTCTTTTTAATGAAGATCAAGATGTCTTCGGCTTAAAAACCATCATTTTTGTTGGGCGTAACCAACATATTTTCTCTTGCTAGGGGCCAATTACATCTATCTTAGGTACGACAGGCTGCCTATATCCTAAGATCAGGGATTTCAGCTCTAAATTGTTGGAAACAGTGAAATCGTGTATAATGATACCATTCAAGAAAAAGATAAAGATTTTGGGCCTAATGTGGAGGAAATAACCTACAAATTCCAAATTATGAAACATTTAGGTACATTTACAGCACCTTTTACTTTGTCTAGGATGTTATATTTAGACTTATGGTGGGGTCAATCTTAATTTCAAACACTGCTGTGAATTGTCAGAATGTAAAATATTATTTGGTGGTGTGTACTCTTATAGTAAGAATCGGTCAAATGATAACATGCTGCTTTGTTTCAATTCAATCGGTTTGATTTCATTAATAACAGCGCGCATTTTCAGAAAATTGTAGAAAAACTGAAGATATTCTATTGAGATTTGGTTCGCCAAACTCTGATTCATTAATATGAACGTAGTGACTTACTTTTTAGTATAACGTAGTAATTATACTCGTTCAAACATATACATTTAATCTATTTTATAGAGCAATCATGTACACCGATAGCCGTACCAGAAAATGGAGCACTTGACCCAGCTGGTACAGACCCCATCATTCACCTTGGAACGCTAGGGATTACATGCATTTCAGGATATACGGCAGTGGGAGACACTGAATCCACTTGCCAAAGCGGAACTTGGACTCCAGTCATATCAACTACTGTGTGTGGTGAGTTACAAGCATGTGTATACGGTTTCCACTTTTTTGAAGTTTGGACTAGAAGAATATTAGGATGACCAATGGACGTTATGGTCCCACACCACCAAATTAGTTCCCTATTGCTTTGTGTGGTTAAGAGGTCAAGTTTGTGTTAATTTGATTCACCTTTAGAAGAAACTGGTTCAATCAAATCATTCTTTTTAATGAAGATCAAGATGTCTTCGGCTTAAAAACCATCATTGTTGTTGGGCGTAACCAACATATTTTCTCTTGCTAGGGGCCAATTACATCTATCTTAGGTACGACAGGCTGCCTATATCCTAAGATCAGGGATTTCAGCTCTAAATTGTTGGAAACAGTGAAATCGTGTATAATGATACCATTCAAGAAAAAGATAAAGATTTTGGGCCTAATGTGGAGGAAAAAACCTACAAATTCCAAATTATGAAACATTTAGGTACATTTACAGCACCTTTTACTTTTTCTAGGATGTTATATTTAGACTTATGGTGGGGTCAATCTTAATTTCAAACACTGCTGTGAATTGTCAGAATGTAAAATATTATTTGGTGGTGTGCACTCTTATAGTAAGAATCGGTCAAATGATAACATGCTGCTTTGTTTCAATTCAATCGGTTTGATTTCATTAATAACAGCGCGCATTTTCAGAAAATTGTAGAAAAACTGAAGATATTCTATTGAGATTTGGTTCGCCAAACTCTGATACATTAATATGAACGTAGTGACTTACTTTTTAGTATAACGTAGTAATTATACTCGTTCAAACATATACATTTAATCTATTTTATAGAGCAATCATGTACACCGATAGCCGTACCAGCAAATGGAGCACTTGACCCAGCTGGTACAGACCCCATCATTCACCTTGGAACGCTAGGGATTACATGCATTTCAGGATATACGGCAGTGGGAGACACTGAATCCACTTGCCAAAGCGGAACTTGGACTCCAGTCATATCAACTACTGTGTGTGGTGAGTTACAAGCATGTGTATACGGTTTCCACTTTTTTGAAATTTGGACTAGAAGAATATTAGGATGACCAATGGACGTTATGGTCCCACACCACCAAATTAGTTCCCTATTGCTTTGTGTGGTTAAGAGGTCAAGTTTGTGTTAATTTGATTCACCTTTAGAGGAAACTGGTTCAATCAAATCATTCTTTTTAATGAAGATCAAGATGTCTTCGGCTTAAAAACCATCATTTTTGTTGGGCGTAACCAACATATTTTCTCTTGCTAGGGGCCAATTACATCTATCTTAGGTACGACAGGCTGCCTATATCCTAAGATCAGGGATTTCAGCTCTAAATTGTTGGAAACAGTGAAATCGTGTATAATGATACCATTCAAGAAAAAGATAAAGATTTTGGGCCTAATGTGGAGGAAATAACCTACAAATTCCAAATTATGAAACATTTAGGTACATTTACAGCACCTTTTACTTTGTCTAGGATGTTATATTTAGACTTATGGTGGGGTCAATCTTAATTTCAAACACTGCTGTGAATTGTCAGAATGTAAAATATTATTTGGTGGTGTGTACTCTTATAGTAAGAATCGGTCAAATGATAACATGCTGCTTTGTTTCAATTCAATCGGTTTGATTTCATTAATAACAGCGCGCATTTTCAGAAAATTGTAGAAAAACTGAAGATATTCTATTGAGATTTGGTTCGCCAAACTCTGATTCATTAATATGAACGTAGTGACTTACTTTTTAGTATAACGTAGTAATTATACTCGTTCAAACATATACATTTAATCTATTTTATAGAGCAATCATGTACACCGATAGCCGTACCAGAAAATGGAGCACTTGACCCAGCTGGTACAGACCCCATCATTCACCTTGGAACGCTAGGGATTACATGCATTTCAGGATATACGGCAGTGGGAGACACTGAATCCACTTGCCAAAGCGGAACTTGGACTCCAGTCATATCAACTACTGTGTGTGGTGAGTTACAAGCATGTGTATACGGTTTCCACTTTTTTGAAGTTTGGACTAGAAGAATATTAGGATGACCAATGGACGTTATGGTCCCACACCACCAAATTAGTTCCCTATTGCTTTGTGTGGTTAAGAGGTCAAGTTTGTGTTAATTTGATTCACCTTTAGAGGAAACTGGTTCAATCAAATCATTCTTTTTAATGAAGATCAAGATGTCTTCGGCTTAAAAACCATCATTTTTGTTGGGCGTAACCAACATATTTTCTCTTGCTAGGGGCCAATTACATCTATCTTAGGTACGACAGGCTGCCTATATCCTAAGATCAGGGATTTCAGCTCTAAATTGTTGGAAACAGTGAAATCGTGTATAATGATACCATTCAAGAAAAAGATAAAGATTTTGGGCCTAATGTGGAGGAAAAAACCTACAAATTCCAAATTATGAAACATTTAGGTACATTTACAGCACCTTTTACTTTTTCTAGGATGTTATATTTAGACTTATGGTGGGGTCAATCTTAATTTCAAACACTGCTGTGAATTGTCAGAATGTAAAATATTATTTGGTGGTGTGCACTCTTATAGTAAGAATCGGTCAAATGATAACATGCTGCTTTGTTTCAATTCAATCGGTTTGATTTCATTAATAACAGCGCGCATTTTCAGAAAATTGTAGAAAAACTGAAGATATTCTATTGAGATTTGGTTCGCCAAACTCTGATTCATTAATATGAACGTAGTGACTTACTTTTTAGTATAACGTAGTAATTATACTCGTTCAAACATATACATTTAATCTATTTTATAGAGCAATCATGTACACCGATAGCCGTACCAGCAAATGGAGCACTTGACCCAGCTGGTACAGACCCCATCATTCACCTTGGAACGCTAGGGATTACATGCATTTCAGGATATACGGCAGTGGGAGACACTGAATCCACTTGCCAAAGCGGAACTTGGACTCCAGTCATATCAACTACTGCGTGTGGTGAGTTACAAGCATGTGTATACGGTTTCCACTTTTTTGAAGTTTGGACTAGAAGAATATTAGGATGACCAATGGACGTTATGGTCCCACACCACCAAATTAGTTCCCTATTGCTTTGTGTGGTTAAGAGGTCAAGTTTGTGTTAATTTGATTCACCTTTAGAGGAAACTGGTTCAATCAAATCATTCTTTTTAATGAAGATCAAGATGTCTTCGGCTTAAAAACCATCATTTTTGTTGGGCGTAACCAACATATTTTCTCTTGCTAGGGGCCAATTACATCTATCTTAGGTACGACAGGCTGCCTATATCCTAAGATCAGGGATTTCAGCTCTAAATTGTTGGAAACAGTGAAATCGTGTATAATGATACCATTCAAGAAAAAGATAAAGATTTTGGGCCTAATGTGGAGGAAATAACCTACAAATTCCAAATTATGAAACATTTAGGTACATTTACAGCACCTTTTACTTTTTCTAGGATGTTATATTTAGACTTATGGTGGGGTCAATCTTAATTTCAAACACTGCTGTGAATTGTCAGAATGTAAAATATTATTTGGTGGTGTGCACTCTTATAGTAAGAATCGGTCAAATGATAACATGCTGCTTTGTTTCAATTCAATCGGTTTGATTTCATTAATAACAGCGCGCATTTTCAGAAAATTGTAGAAAAACTGAAGATATTCTATTGAGATTTGGTTCGCCAAACTCTGATTCATTAATATGAACGTAGTGACTTACTTTTTAGTATAACGTAGTAATTATACTCGTTCAAACATATACATTTAATACATTTTATAGAGCAATCATGTACACCGATAGCCGTACCAGCAAATGGAGCACTTGACCCAGCTGGTACAGACCCCATCATTCACCTTGGAACGCTAGGGATTACATGCATTTCAGGATATACGGCAGTGGGAGACACTGAATCCACTTGCCAAAGCGGAACTTGGACTCCAGTCATATCAACTACTGTGTGTGGTGAGTTACAAGCATGTGTATACGGTTTCCACTTTTTTGAAATTTGGACTAGAAGAATATTAGGATGACCAATGGACGTTATGGTCCCACACCACCAAATTAGTTCCCTATTGCTTTGTGTGGTTAAGAGGTCAAGTTTGTGTTAATTTGATTCACCTTTAGAGGAAACTGGTTCAATCAAATCATTCTTTTTAATGAAGATCAAGATGTCTTCGGCTTAAAAACCATCATTTTTGTTGGGCGTAACCAACATATTTTCTCTTGCTAGGGGCCAATTACATCTATCTTAGGTACGACAGGCTGCCTATATCCTAAGATCAGGGATTTCAGCTCTAAATTGTTGGAAACAGTGAAATCGTGTATAATGATACCATTCAAGAAAAAGATAAAGATTTTGGGCCTAATGTGGAGGAAATAACCTACAAATTCCAAATTATGAAACATTTAGGTACATTTACAGCACCTTTTACTTTGTCTAGGATGTTATATTTAGACTTATGGTGGGGTCAATCTTAATTTCAAACACTGCTGTGAATTGTCAGAATGTAAAATATTATTTGGTGGTGTGTACTCTTATAGTAAGAATCGGTCAAATGATAACATGCTGCTTTGTTTCAATTCAATCGGTTTGATTTCATTAATAACAGCGCGCATTTTCAGAAAATTGTAGAAAAACTGAAGATATTCTATTGAGATTTGGTTCGCCAAACTCTGATTCATTAATATGAACGTAGTGACTTACTTTTTAGTATAACGTAGTAATTATACTCGTTCAAACATATACATTTAATCTATTTTATAGAGCAATCATGTACACCGATAGCCGTACCAGAAAATGGAGCACTTGACCCAGCTGGTACAGACCCCATCATTCACCTTGGAACGCTAGGGATTACATGCATTTCAGGATATACGGCAGTGGGAGACACTGAATCCACTTGCCAAAGCGGAACTTGGACTCCAGTCATATCAACTACTGTGTGTGGTGAGTTACAAGCATGTGTATACGGTTTCCACTTTTTTGAAGTTTGGACTAGAAGAATATTAGGATGACCAATGGACGTTATGGTCCCACACCACCAAATTAGTTCCCTATTGCTTTGTGTGGTTAAGAGGTCAAGTTTGTGTTAATTTGATTCACCTTTAGAAGAAACTGGTTCAATCAAATCATTCTTTTTAATGAAGATCAAGATGTCTTCGGCTTAAAAACCATCATTGTTGTTGGGCGTAACCAACATATTTTCTCTTGCTAGGGGCCAATTACATCTATCTTAGGTACGACAGGCTGCCTATATCCTAAGATCAGGGATTTCAGCTCTAAATTGTTGGAAACAGTGAAATCGTGTATAATGATACCATTCAAGAAAAAGATAAAGATTTTGGGCCTAATATGGAGTAAATAACCTACAAATTCCAAATTATGAAACATTTAGGTACATTTACAGCACCTTTTACTTTGTCTAGGATGTTATATTTAGACTTATGGTGGGGTCAATCTTAATTTCAAACACTGCTGTGAATTGTCAGAATGTAAAATATTATTTGGTGGTGTGTACTCTTATAGTAAGAATCGGTCAAATGATAACATGCTGCTTTGTTTCAATTCAATCGGTTTGATTTCATTAATAACAGCGCGCATTTTCAGAAAATTGTAGAAAAACTGAAGATATTCTATTGAGATTTGGTTCGCCAAACTCTGATTCATTAATATGAACGTAGTGACTTACTTTTTAGTATAACGTAGTAATTATACTCGTTCAAACATATACATTTAATCTATTTTATAGAGCAATCATGTACACCGATAGCCGTACCAGAAAATGGAGCACTTGACCCAGCTGGTACAGACCCCATCATTCACCTTGGAACGCTAGGGATTACATGCATTTCAGGATATACGGCAGTGGGAGACACTGAATCCACTTGCCAAAGCGGAACTTGGACTCCAGTCATATCAACTACTGTGTGTGGTGAGTTACAAGCATGTGTATACGGTTTCCACTTTTTTGAAGTTTGGACTAGAAGAATATTAGGATGACCAATGGACGTTATGGTCCCACACCACCAAATTAGTTCCCTATTGCTTTGTGTGGTTAAGAGGTCAAGTTTGTGTTAATTTGATTCACCTTTAGAAGAAACTGGTTCAATCAAATCATTCTTTTTAATGAAGATCAAGATGTCTTCGGCTTAAAAACCATCATTGTTGTTGGGCGTAACCAACATATTTTCTCTTGCTAGGGGCCAATTACATCTATCTTAGGTACGACAGGCTGCCTATATCCTAAGATCAGGGATTTCAGCTCTAAATTGTTGGAAACAGTGAAATCGTGTATAATGATACCATTCAAGAAAAAGATAAAGATTTTGGGCCTAATATGGAGTAAATAACCTACAAATTCCAAATTATGAAACATTTAGGTACATTTACAGCACCTTTTACTTTTTCTAGGATGTTATATTTATACTTATGGTGGGGTCAATCTTAATTTCAAACACTGCTGTGAATTGTCAGAATGTAAAATATTATTTGGTGGTGTGCACTCTTATAGTAAGAATCGGTCAAATGATAACATGCTGCTTTGTTTCAATTCAATTGGTTTGATTTCATTAATAACAGCGCGCATTTTCAGAAAATTGTAGAAAAACTGAAGATATTCTATTGAGATTTGGTTCGCCAAACTCTGATTCATTAATATGAACGTAGTGACTTACTTTTTAGTATAACGTAGTAATTATACTCGTTCAAACATATACATTTAATCTATTTTATAGAGCAATCATGTACACCGATAGCCGTACCAGAAAATGGAGCACTTGACCCAGCTGGTACAGACCCCATCATTCACCTTGGAACGCTAGGGATTACATGCATTTCAGGATATACGGCAGTGGGAGACACTGAATCCACTTGCCAAAGCGGAACTTGGACTCCAGTCATATCAACTACTGTGTGTGGTGAGTTACAAGCATGTGTATAGGGTTTCCGCTTTTTTGAAGTTTGGACTAGAAGAATATTAGGATGACCAATGGACGTTATGGTCCCACACCACCAAATTAGTTCCCTATTGCTTTGTGTGGTTAAGAGGTCAAGTTTGTGTTAATTTGATTCACCTTTAGAGGAAACTGGTTCAATCAAATCATTCTTTTTAATGAAGATCAAGATGTCTTCGGCTTAAAAACCATCATTTTTGTTGGGCGTAACCAACATATTTTCTCTTGCTAGGGGCCAATTACATCTATCTTAGGTACGACAGGCTGCCTATATCCTAAGATCAGGGATTTCAGCTCTAAATTGTTGGAAACAGTGAAATCGTGTATAATGATACCATTCAAGAAAAAGATAAAGATGTTGGGCCTAATGTGGAGGAAATAACCTACAAATTCCAAATTATGAAACATTTAGGTACATTTACAGCACCTTTTACTTTTTCTAGGATGTTATATTTAGACTTATGGTGGGGTCAATCTTAATTTCAAATACTGCTGTGAATTGTCAGAATGTAAAATATTATTTGGTGGTGTGCACTCTTATAGTAAGAATCGGTCAAATGATAACATGCTGCTTTGTTTCAATTCAATCGGTTTGATTTCATTAATAACAGCGCGCATTTTCAGAAAATTGTAGAAAAACTGAAGATATTCTATTGAGATTTGGTTCGCCAAACTCTGATTCATTAATATAAACGTAGTGACTTACTTTTTAGTATAACGTAGTAATTATACTCGTTCAAACATATACATTTACTCTATTTTATAGAGCAATCATGTACACCGATAGCCGTACCAGCAAATGGAGCACTTGACCCAGCTGGTACAGACCCCATCATACACCTTGGAACGCTAGGGATTACATGCATTTCAGGATATACGGCAGTGGGAGACACTGAATCCACTTGCCAAAGCGGAACTTGGACTCCAGTCATATCAACTACTGTGTGTGGTGAGTAACAAGCATGTGTATACGGTTTCCACTTTTTTGAAGTTTGGACTAGAAGAATATTAGGATGACCAATGGACGTTATGGTCCCACACCATCAAATTAGTTTCCTATTGCTTTGTGTGGTTAAGAGGTCAAGTTTGTGTTAATTTCGTTCACCTTTAGAGGAAACTGGTTCAATCAAATCATTCTTTTTAATGAAGATCAAGATGTCTTCGGCTTAAAAACCATCATTTTTGTTGGGCGTAACCAACATATTTTCGCTTGCTAGGGGCCAATTACATCTATCTAAGGTACGACAGGCTGCCTATATCCTAAGATCAGGGAGTTCAGCTCTAAATTGTTGGAAACAGTGAAATCGTGTATAATGATACCATTCAAGAAAAAGATAAAGATTTTGGGCCTAATGTGGAGGAAATAACCTACAAATTCCAAATTATGAAACATTTAGGTACATTTACAGCACCTTTTACTTTTTCTAGGTTGTTATATTTAGACTTATGGTGGGGTCAATCTTAATTTCAAACACTGCTGTGAATTGTCAGAATGTAAAATATTATTTGGTGGTGTGCACTCTTATAGTAAGAATCAGTCAAATGATAACATGCTGCTTTGTTTCAATTCAATCGGTTTGATTTCATTAATAACAGCGCGCATTTTCAGAAAATTGTAGAAAAACTGAAGATATTCTATTGAGATTTGGTTCGCCAAACTCTGATTCATTAATATGAACGTAGTGACTTACTTTTTAGTATAACGTAGTAATTATACTCGTTCAAACATATACATTTAATCTATTTTATAGAGCAATCATGTACACCGATAGCCGTACCAGCAAATGGAGCACTTGACCCAGCTGGTACAGACCCCATCATTCACCTTGGAACGCTAGGGATTACATGCATTTCAGGATATACGGCAGTGGGAGACACTGAATCCACTTGCCAAAGCGGAACTTGGAATCCAGTCATATCAACTACTGTGTGTGGTGAGTTACAAGCATGTGTATACGGTTTCCACTTTTTTGAAGTTTGGACTAGAAGAATATTAGGATGACCAATGGACGTTATGGTCCCACACCACCAAATTAGTTCCCTATTGCTTTGTGTGGTTAAGAGGTCAAGTTTGTGTTAATTTGATTTACCTTTAGAGGAAACTGGTTCAATCAAATCATTCTTTTTAATGAAGATCAAGATGTCTTCGGCTTAAAAAACATCATTTTTGTTGGGCGTAACCAACATGTTTTCTCTTGCTAGGGGCCAATTACATCTATCTTAGGTACGACAGGCTGCCTATATCCTAAGATCAGGGATTTCAGCTCTAAATTGTTGGAAACAGTGAAATCGTGTATAATGATACCATTCAAGAAAAAGATAAAGATGTTGGGCCTAATGTGGAGGAAATAACCTACAAATTCCAAATTATGAAACATTTAGGTACATTTACAGCACCTTTTACTTTTTCTAGGATGTTATATTTAGACTTATGGTGGGGTCAATCTTAATTTCAAACACTGCTGTGAATTGTCAGAATGTAAAATATTATTTGGTGGTGTGCACTCATATAGTAAGAATCGGTCAAATGATAACATGCTGCTTTGTTTCAATTCAATCGGTTTGATTTAATTAATAACAGCGCGCATTTTCAGAAAATTTTAGAAAAACTGAAGATATTCTATTGAGATTTGGTTCGCCAAACTCTGATTCATTAACATAAACGTAGTGACTTACTTTTTAGTATAACGTAGTAATTATACTCGTTCAAACATATACATTTAATCTATTTTATAGAGCAATCATGTACACCGATAGCCGTACCAGCAAATGGAGCACTTGACCCAGCTGGTACAGACCCCATCATTCACCTTGGAACGCTAGGGATTACATGCATTTCAGGATATACGGCAGTGGGAGACACTGAATCCACTTGCCAAAGCGGAACTTGGACTCCAGTCATATCAACTACTGTGTGTGGTGAGTTACAAGCATGTGTATACGGTTTCCACTTTTTTGAAGTTTGGACTAGAAGAATATTAGGATGACCAATGGACGTTATGGTCCCACACCACCAAATTAGTTCCCTATTGCTTTGTGTGGTTAAGAGGTCAAGTTTGTGTTAATTTGATTTACCTTTAGAGGAAACTGGTTCAATCAAATCATTCTTTTTAATGAAGATCAAGATGTCTTCGGCTTAAAAAAAATCATTTTTGTTGGGCGTAACCAACATATTTTCTCTTGCTAGGGGCCAATTACATTTATCTTAGGTACGACAGGCTGCCTATATCCTAAGATCAGGGATTTCAGCTCTAAATTGTTGGAAACAGTGAAATCGTGTATAATGATACCATTCAAGAAAAAGATAAAGATGTTGGGCCTAATGTGAAGGAAATAACCTACAAATTCCAAATTATGAAACATTTAGGTACATTTACAGCACCTTTTACTTTTTCTAGGATGTTATATTTAGACTTATGGTGGGGTCAATCTTAATTTCAAACACTGCTGTGAATTGTCAGAATGTAAAATATTATTTGGTGGTGTGCACTCTTATAGTAAGAATCGGTCAAATGATAGCATGCTGCTTTGTTTCAATTCAATTGGTTTGATTTCATTAATAACAGCGCGCATTTTCAGAAAATTGTAGAAAAACTGAAGATATACTATTGAGATTTGGTTCGCCAAACTCTGATTCATTAATATGAACGTAGTGACTTACTTTTTAGTATAACGTAGTAATTATACTCGTCCAAACCTTGCAACGCTAACGATTATGTGCGTTGGAGATTATACGGCAGTGGGAGAGACTGAAACCACTTGCGAAAGCGGCACTTTCAATCCAGACATATCAGCTACTGTTTGTGGTGAGTTCTATGCATGTGTATACGGTTTCCACTTTTTTGAAGTTTGGACTAGAAGAATATTAGGATGACCAATGGACGTTATGGTCCCATACCACCAGATTAGTTCCCTATTGCTTTGTGTGGTTAAGAGGTCAAGTTTGTGTTAATATTTTTCACCTTTAGAGGAAACTGGTTCATTCAAATCATTGTTTTTAATGAAGATCAAGATGTCTTTTGCTGCTTAAAACCCATCATTTTTGTTGGGCGTAACCAGCCTTTTTTTTCTCGCTAAGGGCCAATTATATCTATCTTAGGTACGGCAGGATGTCTATATCTTAAGATCAGGGATTTTAGCTCTAATTTGGGGAAACAGTGAAATCGTGTATAATGATACCATTCAAGAAAAAGCTACATATTTTGGGCCTAATGTGGAGGAAATAACCTACAAATGCCAAATTATGAAACATGTATGTACATTAACAGCACCTTTTACCTTTTCTAGGATGTTATATTTAGACTTATGATGGGGTCAATCTTAATTTTAAACACTGCCGGGAATTGTCAGAATGCAAAATATTAGTTGGTGGTGTGCACTCTTATAGTAAGAATCGGTCAAAATGATAACATGCTGCTTCGTTTCAATTCAATCGGTTTGATTTAATTAATCACAGCGCGCATTTGTTTAGAAAATTGTAAAAAAAATAAAGATATTCTATTGAAATTTGGTGTGTCAAACTCTGATTCATTGATATGAACGTAGTGACTTACTTTTTAGTATAACGTAGTAATTATACTCGTCCAAACATATACATTTAATCTATTTCATAGCGGCATCATGTACACCGATACCCGTACCAGAACACGGAGCACTTGTCCCAGCTGGTTCAGACCCCATCATTAACCTTGCAACGCTAACGATTATGTGCGTTGGAGACTATACGGCAGTGGGAGAGACTGAAACCACTTGCGAAAGCGGCACTTTCAATCCAGACATATCAGCTACTGTTTGTGGTGAGTTCTATGCATGTGTATACGGTTTCCACTTTTTTGAAGTTTGGACTAGAAGAATATTAGGATGACCAATGGACGTTATGGTCCCATACCACCAGATTAGTTCCCTCCCTATTGCTTTGTGTGGTTAAGAGGTCAAGTTTGTGTTAATATTTTTCACATTTAGAGGAAACTGGTTCATTCAAATCATTGTTTTTAATGAAGATCAAGATGTCTTCTGCTGCTTAAAACCCATCATTTTTGTTGAGCGTAACCAGCCTTTTTTTTCTCGATAAGGGCCAATTATATCTATCTTAGGTACGGCAGGATGTCTATATCTTAAGATCAGGGATTTTAGCTCTAATTTGGGGAAACAGTGAAATCGTGTATAATGATACCATTCAAGAAAAAGCTACATATTTTGGGCCTAATGTGGAGGAAATAACCTACAAATGCCAAATTATGAAACATGTATGTACATTAACAGCACCTTTTACCTTTTCTAGGATGTTATATTTAGACTTATGGTGGGGTCAATCTTAATTTTTAAACACTGCCGGGAATTGTCAGAATGCAAAATATTAGTTGGTGGTGTGCACTCTTATAGTAAGAATCGGTCAAAATGATAACATGCTGCTTCGTTTTAATTCAATCGGTTTGATTTAATTAATCACAGCGCGCATTTGTTTAGAAAATTGTAAAAAAAATAAAGATATTCTATTGAAATTTGGTGTGTCAAACTCTGATTCATTGATATGAACGTAGTGACTTACTTTTTAGTATAACGTAGTAATTATACTCGTCCAAACATATACATTTAATCTATTTCATAGCGGCATCATGTACACCGATACCCGTACCAGAAAACGGAGCACTTGTCCCAGCTGGTTCAGACCCCATCATTAACCTTGCAACGCTAACGATTATGTGCGTTGGAGATTATACGGCAGTGGGAGAGACTGAAACCACTTGCGAAAGCGGCACTTTCAATCCAGACATATCAGCTACTGTTTGTGGTGAGTTCTATGCATGTGTATACGGTTTCCACTTTTTTGAAGTTTGGACTAGAAGAATATTAGGATGACCAATGGACGTTATGGTCCCATACCACCAGATTAGTTCCCTATTGCTTTGTGTGGTTAAGAGGTCAAGTTTGTGTTAATATTTTTCACCTTTAGAGGAAACTGGTTCATTCAAATCATTGTTTTTAATGAAGATCAAGATGTCTTTTGCTGCTTAAAACCCATCATTTTTGTTGGGCGTAACCAGCCTTTTTTTTTCTCGCTAAGGGCCAATTATATCTATCTTAGGTACGGCAGGATGTCTATATCTTAAGATCAGGGATTTTAGCTCTAATTTGGGGAAACAGTGAAATCGTGTATAATGATACCATTCAAGAAAAAGCTACATATTTTGGGCCTAATGTGGAGGAAATAACCTACAAATGCCAAATTATGAAACATGTATGTACATTAACAGCACCTTTTACCTTTTCTAGGATGTTATATTTAGACTTATGATGGGGTCAATCTTAATTTTAAACACTGCCGGGAATTGTCAGAATGCAAAATATTAGTTGGTGGTGTGCACTCTTATAGTAAGAATCGGTCAAAATGATAACATGCTGCTTCGTTTCAATTCAATCGGTTTGATTTAATTAATCACAGCGCGCATTTGTTTAGAAAATTGTAAAAAAAATAAAGATATTCTATTGAAATTTGGTGTGTCAAACTCTGATTCATTGATATGAACGTAGTGACTTACTTTTTAGTATAACGTAGTAATTATACTCGTCCAAACATATACATTTAATCTATTTCATAGCGGCATCATGTACACCGATACCCGTACCAGAACACGGAGCACTTGTCCCAGCTGGTTCAGACCCCATCATTAACCTTGCAACGCTAACGATTATGTGCGTTGGAGACTATACGGCAGTGGGAGAGACTGAAACCACTTGCGAAAGCGGCACTTTCAATCCAGACATATCAGCTACTGTTTGTGGTGAGTTCTATGCATGTGTATACGGTTTCCACTTTTTTGAAGTTTGGACTAGAAGAATATTAGGATGACCAATGGACGTTATGGTCCCATACCACCAGATTAGTTCCCTCCCTATTGCTTTGTGTGGTTAAGAGGTCAAGTTTGTGTTAATATTTTTCACCTTTAGAGGAAACTGGTTCATTCAAATCATTGTTTTTAATGAAGATCAAGATGTCTTCTGCTGCTTAAAACCCATCATTTTTGTTGAGCGTAACCAGCCTTTTTTTTCTCGCTAAGGGCCAATTATATCTATCTTAGGTACGGCAGGATGTCTATATCTTAAGATCAGGGATTTTAGCTCTAATTTGGGGAAACAGTGAAATCGTGTATAATGATACCATTCAAGAAAAAGCTACATATTTTGGGCCTAATGTGGAGGAAATAACCTACAAATGCCAAATTATGAAACATGTATGTACATTAACAGCACCTTTTACCTTTTCTAGGATGTTATATTTAGACTTATGGTGGGGTCAATCTTAATTTTAAACACTGCCGGGAATTGTCAGAATGCAAAATATTAGTTGGTGGTGTGCACTCTTATAGTAAGAATCGGTCAAAATGATAACATGCTGCTTCGTTTCAATTCAATCGGTTTGATTTAATTAATCACAGCGCGCATTTGTTTAGAAAATTGTAAAAAAAATAAAGATATTCTATTGAAATTTGGTGTGTCAACGTAGTAATTATACTCGTCCAAACATATACATTTAATCTATTTCATAGCGGCATCATGTACACCGATACCCGTACCAGAAAACGGAGCACTTGTCCCAGCTGGTTCAGACCCCATCATTAACCTTGCAACGCTAACGATTATGTGCGTTGGAGACTATACGGCAGTGGGAGAGACTGAAACCACTTGCGAAAGCGGCTCTTTCAATCCAGACATATCAGCTACTGTTTGTGGTGAGTTCTATGCATGTGCATACGGTTTCCACTTTTTTGAAGTTTGGGCTAGAAGAATATTAGGATGACCAATGGACGTTATGGTCCCATACCACCAGATTAGTTCCCTATTGCTTTGTGTGGTTAAGAGGTCAAGTTTGTGTTAATATTTTTCACCTTTAGAGGAAACTGGTTTATTCAAATCATTGTTTTTAATGAAGATCAAGATGTCTTCTGCTGCTTAAAACCCATCATTTTTGTTGGGCGTAACCAGGCTTTTTTTTCTCGCTAAGGGCCAATTATATCTATCTTAGGTACGGCAGGCTGTCTATATCTTAAGATCAGGGATTTTAGCTCTAATTTGGGGAAACAGTGAAATCATGTATAATGATACCATTCAAGAAAAAGCTACATATTTTGGGCCTAATGTGGAGGAAATAACCTACAAATGCCAAATTATGAAACATGTATGTACATTAACAGCACCTTTTTCCTTTTCTAGGATGTTATATTTAGACTTATGGTGGGGTCAATCTTAATTTTAAACACTGCCGGGAATTGTCAGAATGCAAAATATTAGTTGGTGGTGTGCACTCTTATAGTAAGAATCGGTCAAAATGATAACATGCTGCTTCGTTTCAATTCAATCGGTTTGATTTAATTAATCACAGCGCGCATTTGTTTAGAAAATTGTAAAAAAAATAAAGATATTCTATTGAAATTTGGTGTGTCAAACTCTGATTCATTGATATGAACGTAGTGACTTACTTTTTAGTATAACGTAGTAATTATACTCGTCCAAACATATACATTTAATCTATTTCATAGCGGCATCATGTACACCGATACCCGTACCAGAAAACGGATCACTTGTCCCAGCTGGTTCAGACCCCATCATTAACCTTGCAACGCTAACGATTATGTGCGTTGGAGACTATACGGCAGTGGGAGAGACTGAAACCACTTGCGAAAGCGGCACTTTCAATCCAGACATATCAGCTACTGTTTGTGGTGAGTTCTATGCATGTGTATACGGTTTCCACTTTTTTGAAGTTTGGACTAGAAGAATATTAGGATGACCAATGGACGTTATGGTCCCATACCACCAGATTAGTTCCCTATTGCTTTGTGTGGTTAAGAGGTCAAGTTTGTGTTAATATTTTTCACCTTTAGAGGAAACTGGTTCATTCAAATCATTGTTTTTAATGAAGATCAAGATGTCTTCTGCTGCTTAAAACCCATCATTTTTGTTGGGCGTAACCAGCCTTTTTTTCTCGCTAAGGGCCAATTATATCTATCTTAGGTACGGCAGGATGTCTATATCTTAAGATCAGGGATTTTAGCTCTAATTTGGGGAAACAGTGAAATCGTGTATAATGATACCATTCAAGAAAAAGCTACATATTTTGGGCCTAATGTGGAGGAAATAACCTACAAATGCCAAATTATGAAACATGTATGTACATTAACAGCACCTTTTACCTTTTCTAGGATGTTATATTTAGACTTATGGTGTGGTCAATCTTAATTTTAAACACTGCCGGGAATTGTCAGAATGCAAAATATTAGTTGGTGGTGTGCACTCTTATAGTAAGAATCGGTCAAAATGATAACATGCTGCTTCGTTTCAATTCAATCGGTTTGATTTAATTAATCACAGCGCGCATTTGTTTAGAAAATTGTAAAAAAAATAAAGATATTCTATTGAAATTTGGTGTGTCAAACTCTGATTCATTGATATGAACGTAGTGACTTACTTTTTAGTATAACGTAGTAATTATACTCGTCCAAACATATACATTTAATCTATTTCATAGCGGCATCATGTACACCGATACCCGTACCAGAAAACGGAGCACTTGTCCCAGCTGGTTCAGACCCCATCATTAACCTTGCAACGCTAACGATTATGTGCGTTGGAGACTATACGGCAGTGGGAGAGACTGAAACCACTTGCGAAAGCGGCACTTTCAATCCAGACATATCAGCTACTGTTTGTGGTGAGTTCTATGCATGTGTATACGGTTTCCACTTTTTTGAAGTTTGGACTAGAAGAATATTAGGATGACCAATGGACGTTATGGTCCCATACCACCAGATTAGTTCCCTATTGCTTTGTGTGGTTAAGAGGTCAAGTTTGTGTTAATATTTTTCACCTTTAGAGGAAACTGGTTTATTCAAATCATTGTTTTTAATGAAGATCAAGATGTCTTCTGCTGCTTAAAACCCATCATTTTTGTTGGGCGTAACCAGGCTTTTTTTTTTCTCGCTAAGGGCCAATTATATCTATCTTAGGTACGGCAGGCTGTCTATATCTTAAGATCAGGGATTTTAGCTCTAATTTGGGGAAACAGTGAAATCGTGTATAATGATACCATTCAAGAAAAAGCTACATATTTTGGGCCTAATGTGGAGGAAATAACCTACAAATGCCAAATTATGAAACATGTATGTACATTAACAGCACCTTTTTCCTTTTCTAGGATGTTATATTTAGACTTATGGTGGGGTCAATCTTAATTTTAAACACTGCCGGGAATTGTCAGAATGCAAAATATTAGTTGGTGGTGTGCACTCTTATAGTAAGAATCGGTCAAAATGATAACATGCTGCTTCGTTTCAATTCAATCGGTTTGATTTAATTAATCACAGCGCGCATTTGTTTAGAAAATTGTAAAAAAAATAAAGATATTCTATTGAAATTTGGTGTGTCAAACTCTGATTCATTGATATGAACGTAGTGACTTACTTTTTAGTATAACGTAGTAATTATACTCGTCCAAACATATACATTTAATCTATTTCATAGCGGCATCATGTACACCGATACCCGTACCAGAAAACGGAGCACTTGTCCCAGCTGGTTCAGACCCCATCATTAACCTTGCAACGCTAACGATTATGTGCGTTGGAGACTATACGGCAGTGGGAGAGACTGAAACCACTTGCGAAAGCGGCACTTTCAATCCAGACATATCAGCTACTGTTTGTGGTGAGTTCTATGCATGTGTATACGGTTTCCACTTTTTTGAAGTTTGGACTAGAAGAATATTAGGATGACCAATGGACGTTATGGTCCCATACCACCAGATTAGTTCCCTATTGCTTTGTGTGGTTAAGAGGTCAAGTTTGTGTTAATATTTTTCACCTTTAGAGGAAACTGGTTCATTCAAATCATTGTTTTTAATGAAGATCAAGATGTCTTCTGCTGCTTAAAACCCATCATTTTTGTTGGGCGTAACCAGCCTTTTTTTCTCGCTAAGGGCCAATTATATCTATCTTAGGTACGGCAGGATGTCTATATCTTAAGATCAGGGATTTTAGCTCTAATTTGGGGAAACAGTGAAATCGTGTATAATGATACCATTCAAGAAAAAGCTACATATTTTGGGCCTAATGTGGAGGAAATAACCTACAAATGCCAAATTATGAAACATGTATGTACATTAACAGCACCTTTTACCTTTTCTAGGATGTTATATTTAGACTTATGGTGTGGTCAATCTTAATTTTAAACACTGCCGGGAATTGTCAGAATGCAAAATATTAGTTGGTGGTGTGCACTCTTATAGTAAGAATCGGTCAAAATGATAACATGCTGCTTCGTTTCAATTCAATCGGTTTGATTTAATTAATCACAGCGCGCATTTGTTTAGAAAATTGTAAAAAAAATAAAGATATTCTATTGAAATTTGGTGTGTCAAACTCTGATTCATTGATATGAACGTAGTGACTTACTTTTTAGTATAACGTAGTAATTATACTCGTCCAAACATATACATTTAATCTATTTCATAGCGGCATCATGTACATCGATACCCGTACCAGAAAACGGAGCACTTGTCCCAGCTGGTTCAGACCCCATCATTAACCTTGCAACGCTAACGATTATGTGCGTTGGAGACTATATGGCAGTGGGAGAGACTGAAACCACTTGCGAAAGCGGCACTTACAATCCAGACATATCAGCTACTGTTTGTGGTGAGTTCTATGCATGTGTATACGGTTTCCACTTTTTTGAAGTTTGGACTAGAAGAATATTAGGATGACCAATGGACGTTATGGTCCCATACCACCAGATTAGTTCCCTATTGCTTTGTGTGGTTAAAGGTAGATGACCCGATCATATTCCGATTTTCAACTTGAAGTTTTCTATTCTACATGAAAGGTCATCCTTAAAAAAGTCGTGTTCCAAAGTTTGAGTTGCATAGCTCTAATGGTTCTTATTTTACACGCACAAGATGCTGTGAACTGTACCCATTGAGTAGTACACAAACTATATCGGTGGTATACCACCATTCGCGGTAATTCGACGTTATTTCATCGATTTCTCCGTAATTATACCGATTTAGGCCGTCAAATTTCAGTATGATGATGAGAAAAATACGAGCTTTCATATGATATGAAAATCTCCGTATGTTTGAAATAATTCTGTGTTACGAAAATGTGATCGGGTCATCTACCTTTAAGAGGTCAAGTTTGTGTTAATATTTTTCACCTTTAGAGGAAACTGGTACATTCAAATCATTGTTTTTAATGAAGATCAAGATGTCTTCTGCTGCTTAAAACCCATCATTTTTGTTGGGCGTAACCAGACTTTTTTTTTCTCGCTAAGGGCCAATTATATCTATCTTAGGTACGGCAGGATGTCTATATCTTAAGATCAGGGATTTTAGCTCTAATTTGGGGAAACAGTGAAATCGTGTATAATGATACCATTCAAGAAAAAGCTACATATGTTGGGCCTAATGTGGAGGAAATAACCTACAAATGCCAAATTATGAAACATGTATGTACATTAACAGCACCTTTTACCTTTTCTAGGATGTTATATTTAGACTTATGGTGGGGTCAATCTTAATTTTAAACACTGCCGGGAATTGTCAGAATGCAAAATATTAGTTGGTGGTGTGCACTCTTATAGTAAGAATCGGTCAAAATGATAACATGCTGCTTCGTTTCAATTCAATCGGTTTGATTTAATTAATCACAGCGCGCATTTGTTTAGAAAATTGTAAAAAAAATAAAGATATTCTATTAAAATTTGGTGTGTCAAACTCTGATTCATTGATATGAACGTAGTGACTTACTTTTTAGTATAACGTAGTAATTATACTCGTCCAAACATATACATTTAATCTATTTCATAGCGGCATCATGTACACCGATACCCGTACCAGAAAACGGAGCACTTGTCCCAGCTGGTTCAGACCCCATCATTAACCTTGCAACGCTAACGATTATGTGCGTTGGAGACTATACGGCAGTGGGAGAGACTGAAACCACTTGCGAAAGCGGCACTTTCAATCCAGACATATCAGCTACTGTTTGTGGTGAGTTCTATGCATGTGTATACGGTTTCCACTTTTTTGAAGTTTGGACTAGAAGAATATTAGGATGACCAATGGACGTTATGGTCCCATACCACCAGATTAGTTCCCTATTGCTTTGTGTGGTTAAGAGGTCAAGTTTGTGTTAATATTTTTCACCTTTAGAGGAAACTGGTTCATTCAAATCATTGTTTTTTAATGAAGATCAAGATGTCTTCTGCTGCTTAAAACCCATCATTTTTGTTGGGCGTAACCAGCCTTTTTTTTTCTCGTTAAGGGCCAATTATATCTATCTTAGGTACGGCAGGATGTCTATATCTTAAGATCAGGGATTTTAGCTCTAATTTTGGGAAACAGTGAAATCGTGTATAATGATACCATTCAAGAAAAAGCTACATATTTTGGGCCTAATGTGGAGGAAATAACCTACAAATGCCAAATTATGAAACATGTATGTACATTAACAGCACCTTTTACCTTTTCTAGGATGTTATATTTAGACTTATGGTGGGGTCAATCTTAATTTTAAACACTGCCGGGAATTGTCAGAATGCAAAATATTAGTTGGTGGTGTGCACTCTTATAGTAAGAATCGGTCAAAATGATAACATGCTGCTTCGTTTCAATTCAATCGGTTTGATTTAATTAATCACAGCGCGCATTTGTTTAGAAAATTGTAAAAAAAATAAAGATATTCTATTGAAATTTGGTGTGTCAAACTCTGATTCAATGATATGAACGTAGTGACTTACTTTTTAGTATAACGTAGTAATTATACTCGTCCAAACATATACATTTAATCTATTTCATAGCGGCATCATGTACACCGATACCCGTACCAGAAAACGGAGCACTTGTCCCAGCTGGTTCAGACCCCATCATTAACCTTGCAACGCTAACGATTATGTGCGTTGGAGACTATACGGCAGTGGGAGAGACTGAAACCACTTGCGAAAGCGGCACTTACAATCCAGACATATCAGCTACTGTTTGTGGTGAGTTCTATGCATGTGTATACGGTTTCCACTTTTTTGAAGTTTGGACTAGAAGAATATTAGGATGACCAATGGACGTTATGGTCCCATACCACCAGATTAGTTCCCTATTGCTTTGTGTGGTTAAGAGGTCAAGTTTGTGTTAATATTTTTCACCTTTAGAGGAAACTGGTACATTCAAATCATTGTTTTTAATGAAGATCAAGATGTCTTCTGCTGCTTAAAACCCATCATTTTTGTTGGGCGTAACCAGCCTTTTTTTTTCTCGCTAAGGGCCAATTATATCTATCTTAGGTACGGCAGGATGTCTATATCTTAAGATCAGGGATTTTAGCTCTAATTTGGGGAAACAGTGAAATCGTGTATAATGATACCATTCAAGAAAAAGCTACATATGTTGGGCCTAATGTGGAGGAAATAACCTACAAATGCCAAATTATGAAACATGTATGTACATTAACAGCACCTTTTACCTTTTCTAGGATGTTATATTTAGACTTATGGTGGGGTCAATCTTAATTTTAAACACTGCCGGGAATTGTCAGAATGCAAAATATTAGTTGGTGGTGTGCACTCTTATAGTAAGAATCGGTCAAAATGATAACATGCTGCTTCGTTTCAATTCAATCGGTTTGATTTAATTAATCACAGCGCGCATTTGTTTAGAAAATTGTAAAAAAAATAAAGATATTCTATTGAAATTTGGTGTGTCAAACTCTGATTCATTGATATGAACGTAGTGACTTACTTTTTAGTATAACGTAGTAATTATACTCGTCCAAACATATGCATTTAATCTATTTCATAGCGGCATCATGTACACCGATACCCGTACCAGAAAACGGAGCACTTGTCCCAGCTGGTTCAGACCCCATCATTAACCTTGCAACGCTAACGATTATGTGCGTTGGAGACTATACGGCAGTGGGAGAGACTGAAACCACTTGCGAAAGCGGCACTTTCAATCCAGACATATCAGCTACTGTTTGTGGTGAGTTCTATGCATGTGTATACGGTTTCCACTTTTTTGAAGTTTGGACTAGAAGAATATTAGGATGACCAATGGACGTTATGGTCCCATACCACCAGATTAGTTCCCTATTGCTTTGTGTGGTTAAGAGGTCAAGTTTGTGTTAATATTGTTCACCTTTAGAGGAAACTGGTTTATTCAAATCATTGTTTTTAATGAAGATCAAGATGTCTTCTGCTGCTTAAAACCCATCATTTTTGTTGGGCGTAACCAGCCTTTTTTCTCTCGCTAAGGGCCAATTATATCTATCTTAGGTACGGCAGGCTGTCTATATCTTAAGATCAGGGATTTTAGCTCTAATTTGGGGAAACAGTGAAATCGTGTATAATGATACCATTCAAGAAAAAGCTACATATTTTGGGCCTAATGTGGAGGAAATAACCTACAAATGCCAAATTATGAAACATGTTTGTACATTAACAGCACCTTTTACCTTTTCTAGGATGTTATATTTAGACTTATGGTGTGGTCAATCTTAATTTTAAACACTGCCGGGAATTGTCAGAATGCAAAATATTAGTTGGTGGTGTGCACTCTTATAGTAAGAATCGGTCAAAATGATAACATGCTGCTTCGTTTCAATTCAATCGGTTTGATTTAATTAATCACAGCGCGCATTTGTTTAGAAAATTGTAAAAAAAATAAAGATATTCTATTGAAATTTGGTGTGTCAAACTCTGATTCATTGATATGAACGTAGTGACTTACTTTTTAGTATAACGTAGTAATTATACTCGTCCAAACATATACATTTAATCTATTTCATAGCGGCATCATGTACACCGATACCCGTACCAGAAAACGGAGCACTTGTCCCAGCTGGTTCAGACCCCATCATTAACCTTGCAACGCTAACGATTATGTGCGTTGGAGACTATACGGCAGTGGGAGAGACTGAAACCACTTGCGAAAGCGGCACTTTCAATCCAGACATATCAGCTACTGTTTGTGGTGAGTTCTATGCATGTGTATACGGTTTCCACTTTTTTGAAGTTTGGACTAGAAGAATATTAGGATGACCAATGGACGTTATGGTCCCATACCACCAGATTAGTTCCCTATTGCTTTGTGTGGTTAAGAGGTCAAGTTTGTGTTAATATTTTTCACCTTTAGAGGAAACTGGTTCATTCAAATCATTGTTTTTAATGAAGATCAAGATGTCTTCTGCTGCTTAAAACCCATCATTTTTGTTGGGCGTAACTAGCCTTTTTTTTCTCGCTAAGGGCCAATTATATCTATCTTAGGTACGGCAGGCTGTCTATATCTTTAGATCAGGGATTTTAGCTCTAATTTGGGGAAACAGTGAAATCGTGTATAATGATACCATTCAAGAAAAAGCTACATATTTTGGGCCTAATGTGGAGGAAATAACCTACAAATGCCAAATTATGAAACATGTATGTACATTAACAGCACCTTTTACCTTTTCTAGGATGTTATATTTAGACTTATGGTGGGGTCAATCTTAATTTTAAACACTGCCGGGAATTGTCAGAATGCAAAATATTAGTTGGTGGTGTGCACTCTTATAGTAAGAATCGGTCAAAATGATAACATGCTGCTTCGTTTCAATTCAATCGGTTTGATTTAATTAATCACAGCGCGCATTTGTTTAGAAAATTGTAAAAAAAATAAAGATATTCTATTGAAATTTGGTTTGTCAAACTCTGATTCATTGATATGAACGTAGTGACTTACTTTTTAGTATAACGTAGTAATTATACTCGTCCAAACATATACATTTAATCTATTTCATAGCGGCATCATGTACACCGATACCCGTACCAGAAAACGGAGCACTTGTCCCAGCTGGTTCAGACCCCATCATTAACCTTGCAACGCTAACGATTATGTGCGTTGGAGACTATACGGCAGTGGGAGAGACTGAAACCACTTGCGAAAGCGGCACTTTCAATCCAGACATATCAGCTACTGTTTGTGGTGAGTTCTATGCATGTGTATACGGTTTCCACTTTATTGAAGTTTGGACTAGAAGAATATTAGGATGACCAATGGACGTTATGGTCCCATACCACCAGATTAGTTCCCTATTGCTTTGTGTGGTTAAGAGGTCAAGTTTGTGTTAATATTTTTCACCTTTAGAGGAAACTGGTTCATTCAAATCATTGTTTTTAATGAAGATCAAGATGTCTTCTGCTGCTTAAAACCCATCATTTTTGTTGGGCGTAACTAGCCTTTTTTTTCTCGCTAAGGGCCAATTATATCTATCTTAGGTACGGCAGGCTGTCTATATCTTTAGATCAGCGATTTTAGCTCTAATTTGGGGAAACAGTGAAATCGTGTATAATGATACCATTCAAAAAAAAGCTACATATTTTGGGCCTAATGTGGAGGAAATAACCTACAAATGCCAAATTATGAAACATGTATGTACATTAACAGCACCTTTTACCTTTTCTAGGATGTTATATTTATACTTATGGTGGGGTCAATCTTAATTTTAAACACTGCCGGGAATTGTCAGAATGCAAAATATTAGTTGGTGGTGTGCACTCTTATAGTAAGAATCGGTCAAAATGATAACATGCTGCTTCGTTTCAATTCAATCGGTTTGATTTAATTAATCACAGCGCGCATTTGTTTAGAAAATTGTAAAAAAAATAAAGATATTCTATTGAAATTTGGTGTGTCAAACTCTGATTCATTGATATGAACGTAGTGACTTACTTTTTAGTATAACGTAGTAATTATACTCGTCCAAACATATACATTTAATCTATTTCATAGCGGCATCATGTACACCGATACCCGTACCAGAAAACGGAGCACTTGTCCCAGCTGGTTCAGACCCCATCATTAACCTTGCAACGCTAACGATTATGTGCGTTGGAGACTATACGGCAGTGGGAGAGACTGAAACCACTTGCGAAAGCGGCACTTTCAATCCAGACATATCAGCTACTGTTTGTGGTGAGTTCTATGCATGTGTATACGGTTTCCACTTTATTGAAGTTTGGACTAGAAGAATATTAGGATGACCAATGGACGTTATGGTCCCATACCACCAGATTAGTTCCCTATTGCTTTGTGTGGTTAAGAGGTCAAGTTTGTGTTAATATTTTTTACCTTTAGAGGAAACTGGTTCATTCAAATCATTGTTTTTAATGAAGATCAAGATGTCTTCTGCTGCTTAAAACCCATCATTTTTGTTGGGCGTAACTAGCCTTTTTTTTCTCGCTAAGGGCCAATTATATCTATCTTAGGTACGGCAGGCTGTCTATATCTTTAGATCAGGGATTTTAGCTCTAATTTGGGGAAACAGTGAAATCGTGTATAATGATACCATTCAAAAAAAAGCTACATATTTTGGGCCTAATGTGGAGGAAATAACCTACAAATGCCAAATTATGAAACATGTATGCACATTAACAGCACCTTTTACCTTTTCTAGGATGTTATATTTATACTTATGGTGGGGTCAATCTTAATTTTAAACACTGCCGGGAATTGTCAGAATGCAAAATATTAGTTGGTGGTGTGCACTCTTATAGTAAGAATCGGTCAAAATGATAACATGCTGCTTCGTTTCAATTCAATCGGTTTGATTTAATTAATCACAGCGCGCATTTGTTTAGAAAATTGTAAAAAAAATAAAGATATTCTATTGAAATTTGGTGTGTCAAACTCTGATTCATTGATATGAACGTAGTGACTTACTTTTTAGTATAACGTAGTAATTATACTCGTCCAAACATATACATTTAATCTATTTCATAGCGGCATCATGTACACCGATACCCGTACCAGAAAACGGAGCACTTGTCCCAGCTGGTTCAGACCCCATCATTAACCTTGCAACGCTAACGATTATGTGCGTTGGAGACTATACGGCAGTGGGAGAGACTGAAACCACTTGCGAAAGCGGCACTTTCAATCCAGACATATCAGCTACTGTTTGTGGTGAGTTCTATGCATGTGTATACGGTTTCCACTTTATTGAAGTTTGGACTAGAAGAATATTAGGATGACCAATGGACGTTATGGTCCCATACCACCAGATTAGTTCCCTATTGCTTTGTGTGGTTAAGAGGTCAAGTTTGTGTTAATATTTTTTACCTTTAGAGGAAACTGGTTCATTCAAATCATTGTTTTTAATGAAGATCAAGATGTCTTCTGCTGCTTAAAACCCATCATTTTTGTTGGGCGTAACTAGCCTTTTTTTTCTCGCTAAGGGCCAATTATATCTATCTTAGGTACGGCAGGCTGTCTATATCTTTAGATCAGGGATTTTAGCTCTAATTTGGGGAAACAGTGAAATCGTGTATAATGATACCATTCAAAAAAAAGCTACATATTTTGGGCCTAATGTGGAGGAAATAACCTACAAATGCCAAATTATGAAACATGTATGCACATTAACAGCACCTTTTACCTTTTCTAGGATGTTATTATTTATACTTATGGTGGGGTCAATCTTAATTTTAAACACTGCCGGGAATTGTCAGAATGCAAAATATTAGTTGGTGGTGTGCACTCTTATAGTAAGAATCGGTCAAAATGATAACATGCTGCTTCGTTTCAATTCAATCGGTTTGATTTAATTAATCACAGCGCGCATTTGTTTAGAAAATTGTAAAAAAAATAAAGATATTCTATTGAAATTTGGTGTGTCAAACTCTGATTCATTGATATGAACGTAGTGACTTACTTTTTAGTATAACGTAGTAATTATACTCGTCCAAACATATACATTTAATCTATTTCATAGCGGCATCATGTACACCGATACCCGTACCAGAAAACGGAGCACTTGTCCCAGCTGGTTCAGACCCCATCATTAACCTTGCAACGCTAACGATTATGTGCGTTGGAGACTATACGGCAGTGGGAGAGACTGAAACCACTTGCGAAAGCGGCACTTTCAATCCAGACATATCAGCTACTGTTTGTGGTGAGTTCTATGCATGTGTATACGGTTTCCACTTTTTTGAAGTTTGGACTAGAAGAATATTAGGATGACCAATGGACGTTATGGTCCCATACCACCAGATTAGTTCCCTATTGCTTTGTGTGGTTAAGAGGTCAAGTTTGTGTTAATATTTTTCACCTTTAGAGGAAACTGGTTTATTCAAATCATTGTTTTTAATGAAGATCAAGATGTCTTCTGCTGCTTAAAACCCATCATTTTTGTTGGGCGTAACCAGGCTTTTTTTTCTCTCGCTAAGGGCCAATTATATCTATCTTATGTACGGCAGGCTGTCTATATCTTAAGATCAGGGATTTTAGCTCTAATTTGGGGAAACAGTGAAATCGTGTATAATGATACCATTCAAGAAAAAGCTACATATTTTGGGCCTAATGTGGAGGAAATAACCTACAAATGCCAAATTATGAAACATGTATGTACATTAACAGCACCTTTTACCTTTTCTAGGATGTTATATTTAGACTTATGGTGGGGTCAATCTTAATTTTAAACACTGCCGGGAATTGTCAGAATGCAAAATATTAGTTGGTGGTGTGCACTCTTATAGTAAGAATCGGTCAAAATGATAACATGCTGCTTCGTTTCAATTCAATCGGTTTGATTTAATTAATCACAGCGCGCATTTGTTTAGAAAATTGTAAAAAAAATAAAGATATTCTATTGAAATTTGGTGTGTCAAACTCTGATTCATTGATATGAACGTAGTGACTTACTTTTTAGTATAACGTAGTAATTATACTCGTCCAAACATATACATTTAATCTATTTCATAGCGGCATCATGTACACCGATACCCGTACCAGAAAACGGAGCACTTGTCCCAGCTGGTTCAGACCCCATCATTAACCTTGCAACGCTAACGATTATGTGCGTTGGAGACTATACGGCAGTGGGAGAGACTGAAACCACTTGCGAAAGCGGCACTTTCAATCCAGACATATCAGCTACTGTTTGTGGTGAGTTCTATGCATGTGTATACGGTTTCCACTTTTTTGAAGTTTGGACTAGAAGAATATTAGGATGACCAATGGACGTTATGGTCCCATACCACCAGATTAGTTCCCTATTGCTTTGTGTGGTTAAGAGGTCAAGTTTGTGTTAATAATTTTTCACCTTTAGAGGAAACTGGTTTATTCAAATCATTGTTTTTAATGAAGATCAAGATGTCTTCTGCTGCTTAAAACCCATCATTTTTGTTGGGCGTAACCAGGCTTTTTTTCTTTCTCGCTAAGGGCCAATTATATCTATCTTAGGTACGGCAGGCTGTCTATATCTTTAGATCAGGGATTTTAGCTCTAATGTGGGGAAACAGTGAAATCGTGTATAATGATACCATTCAAGAAAAAGCTACATATTTTGGGCCTAATGTGGAGGAAATAACCTACAAATGCCAAATTATGAAACATGTATGTACATTAACAGCACCTTTTACCTTTTCTAGGATGTTATATTTAGACTTATGGTGGGGTCAATCTTAATTTTAAACACTGCCGGGAATTGTCAGAATGCAAAATATTAGTTGGTGGTGTGCACTCTTATAGTAAGAATCGGTCAAAATGATAACATGCTGCTTCGTTTCAATTCAATCGGTTTGATTTAATTAATCACAGCGCGCATTTGTTTAGAAAATTGTAAAAAAAATAAAGATATTCTATTGAAATTTGGTGTGTCAAACTCTGATTCATTGATATGAACGTAGTGACTTACTTTTTAGTATAACGTAGTAATTATACTCGTCCAAACATATACATTTAATCTATTTCATAGCGGCATCATGTACACCGATACCCGTACCAGAAAACGGAGCACTTGTCCCAGCTGGTTCAGACCCCATCATTAACCTTGCAACGCTAACGATTATGTGCGTTGGAGACTATACGGCAGTGGGAGAGACTGAAACCACTTGCGAAAGCGGTACTTTCAATCCAGACATATCAGCTACTGTTTGTGGTGAGTTCTATGCATGTGTATACGGTTTCCACTTTTTTGAAGTTTGGACTAGAAGAATATTAGGATGACCAATGGACGTTATGGTCCCATACCACCAGATTAGTTCCCTATTGCTTTGTGTGGTTAAGAGGTCAAGTTTGTGTTAATATTTTTCACCTTTAGAGGAAACTGGTTTATTCAAATCATTGTTTTTAATGAAGATCAAGATGTCTTCTGCTGCTTAAAACCCATCATTTTTGTTGGGCGTAACTAGCCTTTTTTTTCTCGCTAAGGGCCAATTATATCTATCTTAGGTACGGCAGGCTGTCTATATCTTAAGATCAGGGATTTTAGCTCTAATTTGGGGAAACAGTGAAATCGTGTATAATGATACCATTCAAGAAAAAGCTACATATTTTGGGCCTAATGTGGAGGAAATAACCTACAAATGCCAAATTATGAAACATGTATGTACATTAACAGCACCTTTTACCTTTTCTAGGATGTTATATTTAGACTTATGGTGGGGTCAATCTTAATTTTAAACACTGCCGGGAATTGTCAGAATGCAAAATATTAGTTGGTGGTGTGCACTCTTATAGTAAGAATCGGTCAAAATGATAACATGCTGCTTCGTTTCAATTCAATCGGTTTGATTTAATTAATCACAGCGCGCATTTGTTTAGAAAATTGTAAAAAAAATAAAGATATTCTATTGAAATTTGGTGTGTCAAACTCTGATTCATTGATATGAACGTAGTGACTTACTTTTTAGTATAACGTAGTAATTATACTCGTCCAAACATATACATTTAATCTATTTCATAGCGGCATCATGTACACCGATACCCGTACCAGAAAACGGAGCACTTGTCCCAGCTGGTTCAGACCCCATCATTAACCTTGCAACGCTAACGATTATGTGCGTTGGAGACTATACGGCAGTGGGAGAGACTGAAACCACTTGCGAAAGCGGCACTTTCAATCCAGACATATCAGCTACTGTTTGTGGTGAGTTCTATGCATGTGTATACGGTTTCCACTTTTTTGAAGTTTGGACTAGAAGAATATTAGGATGACCAATGGACGTTATGGTCCCATACCACCAGATTAGTTCCCTATTGCTTTGTGTGGTTAAGAGGTCAAGTTTGTGTTAATATTTTTCACCTTTAGAGGAAACTGGTTCATTCAAATCATTGTTTTTATTGAAGATCAAGATGTCTTCTGCGGCTTAAAACCCATCATTTTTGTTGGGCGTAACCAGCCTTTTTTTCTCGCTAAGGGCCAATTATATCTATCTTAGGTACGGCAGGATGTCTATATCTTAAAATCAGGGATTTTAGCTCTAATTTGGGGAAACAGTGAAATCGTGTATAATGATACCATTCAAGAAAAAGCTACATAGTTTGTGCCTAATGTGGAGGAAATAACCTACAAATGCCAAATTATGAAACATGTATGTACATTAACAGCACCTTTTACCTTTTCTAGGATGTTATATTTAGACTTATGGTGGGGTCAATCTTAATTTTAAACACTGCCGGGAATTGTCAGAATGCAAAATATTAGTTGGTGGTGTGCACTCTTATAGTAAGAATCGGTCAAAATGATAACATGCTGCTTCGTTTCAATTCAATCGGTTTGATTTAATTAATCACAGCGCGCATTTGTTTAGAAAATTAAAAAAAAAATAAAGATATTCTATTGAAATTTGGTGTGTCAAACTCTGATTCATTGATATGAACGTAGTGACTTACTTTTTAGTATAACGTAGTAATTATACTCGTCCAAACATATACATTTAATCTATTTCATAGCGGCATCATGTACACCGATACCCGTACCAGAAAACGGAGCACTTGTCCCAGCTGGTTCAGACCCCATCATTAACCTTGCAACGCTAACGATTATGTGCGTTGGAGACTATACGGCAGTGGGAGAGACTGAAACCACTTGCGAAAGCGGCACTTTCAATCCAGACATATCAGCTACTGTTTGTGGTGAGTTCTATGCATGTGTATACGGTTTCCACTTTTTTGAAGTTTGGACTAGAAGAATATTAGGATGACCAATGGACGTTATGGTCCCATACCACCAGATTAGTTCCCTATTGCTTTGTGTGGTTAAGAGGTCAAGTTTGTGTTAATATTTTTCACCATTAAAGGAAACTGGTTCATTCAAATCATTGTTTTTAATGAAGATCAAGATGTCTTCTGCTGCTTAAAACCCATCATTTTTGTTGGGCGTAACTAGCCTTTTTTTCTCGCTAAGGGCCAATTATATCTATCTTAGGTACGGCAGGCTGTCTATATCTTAAGATCAGGGATTTTAGCTCTAATTTGGGGAAACAGTGAAATCGTGTATAATGATACCATTCAAGAAAAAGCTACATATTTTGGGCCTAATGTGGAGGAAATAACCTACAAATGCCAAATTATGAAACATGTATGTACATTAACAGCACCTTTTACCTTTTCTAGGATGTTATATTTAGACTTATGGTGGGGTCAATCTTAATTTTAAACACTGCCGGGAATTGTCAGAATGCAAAATATTAGTTGGTGGTGTGCACTCTTATAGTAAGAATCGGTCAAAATGATAACATGCTGCTTCGTTTCAATTCAATCGGTTTGATTTAATTAATCACAGCGCGCATTTGTTTAGAAAATTGTAAAAAAAATAAAGATATTCTATTGAAATTTGGTGTGTCAAACTCTGATTCATTGATATGAACGTAGTGACTTACTTTTTAGTATAACGTAGTAATTATACTCGTCCAAACATATACATTTAATCTATTTCATAGCGGCATCATGTACACCGATACCCGTACCAGAAAACGGAGCACTTGTCCCAGCTGGTTCAGACCCCATCATTAACCTTGCAACGCTAACGATTATGTGCATTGGAGACTATACGGCAGTGGGAGAGACTGAAACCACTTGCGAAAGCGGCACTTTCAATCCAGACATATCAGCTACTGTTTGTGGTGAGTTCTATGCATGTGTATACGGTTTCCACTTTTTTGAAGTTTGGACTAGAAGAATATTAGGATGACCAATGGACGTTATGGTCCCATACCACCAGATTAGTTCCCTATTGCTTTGTGTGGTTAAGAGGTCAAGTTTGTGTTAATATTTTTCACCTTTAAAGGAAACTGGTTCATTCAAATCATTGTTTTTATTGAAGATCAAGATGTATTCTGCTGCTTAAAACCCATCATTTTTGTTGGGCGTAACTAGCCTTTTTTTCTCGCTAAGGGCCAATTATATCTATCTTAGGTACGGCAGGCTGTCTATATCTTAAGATCAGGGATTTTAGCTCTAATTTGGGGAAACAGTGAAATCGTGTATAATGATACCATTCAAGAAAAAGCTACATATTTTGGGCCTAATGTGGAGGAAATAACCTACAAATGCCAAATTATGAAACATTTATGTACATTAACAGCACCTTTTACCTTTTCTAGGATGTTATATTTAGACTTATGGTGGGGTCATGCAATCTTAATTTTAAACACTGCCGGGAATTGTCAGAATGCAAAATATTAGTTGGTGGTGTGCACTCTTATATATAGTAAGAATCGGTCAAAATGATAACATGCTGCTTCGTTTCAATTCAATCGGTTTGATTTAATTAATAACAGCGCGCATTTGTTTAGAAAATTGTAGAAAAAATAAAGATATTCTATTGAAATTTGGTGTGTCAAACTCTGATTCATTGATATGAACGTAGTGACTTACTTTTTAGTATAACGTAGTAATTATACTCGTCCAAACATATACATTTAATCTATTTCATAGCGGAATCATGTACACCGATACCCGTACCAGAAAACGGAGCACTTGTCCCAGCTGGTTCAGACCCCATCATTAACCTTGGAACGCTAACGATTATGTGCGTTGGAGACTATACGGCAGTGGGAGAGACTGAAACCACTTGCGAAAGCGGCACTTTCAATCCAGACATATCAGCTACTGTTTGTGGTGAGTTCTATGCATGTGTATACGGTTTCCACTTTTTTGAAGTTTGGACTAGAAGAATATTAGGATGACCAATGGACGTTATGGTCCCATACCACCAAATTAGTTCCCTGTTGCTTTGTGTGGTTAAGAGGTCAAGTTTGTGTTAATATTTTTCACCTTTAGAGGAATCTGGTTCATTCAAATCATTGTTTTTAATGAAGATCAAGATGTCTTCTGCTGCTTAAAAACCATCATTTTTGTTGGGCGTAACCAGCCTTTTTTTCTCTCGCTAAGGGCCAATTATATCTATCTTAGGTACGGCAGGCTGTCTATATCTTAAGATCAGGGATTTTAGCTCTAATTTGGGGAAACAGTGAAATCGTGTATAATGATACCATTCAAGAAAAAGCTACATATTTTGGGCCTAATGTGGAGGAAATAACCTACAAATGCCAAATTATCAAACATTTATGTACATTAACAGCACCTTTTACCTTTTCTAGGATGTTATATTTAGACTTATGGTGGGGTCATGCAATCTTAATTTTAAACACTGCCGGGAATTGTCAGAATGCAAAATATTAGTTGGTGGTGTGCACTCTTATATATAGTAAGAATCGGTCAAAATGATAACATGCTGCTTCGTTTCAATTCAATCGGTTTGATTTAATTAATAACAGCGCGCATTTGTTTAGAAAATTGTAGAAAAAATAAAGATATTCTATTGAAATTTGGTGTGTCAAACTCTGATTCATTGATATGAACGTAGTGACTTACTTTTTAGTATAACGTAGTAATTATACTCGTCCAAACATATACATTTAATCTATTTCATAGCGGAATCATGTACACCGATACCCGTACCAGAAAACGGAGCACTTGTCCCAGCTGGTTCAGACCCCATCATTAACCTTGGAACGCTAACGATTATGTGCGTTGGAGACTATACGGCAGTGGGAGAGACTGAAACCACTTGCGAAAGCGGCACTTTCAATCCAGACATATCAGCTACTGTTTGTGGTGAGTTCTATGCATGTGTATACGGTTTCCACTTTTTTGAAGTTTGGACTAAAAGAATATTAGGATGACCAATGGACGTTATGGTCCCATACCACCAAATTAGTTCCCTATTGCTTTGTGTGGTTAAGAGGTCAAGTTTGTGTTAATATTTTTCACCTTTAGAGGAATCTGGTTCATTCAAATCATTGTTTTTAATGAAGATCAAGATGTCTTCTGCTGCTTAAAAACCATCATTTTTGTTGGGCGTAACCAGCCTTTTTTTCTCGCTAAGGGCCAATTATATCTATCTTAGGTACGGCAGGCTGTCTATATCTTAAGATCAGGGATTTTAGCTCTAATTTGGGGAAACAGTGAAATCGTGTATAATGATACCATTCAAGAAAAAGCTAGATATTTTGGGCCTAATGTGGAGGAAATAACCTACAAATGCCAAATTATGAAACATTTATGCACATTAACAGCACCTTTTACCTTTTCTAGGATGTTATATTTAGACTTATGGTTGGGTCAATCTTAATTTTAAACACTGCCGGGAATTGTCAGAATGCAAAATATTATTTGGTGGTGTGCACTATTATAGTAAGAATCGGTCAAAATTATAACATGCTGCTTCGTTTCAATTCAATCGGTTTGATTTCATTAATAACAGCGCGCATTTGTTTAGAAAATTGTAGAAAAAATAAAGATATTCTATTGAAATTTGGTGTGTCAAACTCTGATTCATTGATATGAACGTAGTGACTTACTTTTTAGCATAACGTAGTAATTATACTCGTCCAAACATATACATTTAATCTATTTCATAGAGGGATCATGTACACCGATACCCGTACCAACAAATGGAGCACTTGACCCAGCTGGTTCAAACCCCATCAATCACCTCGGAACGCTAATGATTATATGCGATGGAGGATATACGCCAGTGGGAGATACTCAAACCACTTGCGAAGGCGGCACTTTCAATCCAGACATATCAGCTACTGTTTGTGGTGAGTTCTATGCATGTGTATGCGATTTCCACTTTTTTGAAGTTTGGACTAGAAGAATATTAGGATGACCAATGGACGTTATGGTCCCATACCACCAAATTAGTTCCCTATTGCTTTGTGTGGTTAAGAGGTCAAGTTTGTGTTAATATTTTTCACCTTTAGAGAAAACTGGTTCATTCAAATCATTGTTTTTAATGAAGATCAAGATGTCTTCTGCTTAAAAACCATCATTTTTGTTGGGCGTAACCAGCCTTTTTTTTCCTCGCTAAGGGCCAATTATATCTATCTTAGGTACGGCAGGCTGTCTATATCTTAAGATCAGGGATTTTAGCTCTAATTTGGGGAAACAGTGAAATCGTGTATAATGATACCATTCAAGAAAAAGCTACATATTTTGGGCCTAATGTGGAGGAAATAACCTACAAATGCCAAATTATCAAACATTTATGTACATTAACAGCACCTTTTACCTTTTCTAGGATGTTATATTTAGACTTATGGTGGGGTCATGCAATCTTAATTTTAAACACTGCCGGGAATTGTCAGAATGCAAAATATTAGTTGGTGGTGTGCACTCTTATATATAGTAAGAATCGGTCAAAATGATAACATGCTGCTTCGTTTCAATTCAATCGGTTTGATTTAATTAATAACAGCGCGCATTTGTTTAGAAAATTGTAGAAAAAATAAAGATATTCTATTGAAATTTGGTGTGTCAAACTCTGATTCATTGATATGAACGTAGTGACTTACTTTTTAGTATAACGTAGTAATTATACTCGTCCAAACATATACATTTAATCTATTTCATAGCGGAATCATGTACACCGATACCCGTACCAGAAAACGGAGCACTTGTCCCAGCTGGTTCAGACCCCATCATTAACCTTGGAACGCTAACGATTATGTGCGTTGGAGACTATACGGCAGTGGGAGAGACTGAAACCACTTGCGAAAGCGGCACTTTCAATCCAGACATATCAGCTACTGTTTGTGGTGAGTTCTATGCATGTGTATACGGTTTCCACTTTTTTGAAGTTTGGACTAAAAGAATATTAGGATGACCAATGGACGTTATGGTCCCATACCACCAAATTAGTTCCCTATTGCTTTGTGTGGTTAAGAGGTCAAGTTTGTGTTAATATTTTTCACCTTTAGAGGAATCTGGTTCATTCAAATCATTGTTTTTAATGAAGATCAAGATGTCTTCTGCTTAAAAACCATCATTTTTGTTGGGCGTAACCAGCCTTTTTTTTCCTCGCTAAGGGCCAATTATATCTATCTTAGGTACGGCAGGCTGTCTATATCTTAAGATCAGGGATTTTAGCTCTAATTTGGGGAAACAGTGAAATCGTGTATAATGATACCATTCAAGAAAAAGCTAGATATTTTGGGCCTAATGTGGAGGAAATAACCTACAAATGCCAAATTATGAAACATTTATGCACATTAACAGCACCTTTTACCTTTTCTAGGATGTTATATTTAGACTTATGGTTGGGTCAATCTTAATTTTAAACACTGCCGGGAATTGTCAGAATGCAAAATATTATTTGGTGGTGTGCACTATTATAGTAAGAATCGGTCAAAATTATAACATGCTGCTTCGTTTCAATTCAATCGGTTTGATTTCATTAATAACAGCGCGCATTTGTTTAGAAAATTGTAGAAAAAATAAAGATATTCTATTGAAATTTGGTTTGTCAAACTCTGATTCATTGATATGAACGTAGTGACTTACTTTTTAGCATAACGTAGTAATTATACTCGTCCAAACATATACATTTAATCTATTTCATAGAGGGATCATGTACACCGATACCCGTACCAACAAATGGAGCACTTGACCCAGCTGGTTCAAACCCCATCAATCACCTCGGAACGCTAATGATTATATGCGATGGAGGATATACGCCAGTGGGAGATACTCAAACCACTTGCGAAGGCGGCACTTTCAATCCAGACATATCAGCTACTGTTTGTGGTGAGTTCTATGCATGTGTATACGGTTTCCACTTTTTTGAAGTTTGGACTAGAAGAATATTAGGATGACCAATGGACGTTATGGTCCCATACCACCAAATTAGTTCCCTATTGCTTTGTGTGGTTAAGAGGTCAAGTTTGTGTTAATATTTTTCACCTTTAGAGAAAACTGGTTCATTCAAATCATTGTTTTTAATGAAGATCAAGATGTCTTCTGCTTAAAAACCATCATTTTTGTTGGGCGTAACCAGCCTTTTTTTTCTCGCTAAGGGCCAATTATATCTATCTTAGGTACGGCAGGCTGTCTATATCTTAAGATCAGGGATTTTAGCTCTAATTTGGGGAAACAGTGAAATCGTGTATAATGATACCATTCAAGAAAAAGCTAGATATTTTGGGCCTAATGTGGAGGAAATAACCTACAAATGCCAAATTATGAAACATTTATGCACATTAACAGCACCTTTTACCTTTTCTAGGATGTTATATTTAGACTTATGGTGGGGTCAATCTTAATTTTAAACACTGCCGGGAATTGTCAGAATGCAAAATATTATTTGGTGGTGTGCACTCTTATAGTAAGAATCGGTCAAAATTATAACATGCTGCTTCGTTTCAATTCAATCGGTTTGATTTCATTAATAACAGCGCGCATTTGTTTAGAAAATTGTAGAAAAAATAAAGATATTCTATTGAAATTTGGTGTGTCAAACTCTGATTCATTGATATGAACGTAGTGACTTACTTTTTAGCATAACGTAGTAATTATACTCGTCCAAACATATACATTTAATCTATTTCATAGAGGGATCATGTACACCGATACCCGTACCAACAAATGGAGCACTTGACCCAGCTGGTTCAAACCCCATCAATCACCTCGGAACGCTAATGATTATATGCGATGGAGGATATACGCCAGTGGGAGATACTCAAACCACTTGCGAAGGCGGCACTTTCAATCCAGACATATCAGCTACTGTTTGTGGTGAGTTCTATGCATGTGTATACGGTTTCCACTTTTTTGAAGTTTGGACTAGAAGAATATTAGGATGACCAATGGACGTTATGGTCCCATACCACCAAATTAGTTCCCTATTGCTTTGTGTGGTTAAGAGGTCAAGTTTGTGTTAATATTTTTCACCTTTAGAGAAAACTGGTTCATTCAAATCATTGTTTTTAATGAAGATCAAGATGTCTTCTGCTTAAAAACCATCATTTTTGTTGGGCGTAACCAGCCTTTTTTTTCCTCGCTAAGGGCCAATTATATCTATCTTAGGTACGGCAGGCTGTCTATATCTTAAGATCAGGGATTTTAGCTCTAATTTGGGGAAACAGTGAAATCGTGTATAATGATACCATTCAAGAAAAAGCTAGATATTTTGGGCCTAATGTGGAGGAAATAACCTACAAATGCCAAATTATGAAACATTTATGCACATTAACAGCACCTTTTACCTTTTCTAGGATGTTATATTTAGACTTATGGTGGGGTCAATCTTAATTTTAAACACTGCCGGGAATTGTCAGAATGCAAAATATTATTTGGTGGTGTGCACTCTTATAGTAAGAATCGGTCAAAATTATAACATGCTGCTTCGTTTCAATTCAATCGGTTTGATTTCATTAATAACAGCGCGCATTTGTTTAGAAAATTGTAGAAAAAATAAAGATATTCTATTGAAATTTGGTGTGTCAAACTCTGATTCATTGATATAAACGTAGTGACTTACTTTTTAGCATAACGTAGTAATTATACTCGTCCAAACATATACATTTAATCTATTTCATAGAGGGATCATGTACACCGATACCCGTACCAACAAATGGAGCACTTGACCCAGCTGGTTCAAACCCCATCAATCACCTCGGAACGCTAATGATTATATGCGATGGAGGATATACGCCAGTGGGAGATACTCAAACCACTTGCGAAGGCGGCACTTTCAATCCAGACATATCAGCTACTGTTTGTGGTGAGTTCTATGCATGTGTATACGGTTTCCACTTTTTTGAAGTTTGGACTAGAAGAATATTAGGATGACCAATGGACGTTATGGTCCCATACCACCAAATTAGTTCCCTATTGCTTTGTGTGGTTAAGAGGTCAAGTTTGTGTTAATATTTTTCACCTTTAGAGAAAACTGGTTCATTCAAATCATTGTTTTTAATGAAGATCAAGATGTCTTCTGCTTAAAAACCATCATTTTTGTTGGGCGTAACCAGCCTTTTTTTTCCTCGCTAAGGGCCAATTATATCTATCTTAGGTACGGCAGGCTTTCTATATCTTAAGATCAGGGATTTTAGCTCTAATTTGGGGAAACAGTGAAATCGTGTATAATGATACCATTCAAGAAAAAGCTAGATATTTTGGGCCTAATGTGGAGGAAATAACCTACAAATGCCAAATTATGAAACATTTATGCACATTAACAGCACCTTTTACCTTTTCTAGGATGTTATATTTAGACTTATGGTGGGGTCAATCTTAATTTTAAACACTGCCGGGAATTGTCAGAATGCAAAATATTATTTGGTGGTGTGCACTCTTATAGTAAGAATCGGTCAAAATTATAACATGCTGCTTCGTTTCAATTCAATCGGTTTGATTTCATTAATAACAGCGCGCATTTGTTTAGAAAATTGTAGAAAAAATAAAGATATTCTATTGAAATTTGGTGTGTCAAACTCTGATTCATTGATATGAACGTAGTGACTTACTTTTTAGCATAACGTAGTAATTATACTCGTCCAAACATATACATTTAATCTATTTCATAGAGGGATCATGTACACCGATACCCGTACCAACAAATGGAGCACTTGACCCAGCTGGTTCAAACCCCATCAATCACCTCGGAACGCTAATGATTATATGCGATGGAGGATATACGCCAGTGGGAGATACTCAAACCACTTGCGAAGGCGGCACTTTCAATCCAGACATATCAGCTACTGTTTGTGGTGAGTTCTATGCATGTGTATACGGTTTCCACTTTTTTTTAGGCCTAATATATCTAGTTTTATCTTGACCGGTATTATGTTACCCATTTCATTCATTTTTTTACTGTTTCAACCAATTTAGGGCTTCAATCCCTGATTTTAGAATCTAGGCATCATGTCGTACCTAAGCTATCGAGTCATGTTTTATTGACACTAACAACTAATTTTCAAAATGAATTTTACAATTTAGATCAAGTTCCATGCCCAGCAGCGTTACAATTGCACGCTTCGCCAAACTGCCTGAACTGCCTGGATGGTTTGGTATCGATGTGTGTTGATACGAAGTACCCGGGCACAAGCGTCGCAAGAGAATTTCAACCGACAACCGTCCCCCGAGGTTCCACCAATGTCATGATTAGGGTTGCAGGATCTAATTGTTTCTGCATAACGACACAACAAGGTAAACAGCATTAAACTGTTGCAAAGGCCCCGGCAGCCGCTTCCATATGGACCCATGCCCAATTCTTACAATTGACCTAGACTTGATATTAAAGCTACCACTTTAGGCTAATTCTAATTAAATAATTACACCCAACAAAAAATAAAATAGCCTCAGGCCTGTCAGACACATCTTCTGCTGTATGGTGCCTACCAGACACCTTAAAATGCACCCTTAATTTGAGCTAGATCAATAATTGGATGTACCATTCAAACCACTCTAAATTGACTAGGTTCATCACACAGAGAATAGAATGGCCCTGCCAGACAAATTATCTACTGCAAGTGGCCTGCCAGATTCCCGTGTTCGAACAGTTACGCTTGTCTGCACCTAAATTACCATATACCGTTAAACATCGTCTATAAGCCCATACTGACTAACAGTTAATAAGCTGAAAATAGATAAAAAGTTATGATCGCCCTCTTTTGATCTAGAGAAATTAGCACGAATGGTTTAGTGTATTCGATATTCAATACTATAAAGTTGTATTACTATCTAAATAATTTTATGGACAGACGAATTGCTCAATTGGTAAAGCGTCAACTTCAGTGTCACGAGGTTGGTGGTTCGATTCTCAAGTACACCCTTTGCAATTTCTTTTGAAATTTTAGTGATATAGAAATTAACGCAAACTTGAATGTAAAATAATTACTCAATTATACTAGCTTTATTTTTATTTTTCAAAAAACAAGCGCATTATTTATTGAATCATTCCAATTTTATCTAAAAACATTGAAAAGTAAACATATAAAGCCAGACTAGAGGATGGATTTGGCAATGGGCCTTTCACCATCATCCGCAGGCATGGCACACAATACATTATAATCAGACACATACAAATGAAAACATACAAAGCTGGAAATGAATACCAATTTAAAACTGAGGGATATATCATATAAGGACCAAAAGGGTCAGGAAAGCCTGATTTCCATAATAAAAGTATTGCACTATACATAAATATAAAAGTTTAGCAATGAAATGTGCCCAGAAAAACACTGAGAGGACTGAGGATATTGCACTGAGTAAGCAAGATATAATTAATTGATGCTCGATGACCATTGTTTGTCATATTTGGAATAGAAAATAGAATATGAACATGTTATTGCACTCTGACTCAAGGACTTTAACATTTTATTTAACGCCCGTGTCCTCATTTTTTTGATGATGGAAAGAAGGGGGGAATGGATTGTAGGGAACTCTTATTTGTTCTTTTCTTAATTTGTTAATTTGATTGTAAAAAGTAATGATCTTAATAGTCCAACCTTTTTATAAGCTAAAACACATTTATACTACCAATTAACTACAGCAAAATGTATTCATTGGCTTATTTTAAATGTTTCACACAGTAATCTTAAACGTTTCCTTCATCATGATTTAAGGGCGAATTATGATGATGCATATTTGGTTGGTAGATCAAGTTAAGCAACAAAATGAAAGTAACTATGCAAACCACTCTATTATGGCGAATTATGATGATGCATATTTGGTTGGTAGATCAAGTTAAGCAACAAAATGAAAGTAACTATGCAAACCACTATAATCCTGGTCTCACAGGATTATAATTAAATGGCTATTAAATCAATTTATTTCCAATAAGATAGAGGGCCGTCCATTTATACCGACCCATCAATCATACATGTAGTTATAAAACAGTATCTGACATAGCAGTCCCGTTTAGCTCAATTGGTAAAGCCGACAGTTTGGGCTAGGGCAATTGTGATCTTATTTTTTATCATGCCGCGCTTGGCCACAAACATATGCATTTATATAATACTGAATGGCTAGTAGTATATCACTGTGTGTTTTAATAGTAGGACTTATTTTTAAAAAAAAGCGCCACTTCATTATTGAGATACTGTAGGTGTAGCAAGTCATAATTGATGAATTGATACATTTGAGGCTATATTTGGGGGCCGATCCATTCCATACTATGATTAATGAGACTGGCCATTTTTAGTGTTTTAAGGTGGTACTTCCAATATTTGATTTAGCTGGTTGGGCAGTGGCGTAAGTAGAGGGGGCATTGACCCCCCCCCCCCCTTCATTGCCGGAAGGCTTGCCACCTCTGATGCCCCCTAATGAAATGCTATGCAAAAGGTAATCTGTTAGGGGAGGCTGTGTGTCTGGTAGGCCCTAAACAGGAGAAAATGTGCCTGACAGGGGCCATTCTCTTAAAGTGGTTTGAGGTGGAACATCCAATGTTCGTGCAGGTTTCTTTTGTTGGGGGGGGATGGGCTTATAAGGGCGTCTGACAGGCCCTATGCCAGAAATATTTGTATATCAGGGGCCATTCTATACACTATAGGATGTAATTAATTATTCACATTTAGTTCCAAGTTGTATTTTTAATAATTATTCTTGTTCTAGGTCAATTGTCAGATGTTGGCATATTGACATAATTGGAGGGTGTTCGTCGGGCCCTTTGCAACAGATAATTTGTCTGGCAGGTCCATTCTATATGTAATTGTCGATTTGAAAGTGGTTTGAGGTGGTACCTCTAGCCAACATTAGGAGGGCCCTATTGGGGCATTTGCCGGGACCTTTGCAGCAGATAATTTTTCTAGCAGGGGCCATTCTATACTCTATGTGATGTACTTGTTCATTTGAAAGTGGTTTGGGAGTGAAAGTAGGTCAATTGCCAGGTTTGGCCATATTGGAGGGTGTCTGCCGAGCCCTTTGCAGCATATAATTTGTCTGGCAAGGGCCATGCTATACTCTGTGTGATGTACTACCGTTTTCGCAATTATTTTAAAACTGCACCACTTTCAATTTTCACATCAACCCTAGCGATGAACCCCCCCCCCCCCCCCCCCCCCCCCCCCCCCCCCCTAAGTATCATTATAAGTGAAAGTTTTCTTCTAACCTCCCACTTACCCCTGCGCCTTAACCAGCAGGCTATTCGAAGTTGGCCGATGAGCTACTTGAATGGCCAGGAATAAAAGGGCGATATGGGGATGGCATGGTCAGCACCCCCCCCCCCCCCCCAGATTATCTATATAGTTTTAAAAAGAAAGAAAAATAGAAGGAAACTATTCTGTCATAGGGTAGATAAGCCCGTACAGGGGGAGTCAATATATTCAGGTCCCAATTTACTGATTTGTTAATCCAGTGCAAATGCAAAGAAAAAATGAATTAAATACAATGCCCATCAAGAACACATTGAAAGCTATAACCTACGTTTTATTCTATTCAAATTGGTTAATCCAAACGAAAGATATGTGATTTTTCCCAAAAGCTGTGGGATTGAATCTGTTCCAACATCGAATATGTTTTAGGACCACGAAAGGAAGTCAAACAAGTTGGTTTAGGGGTCCTGGGGGTGTGGGGGGGGGGGGGGGGGGGCGGGGAGGTGTACGGTTACCCCCTGTATATCGGAATCTCACTGGGGTCACTTTTTCTTTTATCTTTATTTTTGTAACACATGACGTTGTTTTATAAACATTGGAAATTTAAATTTACACTATACAAATGCCTTCCCCCTCTTAAATATGACATTTGAATTAATTGCAATATTATATAAGAGAAATGTACGGCTTTTCAAGAAACAAGGGCAACGGCCGATACCGACGTTTTTCTTCTTCTTCTTTTCGTGATGCCGGTGTGTTCTTACCAATGATTTTTTCGTGGCCGTCATCGTCTTCATTCTTGTTTAATCGTCTAGAGCGTGCATCACTAATTCGCTCCCCGTATAGACTTTGCATGCTTTGTAGGCCGTATTGTAAACTCATGACGAAGTCTAAGACATTTTGATATGTTTTAAAACAAATGGTATATTTTAACATATCTGAAAATGAACCCGAGCTCATCAGGTAGATTTTTTGGCTAGATGCAAGCACATCAGAGCTTGCTTGGTTTATATGTTACTTATAACCAACATGCATGCAACGTGTGTGTAAATCGGTCCGTAAAATTAGGTTTCAGCTAAACCCCTTTTTTTATTTTTAAAACATTTAATATACAATCATGTTAAACACAAATTTGACACAAAAACAATGATGGTCAGTTTGCTACCATCCGTCAAATACAGACTATTATCGTACTCAAGTTTGCCGAAAGTGCCGCGCATTACCGAATTAGTTGTGTACGCCCCTAATGGAAGCTGGGCCACCAGTTGCTGGTTTTCAAGATGCATTTCTCTCTGACACCACAACCGTTGTTTTTTTGTGTTTGACACATTATTTCATAGGAGGCTTTTTCGGGAATTGTTCTAAGAAATGTGATCATATTGATCCAATCCGTATGGGTTTAAAACACATAAACGCGGATACCCATCGACACATTTAAATAAAACTTTTCCGGGTACAACCACATTAAATGATTCTAAATGTAACAGATGGAGGTTTTTTTTATTAATCGTTGGACTTTTATTAAATGTACAATATAGAGATTTATTGGAGGACGGGTACCGGCATCCTAAGATTTTGAAATCGAAGTTTGTGTGCGAAATATCTCGAAAAATACAGCTTGAATTAGTAAGATTTGTGGACACGATAGTGGTACAGTATTTATCTCGGCTGAGTTTGAGTGACTGGTTATTTGGAGAATCATGAGGGATAATGTTCCCGCGATAGGGATATTTATTTTCTATTCGACATCGTCACATCAAAGAAAATGGCGGCGATTCTAGTTATTGTACCCCCGTATATCACCATAATGTTTATATATACTCCATAACGCTCCGTCGCTGATCGCAAGCGTGGATCACCGTTTTTCCAATCAAGGGGCGTCATTATGTTGTGCAGTAGTTTACTACCCATATGTGTGAGCGGAAAGAGTTCAAGCGTAGTAGAGCATGAAACTATAGCGTATTGATATGAGTCCCCCAAACGCCACTATACGTAATTCAGTTTTGTGCAGCGCTAGGCTATTTTATGTTTGGTCTCGCCCCTAGAGATTGCCTTAGCTGAAATTTGTGTTTGCGATTACGTCTTCATTAAGTCATCAATGGATTCCAGATTTTGTGAGCATGTACAAATCGCCAATAACTTGGACGAGTTCAAAGTTGGGGTTAATCTGCCTCATATGAGTGAAAATATTTTTTTGCCTTGAGAATGCATATTTTCTTAGTACAAGTACAACGGTGGTTGATGAGCGTTGCTATAACAGAGTCCCCTACTTGTAGCGGTTTTGTATGATGTATGAGGGCGTATTTTTGCTGTATGAATAATCAATTGTTTGATGTTTACGTAACAATTGATGCCTATTTACTGAATCACGCTGGGCCCATTACATGGTAAGAGCGTGGACATTTACATAACAATAGTGATCACGTATCATGCATGATTTCGACATGGATGTGGCGATAGTGATGAGCTAATCGATGCGTGCAGCTTGAGACGGTCATTATTAGACTACATCCCCCAGTCTTCAATATTACCGTACGGCCGCTAAAGCTGTACTAAATGTAGAAGACTGGGAGACACTGGGAGAAAAATGGCGCATTTCAACTCATGAATATTTTACCTTATTTGGAAATTACGTCACGAGATAATGTTAATTTGGTTGGTTTGGGCTGGTTTTGCCTTGAGAATGCATACTTTTCTTAGTACAACGATGCATGAGCGTTGCTATTTTTGTTTGATGTTTACATAACAAACTTAGGGTGGCATGTTCATAAAATTTTGAAAATAAAATTATCTCTTTGAAAATGGAATACATGGAAACAAAGTACTTTACAATAAAAAAAATGATGGTTCAACCATGTCTGCAGGCTGAATAATAAAAAAAAGTTATAACCAAAAGTAGTTTGCCTCATATTGCTGAAAACTGGGCAAATCATGCACATTTTTAACCATTTTAGGTAAAAAAGGTTTACTTTCATGATGTCTAGTTGCTTGTGCGGGGTTATATAGACATCAGTGAATAAATCCTAGCCACATCGTACTACATCGCTGTATTTATCTAGGTAAACATGGAGTTTTCTACATATTTTGGTCAACTAATTTTCAAAAAAAATGTCGCCCTCTGTAGTCAATGATATGAACATCCCTAGCATAGGCTATACCTTTTAATTGAAAAAAAATATCTATATTATCGACTCGCACATAGAAACGATAGGTTCTTTAAAAAAAATGAATTATTTATCCAAACATTAATAATGATATTTGTGTCCATTTTCCAAATGTTGACATTTGTCGGTCAGACTCAGGCCTACTTAATTTATTTTATTTTAAATGCTCACAATTTCTATACGAAAGACATTTTTGTCATGAAATTGATTGCGGCTTGACTTTTTTGTATCATCGATCTCATACGTACCCCCAAAAAATGAATTATTTAACCCAATAATGGTATTTGGGCTAATTTTTCAAATTTTGATATTTGTCGGTCAAGCCTAGAATTTAAAAAAAAAATCGTTATGATTTCTATGCGAATTACTTTTTTGTCGTCAAATTGATTGCGGCTTGACTTTTTTTTGTATCTTCGATCTCATACGTACCCAAACAAAATTGAATTATTTAACCAAATAATGGTATTTGGGCTAATTTTTCAAATTTTGATATTTGTCGGTCAAGCCTAGAATTAAAAAAAAAAATAATTATGATTTCTATGCAAACAACTTTTTTGTCGTCAAATTGATTGCGACTTGACTTTTTTGTATCATCGATCTCATATGTACCCAAACAAAAATTAATTATTTAACCAAATAATGGTATTTGGGCTAATTTGTCATCAAATTTTGATATTGGTCGGTTAAGCCTAGAATAAAAAAATAAAAAAATCTATGTGAATGACTTTTTTGTGGTCAACTTGATTGCGGCTTGACTTTTTTGTATCATCGATCTCATACGTACCCCCAAAAATTGAATTACTTTAATAACCAAATAATGGTATTTGGGCTAATTTTTCAAATTTTGATATTTGTCGGTCAAGCCTATAATTGAAAAAATATATATAGGATTTCTATGCGAATGACTTTATTGTCGCCAAATTGATTGCGGCTTGACTTTTTTGCATCACCGATCTCATACGTACCAAAAAAATTGAATTATTTAACCAGATAATGGTATTTGGGCTAATTTTTCAAATTTTGATATTTGTTGGTCAAGCCTAGAATTTAAAAAAAAATTGTAATGATTTCTATGCGAACAACTTTTTTTTGTCATCAAATTGATTGCGACTTGACTTTTTTGTATCATCGATCTCATACGTACCCAAACAAAATTGAATTATTTAACCAAATAATGGTATTTGGGCTAATTTGTCAAATTTTGATATTTGTCGGTCAAGCCTAGAATTTAAAAAAAAAATCGTTATGACTTCTATGCGAATGACATTTTTGTCGCCAAATGGATTGCGGCTTTAGTTTTTTGTATCATCGATCTCAAATGTACCCAAACAAATTGAATTACTTAACCAAATAATGGTATTTGGGCTAATTTTTCAAATTTTGATATTTGTCGGTCAAGCCTAGAATTTAAAAAAAAAATGTTATGATTTCTATGCGAATTACTTTTTTGTCGTCAAATTGATTGCAGCTTGAATTTTTTGTATCATCGATCTCATACGTACCCAAACAACATTGAATTATTTAACCAAATAATGGTATTTTGGCTAATTTGTCAAATTTTGATATTTGTCGGTCAAGCCTAGAGTTTTAAAAAAATAATTATGATTTCTATGCGAATGACTTTTTTGCATCATCGATCTCATACGTACCCAAAAAAATTGAATTATTTAACCAAATAAAGGTATTTGGGCTAAATTTTCAAATGTTGACATTTGTCGGTCAAGCCTACAATCTCGGCCAATATTGTTGGAACACTTTTATACGTGTGTTTAAAAACCCCCCCCTCTCCCCCTGGATCAATGTTGAAACGTGATTTTTGTGTTACGGGATACTGGAAGGGGTCAACATTGCCCAGTGGGGTGGGGGGAGTTATTCATGTTGAGGAAAGGCTTCAAGCTTTCCGTCAAAGACAGCAATGTTTCGATAGTGTACATTTTGCGCAAACAGGAACGCATGAAAGCGTTATTATTACATGGATGTTCCAACTAATTATGGCCGCGATTGTCTGAATCATTTGTTAAAAAATCATCTGTTTTATGCTTTTTGGACATAACTTTTGATTCAATAAAGCTTTCTCTACCAAATTTGGAGGATATATAGGTTATGTCATCAGTCACGTGGCCAGCTACTAAAAAGGTTTATGCTTCAACTTACTGTTAGGGATAGGTCACTTTTAATTATGGAGGTATATTTAGCACACTAAATGCCCGAGAAACTATCGATGTTGCCCGTTATTTAAATTCAAATGGTTTTTCGAACACATATACCAACAGCCAAACATGCTGGAACACACTATTTTCGCTAATGCGACTCCTATGTCATATGGATTACATAACAAGTTAGGGGAAGGGGCGCTCTAGTCGCGTCATACAACGACTTTGCTTAACTTACACAAATGTTTTTTGCCCCCTTACCAAATGGTAGCGACTGACGAGCGTAGGCATTCATCCGCCACGCAAAACTATAGTATCGCCTTTTGCTATAAGATTTTATCTGTAAAACGTGAATAACATTTCATGCTCATTTGATCATATATTACTCTGGTTTTATTGGTTTAACTATCAAGTTGAAACACCGATTTCTACCAATTAATTAGAGTTTAGGCCTACATGTTTACGGAATAAATCTATTTACTATAGCACTCCATCTTATCAACCAATAAACCAAAAGTATCACCACTATACTTTTACCGTGGCATTTCATTATTTCATTCGGGCTCGCCTAATCATGATTTGCTCGATGTGTATTACGTCTGCATGTTGCAGTGTTTACAGCTATTTGGCTGACTTCGGTCGTCTTGTAGCTGTATTCCTGAACAGTCCCTTTTATTATTAAAAAAAGTTTCAAAAGGGGGGGGGGGGCGTTCGCAACTGTCGCCCCCCCCCCCCCCCCCCCCCCCATCTGACGGGCCTGGGGGGGGGGGGGGGGGTATATTATAATCCTGATAGTTGAAACTGAATCCAGTCGGTTGACATGGTTGAGATTGTTATTGTTGGTTGAGATATTCGGTATCTCGACTGATATTAGCACTCTCGGTTGAGATTTGGCCTACTGTTTGAGAATTACTGTCGGTTTAGACTAGCATTATCGCTTTACTAGAGGTTTTTCTGTGCAAGTTTGAAGTAAACCACGTCACTCACCCCCACCCGCTCTCGAAAATTAGCTTTCTGGTACTTGTCGGTTCACTTGAAGGTGTTGCCCACTCCCTCCCCAATATGAAAAAAGCTAAGTACGCCAATGACACAACCCTAGCCCAATGGCGTATCCAGGACTGTTTTGATGGGCGGGTTGGGGGGGGGGGGGGGGGAACTGAAGCCATCTTGTTGATCTTAGATATTGAAACGTTGAACCTAATACGCGCGAATCGCGCAAAAATTGTGATTTTAACACTAAAAAGGTACAGTATGACGTTTTTAACGTCCCCACATAATATAGTATTTGTTGTGGTTTGAGGGCCATTATAATATTAAAACCTCAAGAAAACATGCGCGCAGAGCTCACACAATTTTGAGTTTTTGAACTAAAATTGTCATGAAAAACTGTCCTGAAGCCATCTTGTTAAGCTTAAATAATGAAATATTCAAACTAATAGTCGCGCAAAGCGCGCACAAAATTGCATTTCTAACAGTTACTGTAATGGTCCAGTGGTCCAGTATGATAATAACGTCCCCCAAATAATAATATTTAGAACTTTTGGTGTTGCTTGAGGGTCAGTATAATGTTAAAACCTGTATTCGCGCGGAGCTTCGCACAAAATGTTTGAGTTTTTGAACAAATAAAATTAGTAATGGAAAACTGTCCTGAAGCCACCTTGTTAAGCTTAAATATTGAAATTTTGAAATTAATACGCGCGAAGCGCGAAAAAATTGGCATTTCTAACACCTAAATGGTCCAGTATAACGTTTTTAACGTCCTCACATAATATTTAGAATAGTTGGTGTGTTTTGAGACCATTATAATGTTGAAACCTGTTGAAAAAGTGATCGCGAATCGAGCTGAAAAAAAACCCGGTTTTTGAACTAAATTGGTCCCAGAAAAAAACCCGTTCCTGAAGCCCTCTTGTTAATCTTGAATAATGAAACATTCTAATACGTGCAAAGCGCGCAAAAATTTGGTATTTTTAACACTAAAAAGGTCTAGTTTATAACGTTTTTAACGTCCCTCATATTAAAATTATGGGGACGTGCCCCCGTAATCCCCTCCCCATTTGCGCCGCATATGTCCCTACCATTCCTCCTCTTCCTACCTCCTTCTCTTCCTCCTTCTTCTCCTCTTCCTCCTTCTTCTCCTCTTCCTTCTTTGCATTCCCACGATTATTTAAAGATTGTCCAACACTTAATTTTTACTTATAAACTTGTTACTTCGGATTTGGCCTATTTATGTTGATTACAATGTAAACAGTTAAATATTTAAAGTGCTAATATAGCAATGTTACATTTTAATAACAAACTATTTGGAATGAATCTGTATACCCCCCATGGCTAACATGAGAAAAGGGTATTTTATAATGAATCGAATTGCAACAGTGTGAAATTGGTGTAAAGGGTGAAACAGAAATGTATGTAGGCCTACATGTACATGTATACCTAAGTCTTTGGTATGCCCCTCTCGAACTGACTTATAAATAACATGCACCGGTAGGCCTAAAGTAATTGAAGCAAAAATACCTTAAGACAAAACTATACCAAACGAATTTGTCCACAAAGCATTTTGTTTCACCATAAAAGCACATTTTTGATAACAATTAGAACGCTTTATGTTCTTGAGTTCTGATTGCATGCCCTGGTTCAAAAGCCAGGTATTCCAGTTGATACAAGTTGAAAACCTGCCCATTTTTAGTCCGATATTCAAACAATGGTTTTAAATGTGTTGAACTGGGCGTTTCCAAACTAGTTCAAACACCAGTTGAAAAGTGAAACGCTGCCCGGCATTTTCCTTCAACTTTTTGGGGGTACTGGATCTTAACTGGATTGAACTGTGTTTAAGTGGTTTTCAACTGGTTTCCAGTTGAACTCAGTTGAAAACAGTTCAACTAGGCTCCAATGAAAGTAGTTAAATGGTGGACCAATATCCGATTATTTTAATTCATATTTGGCTTGTTTTTAAAGTTAATCAAAAGCTTCAAACGTGCCAAAAATTGTTAGAAATACAATATTTACAAAACAGCTATATATTCAAACGATATCTATGGATTGGATAAGTACGTCTACAATATAAAAACTAAAACAAGCAACATCCCTGGTCTAACAGCCGACTTTTAAAAAATCAAACCATTTTAACAGTTTTCAACTCATTTATTTTTCAACAACGACAAATAAATACAGAATCACACTTTGTCTTGATTTCCTTTTTTTGTTGAAAATATAAATAAAACAATCTCCATCGTAAATTGTTGGGTTGCGGGTCGTGCTTGCAACAACAGGGTTTGTTTTGTTTAAAAAAAATAGATGTCTCATAATTGATAGATTTCTAAAAGCTGTAAAATGGCAGGGGTGTACTTACTGTAAAAAACATACAATATTTACACAAACTCTATACACACTCATGATATTGGAATGTGTTGAGTAGCGAGAATTAATTTTTAAGGAATAAAATTCAACACATGAACATTGTCAATCCATTTGGATTAATTTAAATGTTTGTTTAGATTCACTCATATCATTTAGGCCCGAAAGAGGACACTCATGTACAATGCTAGGGAACAAATTCAAATAAAATCAAGTCAAATTTAAAACGCCTAGTAAATTAGTATTACCTTTCATAACTTTAAACAAAATTGTTTTTACCCATGATTTTGTACACAAACAGAATGTTGGTCTAGAAAACATTTTTTAAATAATGAATACATATTTTGAAACTATTACATTCAACGTAATGAGAAAAAATACCCTGAATTTTATATCCCTATAAATTATTATATACACATGTTTATGGTGTGTCTATGTATTATCTATTCTGATTAAGGTATTATAATAATGTGCCTATGTTTAGTCAATACTTCATCAAACTATGTATAACGGAATATAATTGTTTTAAGTGTTTATTAAAAGTTTATGCATTTTTCATGTGTGAAATATTACCATATTGATATATTCATTTTACCTATTTTTAAAATAGGAAACCTAAGTGTTTCTGGTTTCTCGATATCAATAGACAGTCAAGTAATACAAATATGATAACATGTGCACCATACTTTTATATTCTTTTAACAAAACATTACTAGTATTAGTATAGGAGTTTGAAACATGGGTTTTACTCTTTAATCGTTATTTCAAATGAATATTAGAAACATTGTCATAAAATAAATCATCTGTTTCTACACCCTTTCTACATTACATAGCATTTTCAAAAGATAAATAAACCCATCCCACCAGCATTCCAGTGATGAAAACCTTATTTACAATGCTATGAACTATTTGCCTTTTTTCTTTAGAAAATGGCTAGAGATTTACAAAATAGTTGAATAGGTATTTATTTGACTTGCAATCTGGTAATATTTTGTTTTAAGCAGCTAGTTCAATGGAAGATGGTTCTTGTTCAATACACCCCATGGGCATTCTCCTGTGCAATCATAAGCATAACACAATTCACAAACTATAATTAAAACGATCATTTTATTAAAATACATGTACAGTATTTAGTGTTTACATGTACAAGTTACAACTCCTGTTCAAATAAGTAAATATCAAATGGTTCCCTATTTGACTAATATTATGCGAAAATCTTCAATTTATATTTGCGCATGAGGGATGCACAATAAACTGTGGGGTGGGTGTGTGTGGGGGAGGGGGGGGGGGCGTGAGAGCAGGAAGTTAAAAAAAATCTTTCCTACCAGGCTTGTGTCCATGTATTAAGTAAGAACAGGCCGCATGCTCCCCCGCATACTCAAATATGGTTGCTCTGCTGAATGGGGTCTAACATTGAGATACTCAAATAGGGTTGCTCTGCTGAATTGGCTGAATTGGGTCTAACATTGAGATAGACCTATTTCAGTCATGAACATTTAATTGTCGCAAAAGTACAATATTTGCAAATCCACTTCTTGAGGGGTTGTGAAATTATAACCGCACCACCGTACAAGAAACAGCTCCAAGCCTACACTAACTTTTTCAAAAATATTCCAACGTTACAAAGGCCTCAAACAGTTCCATACATTAATCACCCTTCACCTTACGATACAAATGCACATCCCCTGGGCACTTCCCCACCCAATCATCAACACCACCCCCACGCTATACCTGCTCAACCACTTTCAAAATACTCTGGTACAATTGCTGTTATCATATTTTTATTAGAGCATAATACCATGGACTTACAAACATGCTATTACAAACATTCAGATTCACTCGAGCAAATATATCTTTTGTCGGTTGATTTCACGGTGTGTGCTAATCAACAATGCACAGATCTTATTAGCCATCCAAACAAGCCAGGGTATAGGAAATCCTACAGCGATCGGGGTGTTGTGTAGAAATAATTTAAGTGAGGTCTAACCATTAAGGTGCGATATTACATTTAGCTGCATTAGAAACCTAATAGCCACCAATAGCCTCAGCTATTGGGGATACTAGCTAATGACACTTGTAGCTGATATTGGATGATATTAGGTAATAAATGGGGATATTAGATATTAGCTATAGGTAATAAGATATTAGCTACTACAATTCACCCGTTAATGCCTTAGCTATTATCAGCTATAGCTAGCTAATATGGGATATTAGTATAGTACTCCAATACAGCTAGTATCAGCTATTAGATATTAGCTATAGCTATAAGATATTAGCTATTACAATGTGCTTATTGTATTAGCTAATATCAGCTACAAACCTACCTATAGCTGATACTAGCTATTACAACATTCTATTATCACAATCATATAAGCTATTGCCTTCTAATATAAGCTGATATCGGCTAACTAGAGCGCTAGCTAATATAAGCTACTACCCGCTAATGCGATATGATAGTTCGATTTCTTCTTTATTGTAAACATAGATATACCAGCTATTAGCTATTAGAACAATCTAATATACGCTATTGGAAGCTAATATAAGCTATTGGTAGCTAATATCAGCTATTGATAGCTAATATCGGGTTATGCGCTAATAGTTAGATTTTTATTTTATTATAAACCTAGCTATAGCTGATATAAGCTATTACAACAATCTATTATAAGCTACGGGTAGCTAATATAAGCTATTGGTAGCCAATATAAGCTATCGATACCTAATATTGGCTAATAGAATAATGGTACATAGATTCTTACTTTATTCTAAATCTAGCTATAGCTGATATTAGCTATTACAACCTTCTATTATAACAATCATATAAGCTATTGCTATCTAATATAAGCTGATATCGGCTAACTAGAGCGCTAGCTAATATAAGCTACTACCCGCTAATGCGATATGGTAGTTCGATTTCTTCTTTATTGTAAACATAGATATACCAGCTATTAGCTATTAGAACAATCTAATATACGCTATTGGAAGCTAATATAAGCTATTGGTAGCTAATATCAGCTATTGATAGCTAATATCGGGTTATGCGCTAATAGTTAGATTTTTATTTTATTATAAACCTAGCTATAGCTGATATAAGCTATTACAACAATCTATTATAAGCTACGGGTAGCTAATATAAGCTATTGGTAGCCAATATAAGCTATCGATACCTAATATTGGCTAATAGAATAATGGTACATAGATTCTTACTTTATTCTAAATCTAGCTATAGCTGATATTTTAGATATTACAACCTTCTATTATAACAATCATATAATCTATTGCTATCTAATATAAGCTGATATCGGCTAACTAGAGCGCTAGCTAATATAAGCTACTACCCGCTAATGCGATATGATAGTTCGATTTCTTCTCTATTGTAAACATAGATATACCAGCTATTAGCTATTAGAACAATCTAATATACGCTATTGGAAGCTAATATAAGCTATTGGTAGCTAATATCAGCTATTGATAGCTAATATCGGGTTATGCGCTAATAGTTAGATTTTTATTTTATTATAAACCTAGCTATAGCTGATATAAGCTATTACAGCAATCTATTATAAGCTACGGGTAGCTAATATAAGCTATTGGTAGCCAATATAAGCTATCGATACCTAATATTGGCTAATAGAATAATGGTACATAGATTCTTACTTTATTCTAAATCTAGCTATAGCTGATATTAGCTATTACAACCTTCTATTATAACAATCATATAATCTATTGCTATCTAATATAAGCTGATATCGGCTAACTAGAGCGCTAGCTAATATAAGCTACTACCCGCTAATGCGATATGATAGTTCGATTTCTTCTTTATTGTAAACATAGATATACCAGCTATTAGCTATTACAACAATCAAATATACGCTATTGGAAGCTAATATAAGCTATTGGTAGCTAATATAAGCTATTGGTAGCTAATATCAGCTATTGATGGCTAATATCTGGTTATGCGCTAATAGTTAGATTTTCATTTTATTATAAACCTAGCTATAGCTGATATAAGCTATTACAACAATCTATTATAAGCTACGGGTAGCTAATATAAGCTATTGGTAGCCAATATAAGCTATCGATACCTAATATTGGCTAATAGGATAATGGTACATAGATTCTTACTTTATTCTAAATCTAGCTATAGCTGATATTAGCTATTACAACCTTCTATTATAACAATCATATAAGCTATTGCTATCTAACATAAGCTGATATCGGCTTAATAGAGCGCTAGCTAATATAGCTAATATTCGCTAATGCGATATGGTAGTTCGATTTCGATTGGCAATCTACTCTAATACGACGACGGAAAAATCGGACCCCTTAGCTTACCGAAAAAAAGTGCAACAAAAATCCCAGTCGGTACCGGTCATCTCAATTATTAGTGTTTCTAAACTTGTAATAAAGCATGTTTCAAACTTGTATTATCGATGATAAACTATTTGTAATAAAATATTGTTCTTAGCTCAAAACTATAGTGTGTTTCATTTATTACATCAAAGTGATTCTTTACATCCTATGCTCTATAGGTGTGTTGGATATCCTACGCTCTATATACTACTCCCTTGACGCGACGAAAAACAGTGCTTTTCTATTGTCTGGGTATACAATATCGTCGCGTTAAGGTACTAGTATATAGGTGTGTTGGATACCGACACTCTATATACTACTCCCTTGACGCGACGAAAAACAGTGTGTCTCTATTGTCTGGGTATACGATATCGTCGCGTTAAGGTAGTAGTATATAGGAGCGTTGGATCGGGCGCTCTATATACTACTCCCTTGACGCGACGAACAACCGTGTTTCTCTATTGTCTGGGTATACAATATCGTCGCGTTAAGGGAGTAGTATATAGGTTTGATTACTTATTTATCATACTAAATGAATACACGGTCCGGAGGACGGAAAAGGGGATTTCTTTTGGGGGATATTATATCAGCAAAAGAGGGGCTTGGTATAGTTTTGGGGGGAAAGAAGGTTAAAAAAAGGAAGAAAGAGGCTATTTATTTCGTCTTATTTATTTTTAGATCTGCCGTCTTATTAATTTTGGGGGAAAACGTGTTATTTTTTTGTTTAACATGAAGTAAGAAAAACTTAACAAGTTTCTCCCCAAAATTAATAAGACGACATTTCCGGACATAAATACAATTTCTAAACGTTTTTTTAAAATAAAAAGTACCGTCTTATTTATATTTATCCGCCGTTTTATTAATAATTTGAGGGGAAAACATGTTAATTTTGTTAATAATTGTGACATTTTGGTGAGAAATTTGTGTTTTTTGTTCAATTTGAACTTTTTGCTTTTTTTTGGGTAAATGTTCCAATTATTCGCTTGTGGCATTTTGGTTCATTTTTATGTGACAAATATTTGTATCTAATAATGCGGGTATCAATCCACCCGCGGCTAAACTAAATCTCTACGAACGCACGTTGGCACAGTCGCGGCGCCTATTCGAACGAGTTCCCCACGCGCGCCGCGCCGGACCAAAACAAATCAGAGCTACCGGCGAGACATTGCGTCGTATAGGCCTAAATGAAATTTAAAAACATTCTTATTTACTATCTCATTATTTTTACGGAGTAAAGCTATGATCTTTCTATAATGCGGTTTATTCCGTGTAGAAGATCATTCCTATAAAAGCTACTTTCTATTTTTACGGAGTAAAGCTATGATCTTTCTATAATGCGGTTTATTCCGTGTAGAAGATCATTCCTATAAAAGCTACTTTCTATTTTTACGGAGTAAAGCTATGATCTTTCTATAATGCGGTTTATTCCGTGTAGAAGATCATTCCTATAAAAGCTACTTTCTATTTTTACGGAGTAAAGCTATGATCTTTCTATAATGCACTTCATTCCGTATAGAACATTCCTAACATTATAAAATTGAATTCTGATTATTTTACGGAGTAAAGCTAGGATTTGTCTTTAAATGCGGTTTATTCCATGAAGAAGATCATTCCTTAAATCAAGTTATACAATCTCGTTTTTAATTACTTTGACGGGGTAGGCCTAAAGCTATTTTTTATGATTTGGTTTATTCCCGTGTAGAAAGATCATTCCTAAAATTAAGTTATAAAATAAAGTCACTTTCTTATTATTTTTCACGGAGTAAAGCTAAATCTTTCTATATTATGCGGTTTATTTGCGTGTATAGATCATTCCTAATTATAAAAGCTACTTTCTAATTATGTTTACGGAGTAAAGCTATATGATTTATCTATAATGCGGTTTATTCCGCGCAGGAGAAGATAACATTCCTAAAATTATAAAATATACTTTCTCATTATTTTTACGGAGTAAAGCTATGATTTATCTATAATGCAGTTTATTCCGTGTAGAATTATAAAAGTTAGGCCTACTTTCTCATTATTTTTACGGAGTAAAGCTATGATTTATCTATATAACATATATAATGCGGTTTATTCCGTGTAAATCATTCCTAAAATTATAAAAGCTACTTTCTCATTCTTTATAATGTATAATGCGGTTTATTACGGTGTAGAATATCATTTTTCAAATTTCTCATTCCGTTTATAGAAGGGCATTCCTAAAATTGCTCATTATTTTTACGGAGTAAAGCTATGATTTATCTATAATGCGGTTTATTCCGTGTAAATCATTCCTAAAATTATAAAAGCTATTCAATATTTACAGAGAAAAGGTATTCTAATAATGCGGTTTATTCCGCGTATAAAGATCATTCCTAAAATGATAACAGTTACTTTCTGGCATTATTTTTACGGAGTAAAGCTATGATTTATCTATGATGCGGTTTATTCCGTGTAGAATTAGATCATTCCTAAAATTATAAAAGCTATAGCTTTTACTTTCTCATTACTTTTACGGAGTAGGCCTAAAGCTATTCTATAATGCAGTTTATTCCGTGTAGCTTGATGATCATTCCTAAAATTATACAAGTTACTTTCTCATTATTTTAACTTAAAAAGTAGGGCCTAAAGCCTACGATTTTAATGATGCGCTTTATTCCGTTTTAAAGAAGATTTCAAAACTTAACAAGCTACTTCTGAGTTTGAGATGTTAACGCAACGGAAATGTCGGAGGCCGTCCGCACTGAGAAACGGCCGGGGAGAAACCCTAGTCGTCGGGTCTATCTTCACGGTTATATTCTCCCGTGGTCACATACAACACTGCACCGTACCGCTGCGCCAATCAACAGTTCTTCAGGAATTGCGTCGCGTAATACAGAGCGCCGAGTAAATACATCCAGTAGCGGCCTACTTATTATAGGACGCCATGGTAAAATATATTCATCCGTCGCGTCAATACAGCGCGCTACAGCAACTTCAACGGCACACCTCATGGGCGCCGGGGTTTCTCGACCGCGGTTAAATACCCGGTGCAGTGCGCGCGGTCAGTGCCGTACTGCCCGCGGGAGAAAACTATTAGTCCCGCGGTGTGCCGTGTTTGACCACGGGAGAAAGTGACCCGGCAAAGTAAGGTCTTATGACTTCTACCGTTTGAAATTAGTATTTATTTACGGGAATGTCGTCTTATTAATTTTGGGGAGAAACTTTTTATTTTTCTTACTTCATGTTCAACCAAAAATAACATGTTTTCCCCCAAAATTAAGGCGACGGCAGGTCCAAAAATAAATAAAACGTTAGTTGTAAAGACAAATACTCACGTTTCCCCAAAAAATTAATAAGACGGCAGGTCTAAAAATAAATAAGACGAAAAATAGCCTCTTCCTTCCCTTTTTTAACCTTCTTTCCCCCCAAAACTATACCAAGCCCCTCTTTTGCTGCTATAATATCCCCCAAAAGAAATCCCCTTTTCCGTCCGTACCGGACCGTGTATTCATTTAGTATGATAAATAAGTAATCAAACCTATATACTACTCCCTTAACGCGACGAATTTGTATACCCAGACAATAGAGAAACACTGTTTTTCGTCGCGTCAAGGGAGTAGTATATAGAGCGTGTCGGGTATCCAACGCACCTATATACTACTACCTTAACGCGACGATATTGTATACCCAGACAATAGAGACACACTGTTTTTCGTCGCGTTAAGGGACTAGTAATATATAGAGCGCCCGAGGTATCCAACGCACCTATATACTAGTCCCTTAACGCGACGATATTGTATACCCAGACAATAGAAAGACACTGTTTTTCGTCGCGTCAAGGGAGTAGTATATAGAGCTAGAGGAGCATAGGACACACTTAACGTGGGACACACTACACTCAGAATTTAGGAATGCATACAAAAGACACACTATAATTGTAAAGTAATGGTTTTATTTTATTATTTTTAATAACACACATAGACACCAATATTATTGATCTCCCACAGCAGTACTGCTGTGAGAGATCGATAACATCATAACACTGATTTCGTCAACAAGTTTGCCACAACTTCGGTGCTTTTTTCCAGTAAGTTAGGGGGTCCGGTCACTTCCGTCGTCCTATTAAGGTAGATTGCCGTTCGATTTCTTCTTTATTCTAGACATAGATATACCAGCTATTAGCTATTACAACAATCTAATAATACGATATTGGTAGCTTATATAAGCTATTGGTAGCTAATGTCAGCTATTGATAGCTAATATCGGGTTATGCGCTAATGGTAGTTATATTTTTACTTTATTATAAACCTAGCTATAGCTGATATTAGCTATTACAACAATATATTATAAGATAAAACATTAACTTGATCGTTTCCCAAACACATCAAGGGTCGTTCTTAAAAAAGCCAATAAAATGTAAAAATGTAAACACCTTTTAAGGTGGTTACATTTGATATAACTTTGGTGTAGGAAGCCAATGACGTTTAAACCGGTATTAAAAGCATGTTAAGAATTTAAACATCACATTGTTGGTGTTTTTAACTTGGTGTTAGAAGCCATAGAAATTTAAACCCTTATTAAGCGTTAAAACATCAAATCGATCCCGGAACACACGATTGGTCGTTCTTTAAAACGTGTAGGTGTAGAAAGCCAATAAAAGTTAAAATTCTTAATATGCATGATAACACTTTCTACGCGGCCATAATTTACCATAATTATTATCGAACAACAGATTTTTCGGAAACCTTTCGTAACAGTTTTCAATGAGGAAAAAATATAAAATAAAGATAGCCCATTAGCAGATAGGGGTAGCTGATATAAGCTAAGGGGTTGTGATAGCTGATAGCCGTAATAGCTAAGTTTTCAATGAGGGAAAAAATATATAATAAAGATAGGCCTAGCCCATTAGCAGATAGGGGTAGCTAATATAGTGATAGCTGATAGCTCAATAGCTACGTTTTCGAGGCAAAACAAATATAAAATAAAGATATCCCATTAGCAGATAGGGGTAGCTAATATAAGCTAACGGGTTGTGATAGCTGATAGCTCAATAGCTAAGTTTTCGAGGGAAAAAATAAAAAATAAAAATAGCCTATTAGCAGATAGGGGTAGCTAATATAAGCTAACGGGTTGTGATAGCTGATAGCTCAATAGCTACGTTTTCCAGGGGGAAAAAAAATCAAGATAGCCCATTAGCAGATAGGGGTAGCTAATATAAGCTAACGCGTTGTGATAGCTGATAGCTCAATAGCTACGATTTCGAGGGAAAAAATATAAAATCAAGATAGCCCATTAGCAGATAGGGGTAGCTAATATAAGCTAACGGGTTGTGATAGCTGATAGCTCAATAGCTACAGTTTTCGAGGGAAAAAATATAAAATAAAGATAGCCCATTAGCAGATAGGGTAGCTAATATAATCTAACGGGTTTTGATAGCTGATAGCTCAATAGCTACGTTTTCCAGGGAAAAAATAAATAAAATCAAGATAGCCCATTAGCAGATAGGGGTAGCTAATATAAGCTAACGCGTTGTGATAGCTGATAGCTCAATAGCTACGATTTCGAGGGAACAAATATAAAATCAAGATAGCCCATTAGCAGATAGGGGTAGCTAATATAAGCTAACGGGTTGTGATAGCTGATAGCTCAATAGCTACAGTTTTCGAGGGAAAAAATATAAAATAAAAATAGCCCATTAGCAGATAGGGTAGCTAATATAAGCTAACGGGTTGTGATAGCTGATAGCTCAATAGCTACGTTTTCCAGGGAAAAAAAATATAAAATCAAGATAGCCCATTAGCAGATAGGGGTAGCTAATATAAGCTAACGCGTTGTGATAGCTGATAGCTCAATAGCTACAATTTCCAGGGAAAAAAATATAAAATCAAGATAGCCCATTAGCAGATAGGGGTAGCTAATATAAACTAATGGGTTGTGATAGCTGATAGCTCAATAGCTACAGTTTTCGAGGGAAAAAATATAAAATAAAGATAGCCCATTAGCAGATAGGGATAGCTAATATAAGCTAACGCGTTGTGATAGCTGATAGCTCAATAGCTACGTTTTCCAGGGGAAAAAATATAAAATCAAGATAGCCCATTAGCAGATAGGGGTAGCTGATATAAGCTAAGGGGTTGTGATAGCTGATAGCCGTAATAGCTAAGTTTTCAATGAGGGAAAAATATATAATAAAGATAGGCCTAGCCCATTAGCAGATAGGGGTAGCTAATATAGTGATAGCTGATAGCTCAATAGCTACGTTTTCGAGGCAAAACAAATATAAAATAAAGATATCCCATTAGCAGATAGGGGTAGCTAATATAAGCTAACGGGTTGTGATAGCTGATAGCTCAATAGCTAAGTTTTCGAGGGAAAAAATAAAAAATAAAAATAGCCTATTAGCAGATAGGGGTAGCTAATATAAGCTAACGGGTTGTGATAGCTGATAGCTCAATAGCTACGTTTTCCAGGGGGAAAAAAAAATCAAGATAGCCCATTAGCAGATAGGGGTAGCTAATATAAGCTAACGCGTTGTGATAGCTGATAGCTCAATAGCTACGATTTCGAGGGAAAAAATATAAAATCAAGATAGCCCATTAGCAGATAGGGGTAGCTAATATAAGCTAACGGGTTGTGATAGCTGATAGCTCAATAGCTACAGTTTTCGAGGGAAAAAATATAAAATAAAGATAGCCCATTAGCAGATAGGGTAGCTAATATAATCTAACGGGTTTTGATAGCTGATAGCTCAATAGCTACGTTTTCCAGGGAAAAAATAAATAAAATCAAGATAGCCCATTAGCAGATAGGGGTAGCTAATATAAGCTAACGCGTTGTGATAGCTGATAGCTCAATAGCTACGATTTCGAGGGAAAAAATATAAAATCAAGATAGCCCATTAGCAGATAGGGGTAGCTAATATAAGCTAACGGGTTGTGATAGCTGATAGCTCAATAGCTACAGTTTTCGAGGGAAAAAATATAAAATAAAAATAGCCCATTAGCAGATAGGGTAGCTAATATAAGCTAACGGGTTGTGATAGCTGATAGCTCAATAGCTACGTTTTCCAGGGAAAAAAAATATAAAATCAAGATAGCCCATTAGCAGATAGGGGTAGCTAATATAAGCTAACGCGTTGTGATAGCTGATAGCTCAATAGCTACAATTTCCAGGGAAAAAAATATAAAATCAAGATAGCCCATTAGCAGATAGGGGTAGCTAATATAAACTAATGGGTTGTGATAGCTGATAGCTCAATAGCTACAGTTTTCGAGGGAAAAAATATAAAATAAAGATAGCCCATTAGCAGATAGGGATAGCTAATATAAGCTAACGCGTTGTGATAGCTGATAGCTCAATAGCTACGTTTTCCAGGGGAAAAAATATAAAATCAAGATAGCCCATTAGCAGATAGGGGTAGCTAATATAAGCTAACGCGTTGTATTAGCTGATAGCTCAATAGCTACGTTTTCCAGGGAAAAAATAAATAAAATCAAGATAGCCCATTAGCAGATAGGGGTAGCTAATATAAGCTAACGCGTTGTGATAGCTGATAGCTCAATAGCTACGATTTCCAGGGAAAAAAATATAAAATCAAGATAGCCCATTAGCAGATAGGGGTAGCTAATATAAGCTAACGGGTTGTGATAGCTGATAGCTCAATAGCTACGATTTCCAGGGAAAAAAATATAAAATCAAGATAGCCCATTAGCAGATAGGGGTAGCTCATATAAGCTAACGGGTTGTGATAGCTGATAGCTCAATAGCTACGATTTCCAGGGGGAAAAAAATATAAAATCAAGATAGCCCATTAGCAGATAGGGGTAGGTAATATAAGCTAACGGGTTGTGATAGCTGATAGCTCAATAGCTACGTTTTCCAGGGAAAAAAAATATAAAATCAAGATAGCCCATTAGCAGATAGGGGTAGCTAATATAAGCTAACGCGTTGTGATAGCTGATAGCTCAATAGCTACGATTTCCAGGGAAAAAAATATAAATTCAAGATAGCCCATTAGCAGATAGGGGTAGCTAATATAAGCTAACGGGTTGTGATAGCTGATAGCTCAATAGCTACGATTTCCAGGGAAAAAAATATAAAATCAAGATAGCCCATTAGCAGATAGGGGTAGCTAATATAAGCTAACGGGTTGTGATAGCTGATAGCTCAATAGCTACGATTTCCAGGGGAAAAAAATAAATCAAGATAGCCTATTAGCAGATAGGGGTAGGTAATATAAGCTAACGGGTTGTGATAGCTGATAGCTCAATAGCTACGATTTCCAGGGGAAAAAATATAAAATCAAGATAGCCCATTAGCAGATAGGGGTAGCTAATATAAACTAATGGGTTGTGATAGCTGATAGCTCAATAGCTACAGTTTTCGAGGGAAAAAATATAAAATAAAGATAGCCCATTAGCAGATAGGGATAGCTAATATAAGCTAACGCGTTGTGATAGCTGATAGCTCAATAGCTACGTTTTCCAGGGGAAAAAATATAAAATCAAGATAGCCCATTAGCAGATAGGGGTAGCTAATATAAGCTAACGCGTTGTATTAGCTGATAGCTCAATAGCTACGTTTTCCAGGGAAAAAATAAATAAAATCAAGATAGCCCATTAGCAGATAGGGGTAGCTAATATAAGCTAACGCGTTGTGATAGCTGATAGCTCAATAGCTACGATTTCCAGGGAAAAAAATATAAAATCAAGATAGCCCATTAGCAGATAGGGGTAGCTAATATAAGCTAACGGGTTGTGATAGCTGATAGCTCAATAGCTACGATTTCCAGGGAAAAAAATATAAAATCAAGATAGCCCATTAGAAGATAGGGGTAGCTAATATAAGCTAACGGGTTGTGATAGCTGATAGCTCAATAGCTACGATTTCCAGGGGGAAAAAAATATAAAATCAAGATAGCCCATTAGCAGATAGGGGTAGGTAATATAAGCTAACGGGTTGTGATAGCTGATAGCTCAAAAGCTACGTTTTCCAGGGAAAAAAAAAAAAAATCAAGATAGCCCATTAGCAGATAGGGGTAGCTAATATAAGCTAACGGGTTGTGATAGCTGATAGCTCAATAGCTACGATTTCCAGGGGAAAAAAATAAAATCAAGATAGCCTATTAGCAGATAGGGGTAGGTAATATAAGCTAACGGGTTGTGATAGCTGATAGCTCAATAGCTACGATTTCCAGGGGGGGAAAAAAATAAAAAAATCAAGATAGCCCATTAGCAGATAGGGGTAGCTAATATAAGCTAACGGGTTGTGATAGCTGATAGCTCAATAGCTATGTTTTCCAGGGAAAAAAATATAAAATCAAGATAGCCCATTAGCAGATAGGGGTAGCTAATATAAGCTAACGCGTTGTGATAGCTGATAGCTCAATAGCTACGATTTCCAGGGAAAAAAAATATAAAATCAAGATAGCCCATTAGCAGATAGGGGTAGGTAATATAAGCTAACGGGTTGTGATAGCTGATAGCTCAATAGCTACGTTTTCCAGGGAAAAAAAATATAAAATCAAGATAGCCCATTAGCAGATAGGGGTAGCTAATATAAGCTAACGCGTTGTGATAGCTGATAGCTCAATAGCTACGATTTCCAGGGAAAAAAATATAAAATCAAGATAGCCCATTAGCAGATAGGGGTAGCTAATATAAGCTAACGGGTTGTGATAGCGGATAGCTCAATAGCTACGATTTCCAGGGAAAAAAATATAAAATCAAGATAGCCCATTAGCAGATAGGGGTAGCTAATATAAGCTAACGGGTTGTGATAGCTGATAGCTCAATAGCTACGATTTCCAGGGGATAAAAAATATAAAATCAAGATAGCCTATTAGCAGATAGGGGTAGCTAATATAAGCTAACGGGTTGTGATAGCTGATAGATCAATAGCTACGATTTCCAGGGAAAAAAATATAAAATCAAGATAGCCCATTAGCAGATAGGGGTAGCTAATATAAACTAATGGGTTGTGATAGCTGATAGCTCAATAGCTACAGTTTTCGAGGGAAAAAATATAAAATAAAGATAGCCCATTAGCAGATAGGGATAGCTAATATAAGCTAACGCGTTGTGATAGCTGATAGCTCAATAGCTACGTTTTCCAGGGGAAAAAATATAAAATCAAGATAGCCCATTAGCAGATAGGGGTAGCTAATATAAGCTAACGTGTTGTATTAGCTGATAGCTCAATAGCTACGTTTTCCAGGGAAAAAATAAATAAAATCAAGATGGCCCATTAGCAGATAGGGGTAGCTAATATAAGCTAACGCGTTGTGATAGCTGATAGCTCAATAGCTACGATTTCCAGGGAAAAAAATATAAAATCAAGATAGCCCATTAGCAGATAGGGGTAGCTAATATAAGCTAACGGGTTGTGATAGCTGATAGCTCAATAGCTACGATTTCCAGGGAAAAAAATATAAAATCAAGATAGCCCATTAGAAGATAGGGGTAGCTAATATAAGCTAACGGGTTGTGATAGCTGATAGCTCAATAGCTACGATTTCCAGGGGGAAAAAAATATAAAATCAAGATAGCCCATTAGCAGATAGGGGTAGGTAATATAAGCTAACGGGTTGTGATAGCTGATAGCTCAATAGCTACGTTTTCCAGGGAAAAAAAATATAAAATCAAGATAGCCCATTAGCAGATAGGGGTAGCTAATATAAGCTAACGGGTTGTGATAGCTGATAGCTCAATAGCTACGATTTCCAGGGGGAAAAAAATAAAATCAAGATAGCCTATTAGCAGATAGGGGTAGGTAATATAAGCTAACGGGTTGTGATAGCTGATAGCTCAATAGCTACGATTTCCAGGGGGGAAAAAAAATAAAAAAATCAAGATAGCCCATTAGCAGATAGGGGTAGCTAATATAAGCTAACGGGTTGTGATAGCTGATAGCTCAATAGCTATGTTTTCCAGGGAAAAAAATATAAAATGAAGATAGCCCATTAGCAGATAGGGGTAGCTAATATAAGCTAACGCGTTGTGATAGCTGATAGCTCAATAGCTACGATTTCCAGGGAAAAAAAATATAAAATCAAGATAGCCCATTAGCAGATAGGGGTAGGTAATATAAGCTAACGGGTTGTGATAGCTGATAGCTCAATAGCTACGTTTTCCAGGGAAAAAATATATAAAATCAAGATAGCCCATTAGCAGATAGGGGTAGCTAATATAAGCTAACGCGTTGTGATAGCTGATAGCTCAATAGCTACGATTTCCAGGGAAAAAAATATAAATCAAGATAGCCCATTAGCAGATAGGGGTAGCTAATATAAGCTAACGGGTTGTGATAGCTGATAGCTCAATAGCTACGATTTCCAGGGAAAAAAATATAAAATCAAGATAGCCCATTAGCAGATAGGGGTAGCTAATATAAGCTAACGGGTTGTGATAGCTGATAGCTCAATAGCTACGATTTCCAGGGGATAAAAAATATAAAATCAAGATAGCCTATTAGCAGATAGGGGTAGCTAATATAAGCTAACGGGTTGTGATAGCTGATAGCTCAATAGCTACGATTTCCAGGGAAAAAAATATAAAATCAAGATAGCCCATTAGCAGATAGGGGTAGCTAATATAAGCTAACGGGTTGTGATAGCTGATAGCTCAATAGCTACGTTTTCCAGGGAAAAAAATATAAAAATCAAGATAGCCCATTAGCAGATAAGGGTAGCTAATATAAGCTAACGGGTTGTGATAGCTAATAGCTCAATAGCTACGTTTTCCAGGGAAAAATAATATAAAATCAAGATAGCCCATTAGCAGATAGAGGTAGCTAATATAAGCTTCCGCGTTGTCATAGCTGATAGCTCAATAGCTACGTTTTCCAGGGAAAAGATATAAGATCAAGATAGCCCATTAGCAGATAGGCGTAGCTAATATAAGCTAAACATTACTTTTGTTAGGGGTACCCCTTTAGCTGATAGCGATAGCTAATATACGATCCCTATACATATACATGTATAATAGTGTCAAAAATCTCGTTACATTTAGCAAAAAAGGGCTACTGTTAGAATATATAATATACACATAAATAGCTCCTAATAGCTAAGGCCCTTAAAAAAAACTGTAATACCGCACCTAACTCGGTCTAACCCAGTCTGGGTTAGTAATGATTATGGAATTGAATATTATCCTCAATCTTAATTTGAAGAACAATCAACATGCATATGATCTATAATGTATAACACAAATGGATACATGCCAAAAGCATGTTTACGAGACATTGGAACTGAAACATTGGAACTGATGTATGTTTTAAACAAATCAAACGATGAAGTAAACAACTTCAAATAGCAAAAGAACGTAATCCAATAGAAACTAATTATAAATACTACTGTTCTAACTTCTAAATGATCTTGACAAAATGTCCAAAATCTTGTCTTTTGTCCTAACCAAATAAATATAAGGCATCATAAATGATACTCTGAATAATCATGTGACATAACTTTACTATGGTAACAAAACCATTGCAACTATTAAATGTGAAAATTAAAATATTGATTAATTAGGTTTATATCCCAAAGAATGTTAAGTCAGGAAGGAATTAGAGATGACTACATATGACAACTCCTTTGAAAAAGTTGTCGGCACATGTACTTTATAACAATGCAATTCGAAGAAATGCTCATTCTCGACCAATAGTCATATTTATGTCCTCCTGACAAACTGGCCATTGGATATACTAGTAGTAGTAGCATCATTATTTTCATGCAAGCAGCATAAGGTCGCACCTTTACAAGCTCCTGATACAAATAATAATAATAATAATAATAATAATAATAATAATAATAATAATAATAATAATAATAATAATAATAACAAGCGTATAGGATGTACTTGCAAAACTCGAAACAAAAACAGTTATTAAAGATTTTAACTTTAGAATGTAAGCAGATATTTAAACAAAACGAAAATATCTCTTCTGAGTTAAACTTTAAAGGCCTTAAAAATACAGTTAGTTAACATGGATGACACTCTTATTCTCAGGCAGATGACAAATATTGTAACTTGTTATGTGAAAGTCAACTGTGCTTAAACTTATCCAGAAATGTAATCGAGCCTTAATCAATACAAATATTCTGTCTATAAAAGTATCAACATTAAAATACAATTCATTGTCCTTGATGTGCATATAACAGTAATACATGTACATGTATGTTATGACTACCGACCATGCGGCAAATTAATCTAAAAGATGGGGTGTAAAAACGAGCCCAACACACAAATTCCAAAATCTGAATATACATTCATTTCTTAGCGTGTTGTATAAATTTGGGCTCACAAATCTGGAAACAATGTCTTAGAATACACCCAAACCCAATAATATGTGTACTTAAGACTGGTTGGTATTGTAAATCTAAGTAAAGCCTAGCGTGAAACTTCAGAATTTGGTATGGCCTAATCAAAACATTAGCTGGGTCTTTTCAATAGAAGAGACAAATTGTAAAGAGAGATTTGCGTTTTCACTCTCCCGTACTTTCCTATGGAGCTAAGATTTGTTGCCACTTAATATAAAGCGATAACGACAGCACTTGATAATCTGACATAATACAAGATCAGCAGGGCTAAAATAGTGCTGGATTGCCCTTTCCCGACCGACCGTAAATATCGGGAAAACTCAGTCGCGTTTTATTTTGTGTATTCCAGTGTGATTTGGTCATTCTTTGAAATCAAAAAAAAAGAAAAAAAAGAAAAAGAAAGAAAAATATATCGACCCACCGACCCAAAAGAAATTGAGGTGAAAGGGCAATCCAACACCTTTTGTTTTAGGCCTAATCATGCTAATGAGAAAACATTGTTTGGCAGAAACATTATTTCCAGGTACATTGTTATTCAGCTTATCAGGGGTCGCATTCTGACGCGTCTGCGCGTCCTAGACCTCTCACTTTCTTGTAGTGACGCATCAGGTTTCAAATTGGAAATACTTGCGGGTCTCGATCAAAATTGAAGGGACCCCTTAAATTTGAAGATGTATGGAAATGGAAACCTTAAGAAAGTCTGTAAATTACATATCCATCCTTTGCTCACAATATAAATTCACTAAAACTGTCCGTAAAAAAGTAATATTTTCAAATACCCAAACTTCACCAGACCCCTCAATTTCTTGGGGGACCCCTTATTATTTATTTTTTGAAGTCCTACGGGATCCTGAAAAATGTCATGGGACCTCTCACATTTTTGATCCAGTGCTATCCCTGCAGCTTATGATGAATAAGACTGGATCATCAATATCCAAAACTTAAAGTAGAACTTGATCAATTAACAATAACATACTAGTAATAAAATATGTCTTAATTAAATAACTCAAGCATTTATGTAATACAGATTCAAGTAATATTAGTAAAGACATATGATATCATTGAACACTCTTAACTAGCATCATTAAACCAGCTTACTCAAAACCTGCACCTGCGCCTATCAAATAGACACCTACAAAATGAAGAAAAAACCGTACACACAAAGTATTCGAACATTCATAGTCAATTGGTATAAGTATATTGATAAATTAAAAACTATTGCATAGGCCTTTTTGAACTGAAATTGAATGTTTCCCGTTATTATGCCCTATAAAGCATGTCTGATTATGTGCAAATAATGCAACAGATAACATAGCAATCCATACTCTATTTGCTATCTTCAATACATAGCAATCAACGTTGTTAATACAGCTCGGTGCACATGGTACCGTGGTACCGTATCACGCACCTTAAACTTCTAATTATGTTATTGATAGTAAAAGTACGTTAAAATGGTTTAAAAAATACCAACTAATTGTATATCATTCTGCATTTTGTATGTATGTATGTATCGACACCGACGTGAATACATAATCATTCTTATGTTATCAGCAATATTACAGTAGCAATGTTATTTGCTATCCGTTAATGGGTAACAGTACGATCTTTATTATACTGAAGAAAGCATTGCTATTCATTTAATTTGTTAACTATCTACTGACGATAGCAACTTTAACATGTTAAAGCGATGTGTACGTTCATCAGTAATGAATGCTATGCTATCTACTGAAGATAGCAATCTCACAGGCCTATAGTTTGATCAGGTCTAAATTGGTGAAGTCTCCTACCTAACGGTAGCAAATGAATACTGAAGGACGAAAGCTAGCGAGATTACATATTTAAAACGTCGTGCATCACATGCGTGCCGCGTGCGTGTGGCAGATATCGCGTCCGTGTACCCATTATGTTAGGCCGCCCGCTCGTCAGATTTAGGGCCGCTCCGATTTTAATTTTTTTCTTCTTTTTCAGATTTGTTGTTAAAAAAAAATCAGATTTTGACTATTGGTAAAGTAACTGCATTTTGAAACCAATATTTGAATATTTTACTCAATAATGCTTAACATTAATGAGCAAGTGGATTCATGTATCGAACACAATATCTAACTAATAAACAAAAATCAAACATTCTCAGTTATTTATTCAAACATTAAATGGGAAATAATGACAAAACAAAGTAATTTTTACACGAATTTAGCAACAACAACAACAATTTTGGCTTTTGTGATTGTCGGACTCAGCTCGGATTGTCAGAGTGTAGACCGTTTTCAATAGTGGAATTCAATAGATCTTATAAGAGAAAATATCGCAATTCTTGTTCGGTTTGTAAAATGGTCACTTTTAAGTTTTACGCAAATGAGCATATACAATATGTTTACCACACCCAATTTCAACCAACTAAAACTCTTTAGAGAGCTAATGAGATAACCCTTCTGCCTCAATAAAAATGCTGTAAATTGTTTGCACAGATTTTAAGATATAAATACACTTTTTTTTACTCACCCTGTATAGCGGACTATTAACACTTTCCACGCGGTTATAAGTTCTACAACATACAAAACAGAATATTCAGAAACATTTCCCAAATGTCAGGGTCTATCTCAAGGATTACTGGACCGATACTTTGCATGTTGGTACTTATTTCAATGCATTTCTCATGGTGATTTCAAATATGGTAATGTAATTCAACAATTTTGAATTTTGTGAAACATTTTGTGCAATTTTGGTTTGGAATGTCGTCGACAGCTAACTGCCGCGTGGAAAGTGTTAAAATAGAGAACAGATATTAATAAGCGCGGAGGAAGATCAAGTAGGGAGAGGGAAGAAGGGGCTATATTACTCGTTGCACACCAAAGAGAATCCTTCTTACACCACCCCCATCAGGCCTGGTCTATTCTACATCATCTACTGGGCCTGAAAAAAAATACTAATGTACAAGGAACGCCTATAATATTAATAGGAGGAGGTTGTATGTCGTTTTACGACGGCACCCACTTTTCTCCAAATATTATACAAAAATGCAGCAGATGCGTGGCTTCATTCGAAATGGGCGTGCCACTGTTAGAGCATCTAACCTCGCTGGATTCCCCCCTATCCACCCCTTCCCCTTATGTTTCATAGCCTCGTCCTTGTTTGGTAAACATGGTAAACACCGTGGCGTAGCAAGATAGGTCTATAGAATTTTGCAATACATGCCTAGTTGTGTAGTGGAAACAAGCCAGTTAGTGGTCTCTAACTGGTGCTGAAAAGTGTGAACCTGTTTACATTTTTTCCTATGTGAAAAAATGTAATCAGGTTGGCGATTTTCAAACCCCATAGCGTTTACATAGCGCCGGCAAACGTTTGTTAAACTACTGTGTACAGAGGGCGAATTGCGAACTAACTTTACTTGGCAGACGACAACGGTCGTGACTAAAACTTGATTTTCGTATTCGATCGTGTGTTGTCTAGTTTCGTTGTAGAATATTCAGCTGATATTAATTCCTTAACTTTTCATAATACAGGGTTAGTCATTTAACCAATTCAAAACATATGTTGATACTGAAATGGTATAAGTATCCCCTAATACTATTAGCGTTTTCAGTCCTTCATGTCGTTTAGGCCTACACATGCGTTCCTGGAAATAGCTAGTTCCAAGTATAAACGCGCGTCTGTTGCATGGTGTTAAAGTGTTATGGCTCTTAATTGCGGGTTTAAAATAGTATTATAATTGATTGATAGATATTGATACCAATGATGGCTAAGGAACACTACTAGATTCCGTGAGTTACATTATGTATGGCTCGTAATTGCGCTATTTACGAACAAATCACCAAAATTCACCAAAATTCACCAAAAGAAAGGGTATACACACTTTTTATAGCTAATAGCCTATATTTTATTACAATTTTTAAAAAAAAGTTACAATTTACTATATTCTACTGTGTAGTTTTATTTACGTAAATATTTACTTTTTTCGATTGATGGGTCGTCACGTAACTATCATGTGCAATCCCTTTATTATGTTAGGTAAACTTTTGTGAGCTTTGTTGATTAAAATCAGTATAATTAAGCATTGGGCTATTCCATAATAAAAATGCCCCACCCCCATAGAGGAACAAAATAGTATTCCAAAATGAATCTGGAATTCTAGGGTTTTAGGTATGGGAATTGGGTATAGAGGAATAGTGAAAATTTGATTTGAAACAGGGTCAGGTAGCTGACTCGACTGATTGAGAAACAAAAAAACTGGAATTCCAGGCCTAGACTATAGGAAAAAGATTGGAAATCCGAATTCCTCTATAATGCTATAGGGAGGGGGCACTTTTTCTGGAATAGCCCATTAATTACAAATATAATATACACTCTGCCAAAGATTTGAGTTATTCAGTCTATGTTGACTATCAAAAATAAATGAGAACCCATCTCACGTTCAAAAGAACATCGGTTACTATTACTATGATTACAAACTAATCCTGATGATTGGAGAATTATTGGACTATATGTAACGTTGCTAATTAATTATGTAAACACCTATCGGTTCAAACCCGTGTAATTTGGAAATTGGGTCTTAACCAAACAATGCGGAGAATGTTGAGTTTTACTGCGAAAGTACTTTTAATTAGGTTTGAATTGGTCTGAAATGTCGAACTAATTATGCTAATTTCAGGCCCCTTTTAAAATAAAAGTAGGCCTATGCCTTTGCTTAGCAGGTCTTGACCATAAGAAGCTACTCTTTACTAATTTGACAAACATGGCTCCGGGATCTATATACTATTCATTGAATTGTGTGTGATTACTGTCATAACTGTCACACAAATCAATGATACCTAGTGCAACTTTGCTGTTGTTATGCGCGGTCATTGAAATCGCCATAACTTTCCAAAGTATCCATTCGATTTTGTTGAATGAGGTATCAAACTGCGGAGAAGAATTTGCTCAATTAATGTATATCTCAGATTTTTGGTACCGATTATATATTTTGAATTAGCCAACCTCAAAGTACCTGGTCAGGGACTTTATGTGCTAGGATGTATACCATTGTTGTGAGAAAGTGAGCTGCCTAGGCGTAGGCCTATCATAGACCTGCGCTAGGCAACTCACTTGCTCAAAACAAGCCAATTTTAGGGGTATATTTTAGTACTACAAATTATATGATTTGAACTGTGTTTTTCTTCACTATATTTGACGGCCATGTTCGTGTTTTAGCGATTTGGTTTTGGATTCTTTTTGCGATTGGGATTTGGGACCTATGCTTATATGGTTTCTAACACAAATACCCATGAACCCTTCCACCCTGCTAGTTATAGGCCTATTAGTTTTATACAATTTCAAAACAGATTTTTCATTTAGGGAGCGTTCACAAATAGGCCTACTTTGGTGGGAGGGGGCTGGACAATTTAATGTTTGGTACATCAACGTACACTTGTTTGACTCCCCTTCTCGCTATGCCTAAATTTGTTTGACTCCATTTTTAACTTGATAACTGGACCAGAATCGTTTTGACACCCCCCCCCCCCCCCCCCCCCCCCTTTAGCTGAACATATCTCTGACCTGTTAAGTCAAGAATCTCTCACCTGTTTAGTCAAGAATCAAATAGTTAGTGATTTATTAGAGCATTTTCACAATGTTCTCAAAACTTTGTTGACCCCCCTATGATTTTCCAGCCCCCCCCCCCCCCACCCCTACCAAAGTATTCATGAACGTTCTCTTTAACCTCTAACCAAACTTTCAAAGTCTTTCATCTCAAGAATATTGAACCATACTATGAATGTTTGTACTTATTTTATTTTATTTTAAGTTTTCAAACATTTGACATTTTGGAACGGTCGTCTGCAAAAGCAACCCATTAAAACAGATACCTGATACGTGAGCCCCCTCCCCCACCTGCCGCAGTTAGCCAGCCATAATCATTACAACCATCATTACTATGATCACGATAATGACCAATTGACAATACACAATCTTTTCCCCAACTCTATAGAAAGATAAATATGATAAACCATCGGCTTATAACCATATTAAAACAGAAATTTATATTACTATTTTCAATATTTTGTTTTGGTTAGAGCAATTAAAGTCTTTGATCAGAGGCTCTTTAAAATTTGCCACATGACTGATATGAGGGATTGGCGAACAACACCTGGCACTTACATTGAGATTAGAAGACTCAGTAGAAGTAGAATATATATATATGTACCCGAACTTTCAAGATGGTGTAATTCACCAATCACGCTGACACTACAAGCATGTTAAGAAGCAACGGAAATTGGCGACGGGACAACTTTAATTTCAATCATTTGATCATGTTAATGATGGTCAATGGCGGCTTCTTGAAATAAACATAAACGTTTTGAATGTTTATCGTTATAAACATAAATTACACTGTTTGCCTTAACCGACAAAACGCGTAAGCTCGCGTAAAGTGTGCTATTTTGCACTATTTTGTTGCTATGATAAAGGCACATTGGCTATGATAATTACGAATTTACGAGCTTCTCTATCCAACAACATTAACGTTGGGGCCACATTTGTTATCTTGCGGTCATAATTCCTTGAGTCCCCCTTGTCAAATGAACCGATGACAGTGCCAATCACAACACCACGACTGTCACTCCCCCCCCCCCCCCCCCCCCCCCCCCCCATCCCTGGCACGCCAGCCACTACTGTCAAGTCACTCTCCCGTCAACTTCTCTGTACTTTCTTCATTTGATACTCGAAGAGAGGGATTAACCGAGAATGCACCGTCGCGTTAACATGTGGTATAGCCACTAAAACCAACATATCCAGGGAAAAGTATGACACACACTGAGTGAGCCATCTGTAGCCTGAGAGGTTGAGATGAGACTAATAATTATAACTAAATTAGTCTCATGTATGAGTACGCGGAGGTTCTCTGGTTGATGGATTCATTGATACATGGACCGTCATAATTGGGTCATACCAATTCATGGTCGTACTGTGTTATAACCATCCAGACAGTTGGAACACTGTCACTGGTATAACAAACAGTCCAACATAAAATAAAATAATACAAGGCATAACCTCGGGGCAAAACAACCTCACAACAATAGCGATTGCTGTATTGAAATGTTGTATACAGGTTGATACACAAAGTGAGCAAGCGTTAATACCTTGACTATAACAAAGGGAATACAAATATTATCACCAGAGAGTGTTTCCACACATATTTACCCCGTGGATGTTTTACATGATTCAATGCATTGCATGATTTAACCGATAAAAACGTTAAGTTCTACATGTACACTATTATAGCTCTACACATCTCAACAGTCGCGGTTTCAGTGACTTTGACCACCCATAACGGCCAACCAGCACAGTTTACACCGGCCCTATCGGATCCAAGTTCACCAGGATATATGGCATTAGTAAACCAACTAACACCAGTGGTAAGTGCCTACACCTACGAATGCAAGGGCATCAGTGTATACGTTGTGTCAACTCAAGTACGGAGGTGATGTTCAATAATGTTTCAACTTCCGAGCGTAAGTGAAACGAATTGACTTCTACACCCGCGCGATCAATCTGAAGAATGTTTCCCGTTGCAGACAGTGCTACGCCCATAACTAGATGCGCGCTGGCGTCGCTTCACAACTTGCACTGCTGAAAATATAGCTTATTTATAGTTAGTCCGCATAAGTCAAATAGAAAAATCTCTCTATAATGTATCGTATGTCAATGTAACCCTTCGTTGAACAGATGATCATGGTGATAGAGCTGCTCTTTTGAGCACACACTAGTAAGAATGGTAGTGGTGAATTTGACACATTGATATTGAGACATATCCACATTCGCAAACTCCGAATTGTACGCCTGATGCGTGTAAATATTGTAACATGATCTGAACAGATTGTTACACTATTGTCAAATCAATGAGAGTTGGCCCAGCGAGGTTTCAAGAATCTACCAATGTTTGGTCATGCAATGATTATAAATGTAACTTCTGAATGTCAAACATTAATCTCACGAACCAAATGTTTCTTCCTCATATATCTGTTTATCAACAGTTTAATACGTCTATCTGCGCTGCTGTACCAGGATGCGCCGGTACAACTATAACCGGGTTTTCAAATGGGAGTATCATTGTAGATATGGATCTTATGTTTGAACCTGGTTCTACAAATACCAGTACAAGCGGTGCTATTTTGGATGCTATAAATGGTGGATTAGGTGACGGATATGAACTAGATCCAGCTGGTACACAAATAACGGGTAAGTCAGTTTCGATACCTTTTAAATATATATATATATATAATAATTCGAATTATCAAACTGAAAACTCATTTGGATAGAGAAAACGTGTAGAATTATTTTGATACCAAAAGTGTCTCTTTTCACCATAAATCTCTTCAACTTGCAAAAAGCTCCCATTTAATACATTTTGTCCACCACATTGATAATTTTCGTAATAAGATTATTTCAATCTGGAATAATACCTGTAGAAATCCGCTCATGCAATGATTTCAATAAACAATCAAAAAACAATAACACTGACAAAACAAGACATTTATATAAACTGCTAACAAAATTTGGAATATTCAAGCACAAGATTTATAAATATCACGGGGTATGTTCATTAAGTGTTATAAATCCATGTAGAATTGATGTGTTCATCTTTACAATGATACCACATTTTCCTCAGTGCCCAGCTACTTGCCTGAGAACATGGGGAGGTCACAATCTGAATGTGCCAAAATCAACGCTATTTCGTGCCGAAAGACTATCTTTGTCGTCTGTTCAATGAAGTGTTACATTGATCTTTACAGTGTAGCGTGATGATCTATTGATATTTAAGCACAAAATAGTGTTGATTTTGGCACTTTCAGATAGCGACCTTCACCGTGTTCTCACACAAGTAGCTGAGCACTTGAGCAAGAGATTTGGTATCATTGAAAAGGCCACTTCGTGTTTTCAACCGTTTTGTATTTAGATAAAAGTTCAATTCTGAATGAATCAGGAATGTCATCAATCTGCTTTCAGGTCTTAACGACAAGCTGCACATGATCATCTTAATGATTTATTGACCTGTACTATTAGTAATTACTGAGAATATTTAAGGGCTTACCACGTATATGCCGCATATGCAGTGGAACATTGATTAGCTGCCAACATAACAGTTTTTGCAACACGGTTCGGACCCAGAACCCTCCTAGTTCAATACAGCCTGGTGAACGACCTCCCATTTAGTATGCCGTCTTCTGTTAAGTTACTGAAAACTAGCGAACATTTTAGACAAGAGTTAACTGAATTCAGCGCTATAAGTCGGATTTACAATTGAACGAACACATTTAAACAGCATATTGCCTACATTACGTGCAGCGCCCACAACCGTAAGCGTGATCATTTCGAGCGCGATTCTCTTTGTGCTGCGTGTATGTTGTTCGTTCGATTATTACTTATACTATAGTTCTGTGCTGCTATCTGCGAATCAAGAACGAGCGTGATGCAACCGAAAGGAGCAGCGCTAGTATTCTAACTGAAAATATAATACCATTTTCCCCACACAGACTAGTACACAGATTTCAATTCTGAATGACAACCTTTGTCAGACACCCAAGGAAAATTCCCAACAAGTTTGATGCCTGAAGGCAAAGGATCTGAGCCCTTCTAAAAGAAGGGGGTAGGCCACGGACTTCGAAATCGATTTACTTAATGTTCCCAAATGGTCACACATCGATGGTATATACTATATTGAGCCCCTTGTTGAGAAGTTGAGAAACGCTTTAACAGTCATACCTAAGACAAACAAAAATGCTAATATCACCATACTTGGGTGGTAAGTGTTATATTGATAATACGCAGGGCACTATGGAGTGTTAATATGGTTGCCATAGGCTAGCGACCGGTAACCAGCCAATCAGGTAATGTTGCACTAATTTCGAGCATTTTTAAAATCGGCCTTCATAGTGCACTCGGTTTAAGTCTGCTATACATATATGCCAAAATATATGATGATTATACGACATTGCTTTTTTGAGTACCGCATATTGATGTTTTGAGATATCGGCCTTTGAAGTTTGGGTATCGTTGTTGGTTATTAATGTTGGTTTTTATTTAAAATATGTATTTTGTTGTTATTTGAGGTTGTATACAGAATTAAAATTAATTTTAAAACAAAATCATAACAATTGACTAATTCTTTCCCGTGCAATTATGGTTTGTTATAATTCTCTTAATATAATAGTGTGAGGAAAGAGTGAATTACATAACAAATCCCGAACCAGCGATATTTATTGATATTAAATTATTGTAACATTAAATGATATAATTGTACAACTTAGTTTAAACATAATAGATGCTTCAAGTAGAGTGTAATTAATATTCTTAAATTCTCCTAAATATCTTGAAAATCTTTACAAATGTATATGACATTGCAATTCATGCAATGTGTTTTGCATTACACTGCTTTACTTTGATGAATCTAAAACCAAATGTCCGTTTTGAGTAAATGCATTCAATAGATTAAACTCTGCGGATTGTTAATATAGCCTTTCATTGGATTTGCATTTGGAATACAGAAGAAGCCGTTTAAATCATTCAGTATAACGATAAGGGCGTATAACGAACTTGTTGGTCTGGTAAGTGCATTATTTGATAAATAAATCCTAATCAAATTATACCATTTACTTTACAGTGAATTGCGATCCGGTGTGTCAGAATGGGGGATTATGCGCCGCACCTAACGATTGTGACTGCTCTGGTACCGGATATAGTGGCGCTGATTGTACAAATGGTTTGTATGATATTTATGTACGGTCCATGTAAGGTTGATGCTTCTAAACTATGAGTGGCCATAGTATAAACAAATACGTGTAAGGTTAGTCGTCTAAGATAACATCTTACACGTCGAAGATGAGCAAATACAGTTTACAAATAGGGTTTATTCCGTAAATAGCATATTCTTGTCTTGTATTCTTGGATATCCAATATACATCTTAGAAGTCTAACACTTAGACAACTAACCTTACACGTATTTGTTTAGACTATGGCCCGGCCACTCATACTAAACGTGCATAGATCGTGTATTACGTTGAAAGAAATATACAATATCCATTTCAAAATCATCACGTACTAGATAGTGGATATGTTTCTAGACATAATCGAATCCACAATGAAACTGTCTCTTGTTTGATGCGTGAAAATTAAAACATATACAGTTAGAGAGCGATTACTCTAAAGTATATGATTCTCTAAGTCATGACACCCGTATCAACATTATCTAGTATAGGATCTTCATGATCATACCAGTTGCAGCCCGGGTACATGGAATTCATCAATACAGTGATTTATAGTTTTACTGAAATCTAATTTTCTATATGCAATATTGTTCATTATATTTTGTGTGTACATTCCAGATATTGATGAATGTGCCTCAAGTCCATGCATAAATGGAGGTTATTGTAACGACGCCATAAATAGCTATACTTGTGACTGTGTGGCAGGATGGGATGGAACAACGTGTGCAAACAGTAAGCAACAGTTAATATATTTATTGTAGACAATATCAAATCCATTAATTTTTGGGTGGAGACACATGTGAAACCAGTAAGTAACAGTGAATATTTTCATTTTAGACAAAATAAAGTCCATTCAGTTTGTTATATCCCATTCTGGTAACCAGTGACTTTAAAAACGGTGGGTGGTTATTGTGTGTATGGGTTGGATTGAGGTTCTTTGTGGGTGAGGCGGGTGATTGTGGTATGTAGTTGGAGTTGGTGGTGGTATTGGGTTTGAGCGAGCTGGTATTGTGACATGAAATTTAGGGGCATTCCAGTCAATTTGACATTAAGGGGGCTGTTAACCCTCACAGCATGAAATGTATCAAGCGCTGTAACTTTTAAACTATATAATATAATATATTTTAGAAAGGAAATGAGTCGGAGAATCCATTTTTGGTATCCAATTTAACAAAAAAATGCTGATTTTAAAATTTGACCAAAAAATTACTTAAGTTATCTCAAAATTTGCGTCATTCGTAGCAAATTCAGTTTTTGGTAAAAAACGCTGAAATACACCAAATTCATCTTAATGCCGTTCCCTAGGAAGCTTTTTTGTTGTTTTGAATATCTGATTTATTTTTTGAATTATTGACAAAAAAGTGATTTTCATGATTTTGGAGATAACAAAATTCATTTTTTTTTGGGCATTTTTGATCTATATTTCAAAATATATATATAATATTAAGAGAAGCTTCCTAGGGAATTTTATTAGGATTAGAATAAAACTAGTATGACAAAATTTGACAAAATATATTTCTAGTTATCTTTTTCAAAGCTAACATGGGTCAAAAAAACATTTGTTTATAATGTTCTCCAAAATGGTCAATTTTATGATCATGGTCCCTATATTTCTAAACAATTTTTTTCCGTTTTGGTAATTAAAATCCACTTTTACTAGAAATGGAAATATTTCTGGACACATTTAAACTGTCTCTTGTTTGATGATTGCAGTATAAAACATAATTATACAATAAGAGAGCCATAACTCAATATAACTCTAAGTCGTGACACCTGTATCAACACTATCCAGTATTATGATCATCATGATCCACTTGAATGAAATGTCCTTGTATTTTGTGTGAACATTCTAGATATTGATGAATGTGACCCAAGTCAATGCCAAAATGGAGGCGATTGTATCGACGGCCTAAATAGCTATACATGTGACTGTGTGGCAGGATATGGTGGAGACATGTGTGAAACCAGTAAGCAACATGTGAATCTAGTCAATGTAGACCAAATAAAGTCCATTCATATTTCCTATATCCCATTTGGTAACAAGTGACTTTAACAACGTTGGGTGCTAAATGGTTGTGTTGGGACGGTTCGAAGTTTGAGGTTTGTTTTATGGGTGAGTGGGGTGGTTTGGGGCTGGTGTTGGTCTTTGGGTAGGGTAGTATTGTGGGATTCTCTAATTCATGACACCGGTATCAACACTATCTAGTATAGGATCATCGTGATTACACCCATTACAGCCCAAGAACATGGATTTCATAAGAACACTGCCTTATAGTTCTACTAAGATGATATTTCCTATAATATGCAATATTTATTGATCATTGTATTTTGTGTGTACATTCCAGATATTGATGATTGTGACCCACATCTATGCCAAAATGGAGGCGCTTGTATCGACGGCATAGATAGCTATAGTTGTGACTGTGTGGCAGGATATGGTGGAGACGTGTGTGGAACCAGTAAGCAACAGTGAATATGTTCATTGTAGACCAAATAAAGTTCATTAATTTGTCATCCCATTTTTGTAACTATATTCACTTTTAAAACGTTGGGTGGTATATATTTGTGTTGGAGCGGTTTGAGTTTGGAGATAGGGTGGGTGGTGTGGTTTTGGGTGGGTTTGGTGTGTGAATAGGGAAGGTGGTGGTTTTTGGATCGAATGGGGTGGTTATGTGACATGAATTTGATGGGCATTCCAGTCAATTGGAAATTTAGCAATTGTCACCGAGTGGGATTGGGGAGGATCTTTGTCTCTATATTTCTAAACAAATTTTACTACTACTACTAGATAGTGGAAATATTTCTGGACAAAATTGTGCCCACAATGAAATTGTCTGTTGTTTGATGCGTGCAACATAACACATAATTATGAATTTTATAGAGAGCCATAACTCAAAATTATAGGATTCTCTAAGTCATGACACCGGTATCAACACTATCTAGTATAGGATCATCGTGATTACACCAATAACATTGATTTCATAAGAACACTGACTTATAGTTCTACTAAAATGACATTTACTATATGCAATATTGATCATTGTATTGTGTGTGTACATTCCAGATATTGATGATTGTGATCCAAATCTATGCCAAAATGCAGGCGCTTGTATCGACGGCATAGATAGCTATAGTTGTGACTGTGTGGCAGGATATGGTGGAGACGTGTGTGGAACCAGTAAGCAACAGTGAATATGTTCATTGTAGACCAAATAAAGTTCATTAATTTGTCATCCCATTTTTGTAACTATATTCACTTTTAAAACGTTGGGTGGTAAATATTTGTGTTGGAGCGGTTTGAGTTTGGAGATGGGGTGGGTGGTGTGGTTTTGGGTGGGTTTGGTGTGTGGATAGGGAAGGTGGTGGTTTTTGGATCGAGTTGGGTGTTTATGTGACATGAATTTGATGGGCATTCCAGTCAATTGGAAATTTAGCAATTGTCACCGAGTGGGATTAGGGAGGATCTTTGTCCCTATATTTCTAAACAAATTTTACTACTACTACTAGATAGTGGAAATATTTCTGGACAACATCGAGTCCACAATGAAACTGTCTGTTGTTTGATGCGTGCAACATAACACATAATTATGAATTTTATAGAGAGCCATAACTCAAAATTATAGGATTCTCTAATTCATGACACCGGTATCAACACTATCTAGTATATCATCGTGATTACACCAATTACAGCCCAAGAACATTGGTTTCATAATTACTTATAGTTCCACTAAAATGAAATGTCCTACATGCAATATTGATCATTGTATTTTTTGTGAACATTCCAGATATTAATGATTGTGAACCAAATCCATGCCAAAATGGAGGCACTTGTAACGACGGCATAACTAGTTATACTTGTGACTGCTTGGCAGGATGGACTGGAGACGTGTGTGAAATCAGTAAGCAACAGTGAATATTGTATACCAAATGAAGTCCCTTAAATGTTCCTATATCCCATTTTGGTAACTAGTGACTTTAAAAACGTTGGGTGGTATATATTTGTGTGGGAGCGGTTTGAGGTTTCAGTTGGGATTTTTTGGGACGGTGGGGTGGTAGGAGTTGGGTGGTGTTTGGATAGGATAGGTGGTGGCTTAGGGTTTGAGCAGGATAATCTGGCATTCCAGTCAATTGGACATTAAGCAAATGTTACTGAGATGGTTGGATTTTGTTCTTTTCAAACTTTCCCCCGTTTTAACAAATACAAATTATCACTTACTAGAAAATATTTCTGGACATAATCGAATCCACAATGAAATTGTCTCTTGTTTGTTGATGCGGACAGTAGAAAACATATACAGTTAGAGCCGAAAGTCATAACTCTGAATTATAGGATTCTCTAATTCATGACACCGGTATCAACACTATCCAATATACAGGATTATTATGGTCATACCAGTTGCAGTCCGAGCACATGGATTTCATCAATACAGTGACGTACAGTTAAAATAAAATGTATTTTTTTAGCTGAAGCTGAGAGTCCCATTTAGACTCACACGTACTAAGCCACAACCTTGTAGACGAAGCAAAGAAACTATTGATACCAGCAATAGGAAATATTTCTGGACATAACCGAGTCCACAATGAAACTGTCTCTTGTTTGATGTGGAAAGTATAAAACATAATACAGTAAGAGCGGAGAGCCATAACTCTGAATTATAAGATTCTCTAATTCATGAGACCGGTATCAACACTATCTAAGATATGAATATTATGATCAAGCCACAACCTTGTAAACGATGCTAAGATAAAAACATAATTATACCTTTAGAGAGCCATAGCTCAATATTGCAGGCTTCTCTAATTACTGGCACTGGCGGTATTTAAGACACCGGTATCGAAACTATCCAGTATAGGATCATCGTGATCATACCATTACCAGTTGCAGCCAAAGCCCCTGTCTTTTCATGAATACAACGACTTGTAGTTCCATTAAAATGAAATTTCCTTTATGCAATATTGCTCATATTATTTTGTGTGTACATTCCAGATGTTGATGAATGTGGCCTAAGTCCATGCGAAAATGGAGGTACTTGTACCGACGAGATCAATAGCTATACCTGTGTCTGTGTAGAAGGATGGGAAGGAGACGATTGTGAAATCGGTAAGCAACATTAAATAATTTCATTGTAGACAAAATAAAGTCGATTAATTTGTTTAATATCACATGTTGGTAACTGGTGACTTTATAAAACGGTGGGTGGCGAATGTTTGTGTTGGGGCCTGTTTGAGGTTTGAGGTGGGAGTATGAGATGGCTGGGTGGGGTAGGGTCTTGTAGGTGTATAGATGGGGTAAGTTGTGGATTTGTGGTGATGTGACATGAATTCAGGGGCATTTCAGTCAATCGGACATTCAGCAATTGTTAATGAGTGGAGTGGAATGGGGGAAGGGGGGTGATTTTTTTCTTCCAATTTGTTAACACTTTTTTTTTTCCACTTCGATAATTAAAAGTCATCACTTCTATATTTCTGGACATTATAAAGTCCACAGTAAAACTGGTTCTTGTTTGATACGTGGAGTGTGAAGTATACAGTAAGAGAGCTATAACTCTAAGTTATAGAATTCTCTAATTCATGACAACGGTATCAACCCTTTGTAGCCCCAGCACATGGAATTCATTATCAAGTTTCTTTCAAATAATATTTTCTATATGCAAAGGATATTACTCATTGTATTTTGTGTGTATACATTCCAGACATTGATGAATGTAGCTCAAGTCCATGCCAAAATGGAGGTACTTGTGACGACGGCATCAATAGCTATGCTTGTGCCTGTGAAGCAGGATGGAATGGACCCGCATGTGCAAACGGTAAGCAAACAGTTAATATATTTATTGTTGACAAAATAAAATCCAGTACTTTTTCCTATATCCCATTTTGGTGACTGTTTCAAGCACAATCATGACATTCATCAATTCATTGGCGTATAGTTCCACTACAATGTAATTTCTTAGCTGAGAGTCCTAGCTCCCATAGACTCACACGGAATAAGCCACAACATTGTAGACGAAGCTTAGGAACTACTACGAGCAGGTAGGAGACACATACTTTGTTACGAGCATGAAGAGGGCCATATATATATATATATATATATATATATATATATATATGCGTGAGAAATTGGGGCATTCCTATGTTACAGCGCTGCATTGGGTAACTCATATACGCCGAGACGTACTATATATATAAATGTGAGAAGTTGGAGTTATCCGAAGACGTAGCTCTACTTGTACAAATTAGTTTATTCAAAGCTTTCGCCCATGGGGCTTCATCAGTAACAACAGAGAGGAGAGGGATGGAACGTGGGTAGGTGTAGTAACAACAGCGAGTGTCCGAAACACATAGCTTCAAAATAAAATACATACCCATTTGTCCATCCTTATCTTGATAATCTGTGCTTATTTAAGCCATATCAATTATCGGATAAATACTCTTATATGGTTCCCTCTTAGCTTAGACCTTAGCTCCGATAGACTCACACGAAATAAGCCAGAACCTTGTAAACGATGCTAAGGAACTACTGATACGAGTAGTATAAGACACATACAGCTTTAAAAGGGCCATAGACTCTTAGATATATAATTCATTACTTCATCACATCGGCATCAACCCTATTACGTAACGGAACATCATGATCCAGCCAGCTATCAGCCCAAGCACTTGCAATGCATTGATCCCGTTACGTATGTTTTAAATAGTTCCTACAAGCATTATTGCTCATATTTGTTTATAAATGTACATTCCAGATATTAACGACTGTATCCTAGATCCATGTTTGAATGAAGGTACTTGTACCGACCAGCTTAATGGCTATACTTGTTCCTGTGAGGCAGGGTGGACTGGACGAACATGTGAAAGTGGTAAGCTTATTTATCTACTATCAAAACATCATCACATATTAAAATAACACACACATTCACCGATGCGATTGATATTACACTATTTGTCACCAGTGTCTACTGGTCTCCATTTACATTGCAAAGAAATGCTTATAACGTTGTCAAATGAGGGTCTTTAAGAAAATGTTGCAGCAAGTAGTACAATCATGGTACAATTGATGAGACTACAATTCAGTCCTCTCTTGTTTTTCTTAAAGACCGTTTTTTTTAATACACATTTTAGTTTAGATTCAACTTCTTTTCATATCTGTGGCCAAGATGCCTATCTGTACCATCATGGAAGTACGATTTCATGGATGATACCATGTATTATCATACTTCCATGGTATTATGAAGGTGGAAGTCAGACGATCTCCAACTGTATATTATGTTAACACATGTGTTGCCCTACTTTGTTTAGGATCAATTCCTGTTGGTATCGGAATACACCCCCCCCCCCCCCCCCCCCCCCCCCCCGTTGGATATTCATACGAACATGCCCGAACAGGTCACTGATCCATCTCCACTATAACCTTCGTTGCAAGCACATGTAAATGATCCTACTACGTTTGTACATGACAGTTGTCGGTGTCTTGTACACAATCGTCAACATCTAAACAAATGTCACTCACAGAAGATTTGTTGTGTAGTCCAGCATGGAGTGACCTGTTCGGATGAGTGTCCAACATATGCCTTGAAAGTGCGTGTGCAAAGGATTTGTTGGTATTGAAGCCACAAGTTACTATCCAGAATAACGTTGCTCTTAATTTACTTCCAACTACTTTGATAACATTTCTCGCGGTATCGCGTATAAGAAGGCAAATCCAACAATTTGAGCCACCCTAATATTGTAAACATGTGTCTGTTGGTGCCTTGGACAGGAACACTGCCAATTCATGACCATTAGTATTTAATCAGAGACCAATTCCTTGGCCTCCGTTTGTAGCCTAAACAGTTGGTGAAAAGCTCCCATATTTGACATAAAATATGTAAGTTATATAGAACCACATTGTATCGAAAATATTGATATACGGAGTTAAAAATCACATTTTAATTCATTGGGCGCTTCAGGCACTACGATAGGCACCTAACTGACCTATATAACCTTTATAACCAACCAGCAACAGTGTTAGAGGGGAGGTGTTGGGGTTGGGGGGGGGGGGGGGGGGATGGGGGTTGGCCCAGACTTTTCATGTAGTAGGTGTGCATGAGGACGAGATCATGTGATTCTGTTTAATGTAAAAATGTCCTTATTTTACATCTGTCATTCATATTGTTTTTGTTTAACTTTCATCTCTATGCGGACCAATATAGATGTTGACGAATGTTCATCAGGAGAAGATGACTGCCAGGAACGTGCTACGTGCACTAATAAACAAGGGTCGTACACGTGTGATTGTTCCTCCCCGTGTTCCGGTGAGTATTGAGGTTCTGCGGGAAAGTATCTATTTGACCGCAAACAACAGATTTGAACCAGTGAACTGCGCCGCCTAGGCCAAATGAAATGACTAAAGCTTTTGGGACAGCAATGAGCGTGATTGAGAGTGCATTCCCCAGCTACCTGATCACTAGTAATTGGGTAAACTCAATCAAAACTACAAAGAAACTAAGCATTCGGTAAGGGTGAGCCCTCTATGGTCTTAGCCACATTAAAATGTCCATTGACAAATGAAGGTTTTAAAATGAAATACCGTAGGCCTAATGACATGAATTGCTATGCCAATTCTGATCCATCTAGCGTTAACATTTGGAAAGAGTCATTAGAGACATGAACTGAATATAACTTGATGTAGGACACAAAGCAGATATAAAATGACTTTCGTGTGTGTCTCTTCGAAAAACAATTGGTGGCACCAATATAGTTCAGCTCCTTGGGAGCTAAACCACGAGGACAAATAATACTATCTTTTAATAACACCTATGGGCACACCAAGAGTCATACATGCCCATATATATTTGTTTACGGGAATAATAAAAGATATGGTGACAAATTAATTTTTATAGTAATGAAAAAGTAGTGGTGGGACAGTGACCAGAGAGCAAGAGACACTAAGATTGCACAACACATTACCTTGTGTAATATGATCCTAAAATCTGGTTCCATAAGAACCCGATCGGGTGTCCATGTGGATTGAGGAAGACACATCTTTAAGACACAGGCTCGTCTTTATGATGATTCATTTATATATTTGTTTGGTTTCTATAATACATACAGATGTTGACGAATGTGCAACAGGTACCAGCAACTGCCATGCTAATGCAGCATGCACAAATGAAGAAGGGGCATTTACATGTGCGTGTAACACGGGTTTCAGTGGTGATGGTGTATCGTGTGTAGGTGAGTACTTTATATGCACCAATGAAAAAGTAGGATCATTCTCATATACTTGCAACACTGGTTTTACAGGTGATGGTGTATCGTGTGTAGGTGAGTACTCTATTTTCCAAGTTATATCAATTAACATGTACATGTAGGATCATGCACATGTACTTGCCACACTGGTTATACAGGTGATGGTGTATCGTGTGTAAGTGTGTCCTCTGTGTAAGCCAAGTATATACGGTACCAATAAACCAGTAGGATCATTCACATACTTGCCAACTTGGGTTATACAGGTGATGGTGTATCCTGTGTAAGTGTGTACTCTGTGTAAGCCAAGTATATACGGTACCAATGAACCAGTAGGATCATTCACATACTTGCCAACTTGGGTTATACAGGTGATAGTGTATCTTGCATAGACGTGTTTTCCATCCATGAGAACATGTGAAAGGAAGCATTGTGTGCTACGTTATTGTTATCAGAAGTTCGTCTCATTATTTGATTATTTCGAAGATCGCACCATTATACAAATGTATGTAGATGATATTCGATGTTGGAGTGTAGGAGCTTACTACCCGTCTATGAATAGCACCTATAGTTGTATATTCTAACTATTATTGCTGATCAAAGTCATTATCCTGATTCAAAACCCGTCAATTAAAATTGTCATTTAATGACACTGACGTTGATTGCATTATAACTATTAGTATATATTAGTTATTCATTATTAAAAATTACACTTAACAGCTATTTAACAATGCTTCACCCATGACAAATGTGCACGCAAACCACTCACACGTCGCGTAGCTACTGCATTGTGCCAATACTCGATGCGTTTGTGGCATTACGCGAATTGTTGTGGTGATTTAAAGGGATATTATGTAATCGTTTCGAGGGCGCCCTCCATTCATTTTTTTGTTTACAAATTAAAATCTTCTTGCAGATTTACATTTCTGATAAAAATCATAAATATTTTCTAAGTTACAGAGCGAAACGATTCCAAATAACTTCAAAATCGTAGTTTTTAGAGCGAATTTAAAGTGAAAAATAAACTGTCCGGCTAGCAGTAGCAGACGAGTTTATTTTCATTTGTAAAGTATAATTTAGATTTCCAATGTTTAAATTGATAAAACAACGTCATTTGTTACAAAAATAAAGACAAAAGAAAAAGAGTGACCCCAGTGTGATTCGAACTCATGGTGGCAACAAATTAACAAATACCAAATACTTATTTGAATGTCGTTATTTCCCAATTACCATAAAATAATATCTGAGCCGGGGATAGAAAATTTCGAAACGACGTTTTATTGCACAAAGAAAACTGTTTTTTCTTAATCCTTACAGTTCTAAGTTTGTGTATGTAATACAATTGTGAACATGTAGAAATCCCGGTTTTTATCTTAATTGAGGGCGCAGCCTTTAAAACATCTCTTAGTATCCCTTTAATTTGATATACGGGGTGACTAGTGTTTACACGGTGGTACTTGGTTCTCCGTTAGTGACATGCGCTTTTTTGTGTGTATCAGGTATGGATAGCAGTTTATTGGGTCACAAGTATCGCGTATATTCGTCAGGTTTTGAATATAGTATATAGTTATGATAAGTGTGTTACTCCGTTTGTGTTATTAGATGACGACGAATGTGCATTAGGAACCGATGACTGTAATTCCGATGCTACATGTACCAATACACCTGGATCATTTACGTGTGCTTGCAACGACGGTTATTCAGGAGATGGCGTTTCTTGTACCGGTAAGGTTATATCTGTAGGACTACTTTGCGTTATGTAGAGCGGCGAGACCCATACACTGTACTAAAGCCTAAGGGTGACATTCCTTCTTTCATACTCACCAGGAACGACACAAAATAGGTTTACTGTGTCTCACGATTATTATCTGATTTTGAGATATGTAATATAAACCTATCACGAAATACTACGAAATATGTTACCCAACGTTAATAAATGAGACATAATGCGGCATCAGCTAATTTGATTTAAAGGGGCACTGAGAGATGGGAGTGCGCCCGCGATTTTTCTGGAAATCAGTTTTTTTGCACCTACGTACTAAGGCATATACAAACTACCATCTAAAACAGTTTACAAACTAACATTTCATTTTTTCTCGGTCATCTCTCAATGCCCAATTAAGAGCAACAGACTGGCGTAATTCCGACGAGTTAATCGTTAATCATTGTGGAGTAAGGAGAATTTCCTTTGTTTAAAGATTCGCCTTAACGTCGTTTAAACAATGGACAGAATCGCTTAACGACATTTAAACAATGGACGGAATAAACTGCATTGTTCGGATTATCCTTAAACAAGATCTAAGCATATAATAATAACACTACTACTAATAATAATTATAATAATAATAATAATAATTTGAAAAAAAGCTTTTTTCATCTGTTATTGGCTCTACTTTTATATCAAAAATGACCAAATAATAATTTTAAAAAATGTGGTCTGCCAGTATACTTTAAGATGGCCATAATTCAAGTATTGTTCAATCTACAGATAATTATAAGTTGTCGTGTTTTGTATTGATAGATGATGATGAATGTGGCACGGGTATCCATAACTGCCACACTGTGGCAACCTGTACCAACACTCCTGGGACTTTCACCTGTCAATGCAACGACGGTTATATGGGTAATGGAGTTAACTGTACGAGTAAGTAGTATTATATGAGTAATGTCCATAACTGTACACTAAATATACAACTAACACAAAGAGTAACTGACCAGGTGCGTATGTTTGCTACTTCAAAATCAACAAGCGGTCCCATAAATATCATTTATACATTTAGTGCGCGAATACATTCACCGTAATTTGACACCCCTTTCATAAAGATCGAGTGGATACTTTTTGGTGGCTTATATAGAGACCAGAGTAAATTCAATTTTGTGAATGAGGTATATATCACATATATCACTCTTTTAATGTATATCTCAGATTTTTGGTACCGATAATATATTTTGAATTAGCCAACCTCAAAGTACCTGGTCAGGGACTTTATGTGCTAGGTGTATGCATTATATGCATACATTCATGAATATCGACTAAATTTTATTTCCTATTTCAATGAATAAAAGTGCTCAATCCTAAACGGGATAGCTTTGTAAAATATTCAAAGTTTAGACCTTCCGAGAAAGGGAGTCGTTACTCTGAGTTTCATGCCAATAAGGCAATTGTATAATATATCGAGGGCTCATAAACAAAATGCCTCATCTCCATTTTTTTGAAAAAATGAGATTTTGATATCAAAATGTTCAGAATGAAATTCTCTTTCCCGTAACACACAGCCTATCTCCATAACACACCCCCTTTCAAAGTTATAGCCAGTATCACATCTCCCCAATGTGTTTAAAAATCTTCAATAGGCTTTTTCTCAAAATGGTCAAAATGGAGATAAGGCCTTTTGTTTCTGAGCCCTCGATACAATTAATATAAGTTAAACCATTTGGAACGGTAGTTGCTACTCCGAGTTTCACGCTTGTGCGATCATCAGACAGAGTAGCAACTGCCGTTCCAAATGGTTTAACTTATATTTCGCTCTGTATTGCATTGAGCACTCTGCAAGAAGATTGCTTCTTTACCAGTATATCATTAATATGTAATTAATTTCATCTTGAAAGAAAATCCAACCCCCACCCCCAGATTGTGCCTAAGCAGTAGAGGTACTCAACTTTTCCGATCTATGTAGGGAATTTATTTTGGAATTGTTAAGGTTTGGATGCTTACCTGACGTTAATGTTTCCTATTATAGCACCACCTACGATATCATGCGTTTTTCCTGTAACCAGTGTTGAAGGTCAACCTTTAAATTTCGAGGAATCACTGGCGGACATATCATCGCCAGCATCCCGGGCATTAATTAATAAGCTCAAAGGACCGGTAAGTTGTCCAATGCCATCATATCAATCTGAAATCAAACGAATCGCCTTAGAAAACCTTTTCTTTGTTCCCTTTATTACATATCTCCCCCTCATTAGGAGCTATTAGGTTCATTATAATTCGCATGTATATCAAAGTGTAGATTTACAGTTCGGAAAACATGTCTTCTCTATCCAAATAGTTTGGTCTTGCGCAAAACTTTACCGCCGGAGATATAAAGCTTTAAAGCGGAAACGTTTGGGACACCCTGTAAATGCTGATGACGCTACCTTTATTTTCATCGACGTTCATTTAGTTATATTTCAACATAAAGTGCTAAAAAGACAATAGCTCCTAATACGTACACAAAAATATATACGAGGGTCATTCAATAAGTTCTACCTCCTCACTCATAACATCGTTAATATGAATGTCAGCCTCATGACATTTGTCATAATTATAGCTCTGAATCATAGCTACACATTGATAGTAAATGATAATTGATACCTCTTTCACTTTTGTTATGATGCGATCAAAGCCAGAGAGAGATTTTGGACAACGGACACGGACAATTACCCAAAGATAAATACATGTTTTTTCGTTTTCTCTCCCTATTGTATGATTAGATATACTAGCCCGATTTAAATACTGAAAATAGAAAACAATGGATGATTTCTGAATATAATACTGTATTATCATGTATAAATCAGATTGTAGGCAATATTAACCTTTGTAGGCTTTCAAAAAGTATACTATCATTCCGAATGTATTGCTACGCCTTTAGCATAGGGGAATACTGCTATTCGGTCAAATTTTCGTTGTTACAAGTCAAGCCACAGTGATGCCTCGAATGTGAAATCTGAACATGATAGTTACTTTATGAGTTTTCCTTATATGCAACCGTTAGAATAGTCAATCAGGTACTCAGTGATATAATATTATTATATCGAGAGACTTGAAATCCCTCCATTTGGTCCAGTATAATGAAGATCGCTTAGTTCTTATGAAAAGCAAATATGACTTTTGCAGCGGTTCCCTATAGGGTAGGGTTTAGATTAATAGCTGTTCTGGTCTAGTTCTGGCTAATATGAGAGTATTTTCCCCAAGAAAGCAGTCACTTTTATTGTTTATATTCTGTTCAAGAGACATTTGTAATTTAGAACGGTTTTAATTGACTGATATGTACGTTTTGTCTCTTATTTTGATAAGTTGAGACGGTCAATTTGGCGACTATCTTGGATTTAAAGTGAGTTAAAAACTCGAAAATTACATGAATGTTTTTTCTAATCGAAGTATTAAATGTCCAAGTGTTTGATAGATATTTTCATCTAATAATGACCAACGACTAACCATGCTAACTATAATTGGAATTGTTTTGTGACCATCTTGGAATGTTACGTTTATACGAAATTGCAACTATCAGATTCAGAATCAGGTAAAACTGTTCCGGAGACATAGTCCCTCTGGAGCCATAGTCCGCATTGTAAGTCTATGTTGGTATAATAAGTCCACTCGACACGCAACACTAGTTTTACGCTTCATTCCGTGTATGTATAATTTATTATGGAGGCGGGACTGTGGCTCAAGGGGGACCATGGCTCTTTTTACACTGGTAAAAAACTCATTAAAACGTTTATATCAGCCTATAAGAATACAATGTCCCATGGTCTCTGACTTGGACTAATAATATCGTATCATATTATGGTGAATTAAGTATAGCCATATATCGTCACTGTTTTTGTTCTTACTCCACTTATCCCAGTTAACGAGGAGTCTCTGTGATCCAGTACCCGGATGCGTAGCAGTTGCAATAAAGGGTTTTAAATCTGGTAGTGTCATTGTGGATTCTGAAATTGAGCTTACACCCGAGTCCTCAAGTTCGGGCACCGATGTTATGAATGTGTTGTCAAGTGGTGATCCAGTTGGTGGCTTAGTAATAGATACGAGTCGTTTAGAAGTTAACGGTATGATTTGTTAATTTTCGCTTTATAGTGTATATTCGTTCAGCTTGCGTTTTGTTTGTCGAAGTATTTTAGTGAATTAATTACTTGCTAACGTTATTATTTATTTAGTTGAAAGACAATTTGAACAATTGAAATTTGAATTTCAGATATCTGTGATCCACCATGTGAGAATGATGGAACATGTACTGGTCCCAATGTGTGCGAATGCCAACAAGGTTACGACGGTCTTCAATGTCAAACAGGTACGAAAATTGTTGTGCGTTGGGTTGTCTGTGAGATGACTATTATAGTCTTATTGCACCACGCAATATTTTGTCATCCAGTATGGGAAACTCGCCTAAGGCAATATGAACAGTATGAACAGTAAGGTCAGAGACTTCGACGTATCGAGTAATATTTTCAGTAATGTGCGGTACAAAAAATTATGCGTTTATCCTTAATAACCGTCCGCTCATGAAATCTTAAAATCTGAACATCTTTCGTGCAAAAGAATATCAGCCATAACTTTCAAAATGTACATTGACTTTCCTCAAACTAATACACAATTACAATTAAAACATGAAACGAACAAATATATGTTACCTTTTTCTGTCAATGTAATGATATTAGTTAACAATGATGATGTTACTATAATATAATGATCATTATTTTTTCTTTTAACCATTATCTACCTTTAGCCATCTGTGATTCGGAGTGTCAAAATGGTGGTAGATGTACTCAACCTAATGTGTGTACATGCAGGACAGGATTTACAGGATCTCAATGCCAATCTGGTAGGTTTTGTCGAACGTAAAACGTATGTTATTAACTCATATTTGTAGTCACATCGTCATATCTCATAAGTGCTAACCCCTAACCCTAACCCTAACCTCTACACCTCTTTGCTTGGAGGGTATCGGCTGTTGCACTAATTTTGATAATCCTCCACTTCGGGACGTGAGTGGCTGATAGCTTTAGTTATCAAATATGTACGATACAGTGTTAGGTGATGTAAACCTGGATGACTCGGGGAAAGTTTTAAAGCGAGCTAGTTGACACATTAGAGAAATGCCCTTTACATTTGATTTAGTCCTCTAAATGCATTTTCTGTTGTCAAATATTACATTTAAAAACATGACAATAAAGTATCTTCTAAGTTAAAGAGCAATACGTTTCCTAATTACTTAAAAATCGAATAAAAAAATTATGTATACGCATATTCAAATCGAGTGGTTTTCTCGTTCGTAAGTAATGTCATGTTATGAATGTTTCCTGCTACGATCACAACTGTACCCAAGATAATACAATACAGTAGGGACATACATTCCCGAAATTGGAAGCAGATGTCATGATTTAGTAAAGTTCTGTGACGGTTTATAAGGAAAGTGCGGTCAATATAGATTTATGAGTCCAGGAAAGTCATTCCTGATATTCAAGTCAAACTTCATTATAAGAGAGAAACAAATTGAAAAAGATGACATAACATTATTGCTTTAACGATAGTTTGATGAAAAAGAAGAAGTTTCAGATCAACATGTCCATATAGATGGCGTACCACATTCTGCACAAGTAATTTATTTTCTGTAGATATGAGAATGAAATAGATTCAAATCAAATATTTTGGAATTCAATTAAACATTAATATTGAACAAGGTAATTCAAAAATTGTTATTTTAATTCTGACAGCAATGTGCTCTCCACCATGCATGAATAGCGGCACATGTTCATCGCCCAGTGTATGTGATTGCGTAACCGGCTATTCAGGTGCTCTTTGTGAAACAGGTATGTATACTTCTTAAAAAAACATGTTTTTCTTAATATATTATATATCAGATACTTTGTATGTAATAATTATATTTATATTGTGTTACATATCAATGGAAAGCTGATGTGTTCTTTTTTCAACAAAACCATATTTGTAGTTATCATTTGTTTCAGTGCCCGTCCAATTGCTTGAGATTATCGGGAGGTCTCGCTAAATCCAAATGTGCCCAATTCCAAACTTTGTTATCCTCAAAAGAACAACATTGCCGTCTGTGCAATAAAGTGTTACATTGACAACCACAGTATAGAGAGAGAAGAGCCTATAAAGAGATGCTCTATGATTTTGGCAGATTCTGGTTGAGACCTCCACACAGTCTCATGCAAGTAGATGTGTAATATAATATGTGATTGCTACAAAATGTGGTGTCATTCGAAAGATGAACATATCAGTTGTTTATTAATATGCAACAAGAGCATTTCACGAAATATACGAAATAAAGGCGATTGAATAAAATGTCCAAACTTCTTGGTCAGTTATGTTTTACAAGTAATTCATGGCAAATCATTGGTATCAAGTAGCTTTGGTACCGTGCTGCGAGCCGAGTCTTTTCTACCAAGGTTTAGAGGGGCACAGTTTTGGGCTATTTAGGAGGGACGAGTCTAGTGCTAATCGCTAAGTACAAGTGAAAAAAGATTCAAATACAATTTGAATGTATTCAACAAAATGACGACAACTTAATATAACTCTGGTAGAAAGCCACAGTTCGTAAAATAACAAGGACCCTTGACATAAGAAAAGATAAAAAGTACATTACTTTAAAAAGTTCGATTGTACATTTTAGAAACGCAACGCTAATAACGTAATAATTCAAACAGTCCAACCTTAATATCTAATGAAGTGCAATCGGATGATAGTCAAACATTTGTGAATTGGTTAATTATATTACAACAAAATTTATAAAATAGTTTAATCAGGCATATGCGCACAATCATGGCCACACACGCGGTTTTGGTCGCTGCTGTAAGAAGGTTTCGCCAATTTGGAACATAGACCAATTACTAACCAGAAGTATCTTTAAAAATAACGCTTCAGGTGTAATCATCCAGAAGTGTTTGCATATCGTTATTTGTATGGACTGGGAACAATGACATATCTGTTAAAATTCAGAGAAGAAAGGTTGGGAAAATGCGCCTACTGTATGTTGGCGCTACTGCGTAAAGCAACAGCTATTCTAGACTAGGTACAAATATTGCTTAAGTAGTCGCTGTGTTGTTACGCTTTATTCCGTCGTGGACTTGATTAAAGTCTAACATCATTTTCATGAAAGTATTTCGGATTCAACAGTTGCCCACTCCCTATTTTTCCTATTGTATTACAGTGGTATGTAGCCCGGAGTGCGTAAATGGAGGAGAGTGCACGTCACCTGACACTTGCAATTGTGCAACTGGATATGCCGGCGATATTTGCCAAATGGGTATGTTACGTATTAACACGTCACCGATTACGATTGAGGGGATACCCTACGAAGTGTCACCTCAAGTTTGGATGTGACGTCAGCGCGCAGCCCGCACCACATCCAATTTGTCTCTGATCATGCGGATGCAAACGTCGTCGAGTCGATAGTACGCGCGCGATATCATGAGACCATCGCTGGACGATGCGCTGTTGCCACACTCTAATTTAAGCCTATGTGGCAAATGAGATTGGATCAAGACTATTATTTTATTCATGTCCAAGGCTGAAAGCAAAATTGTTAACTTTATTTGTTGGAAGTGGCTCTTTTTACTTCATTCTTTTCTTCTATCTTTTCTAACTTTCATTTCATTCAGCCAGCATGCTTATATAGGCATTTTAAGCCTGGCCCGAGCCCGGGGCCCGAGCAATTTGCTTGAGCATGGTCCATTCAGGACCCAAGCGTGTGTCCGTATGGACCGACCGTGTAAACAAACAAACAAACAAACTTAGGGTGACATTCAAGGTCTTAGCATACCCCACAACGCACGCCGCTGATCGTAAGCGTTGACCACCGTATTCCAATCAGGCTGTGTAATTTTGTTGTGATGGAGCTACTACGCATGTGACGTGTGAGTGCCCAAAGAGTTCAAACGTAGTGGAGTATGCTGAGCCTTTAAGATTCAATAGTGATCCTTTTTTGTTGTCTAACTTATATATGTTTCACTCTGCATCGCATTTAGCACTCTGCAAAAATATTGCGTCTTTACCAGTATTTGTTTATTTGGTTAATGTATTTATTATATTTATTCATTAAAGAGTTATCTGTTAACTTCCGTTCGGCTATTATCAAGATGTTATAACAGGTGTTCGGAATATATTTTCTACATTATTCTGAACACCTTTTCTAACGCTAGACGAATGCATTAAGCTGTCCACAATATGTGCAAGTTAAACTTACCTCGTCGACCATTATTTGAACTGTAGTGTTGGAATATATAACTTACACAAACTACTGCAACCAGAAAGTCATACAGAGTGAAGAATTGTGTTATCAAAAAGTGATATATTTTACGTGCTCCATTAGGTTTTCAGTGAATTTGTTGTCAATGCCATTTGAATATGATGTTTTTCTTCTTTGAACTTTAGGGGTGTGCAGTTCTACGTGCATGAATGGAGGAACTTGCGTTGGACCCAATACATGCCAGTGTGTTTATGGTTTTATAGGCCTTCAATGTGAAACAGGTATGATCAATCTACCATCGCACTTAAAGCCTAGCCCAGCCCTATTTTGAGGAGTGTTCGTAGTTCATCAAACATACCTCATGATTGAAATAAGCAAATTCAAACAAATTAATTGTATTTAAATGCCAAATAAAATATCATTCAGCCAATATAAGGATTAATGTCAACTACTGAATATTCAAATGAGATCAATGACTTGCATGACATGCACTGCTAGTAGTAAAGCGAGTTAAATGCGGACTTTTATCATGGTCGTGTTTGCCTGTAATGTTGAATATTCGGTTTACTTCGTTATTGCAGAAATTGTTTGCAGTTCTCCGTGCTTGAATGGGGGCACATGCTCGGCACCCGATACATGTCGTTGCGCCCAAGGTTTTACAGGAGCCCAATGCCAGACAGGTATGTTGTTCGAATTTCCACTGGCCTGTTTGAAGTACGTCTACTCAATAATCAGGCCAAACTTCAGCATGCCATATCGTAATGGGATACATTTATAACGTGTTTGCATATCAATTCATTTGATACCTTACAGGCGACTTGTTTTTCAGTCATTTTGTACCGTAAAGAAATTAATTCTCAAATTTGATTATGTACATGTACACAAAAAAACAGTTTTGTGGGTTTTTTCGCCCCCAAAATTATTCATCTATTAGGTCAACACATTTTGTTTTCGTCTGTCCACGTCCGACCGACCGTGTGCCATGGTGCCGACCGTATTATTTTTTATTTTCGATTATTTTTTAAAAACAACTTATTTAGCAATTTGAATGGCCAAACGGACCGTTGTATCCCTGATTTCGTATGACATATTCAATCTGGTCTTTATAACACCATCCCCCTATGCGCAATCCCGTGTAACATGATGTTTATTGCATGAACTTTGCACCCGCGGGGAGTTTTAAAAGGACTAAATGAAAATTGATCGCACATGCAAGTGATGTCATTTTTATACTAAAAACGCAGTGTGAGAAAATATGAAAAATCTAGTTACGGTTAATATTTGTTCCAAAACTGTTGCTCAATGGCATGAATATTAATTTTAACATAGTATAAAACAAATGTTTGGGTAGTTAGTACGGGAAAAAATAGGTTTAGTAATACTTTAACGTATATATTTCTAACAAAACTTCAACACAACGTTCTTTTGGTTTGTGCAACAATGGCGGCGACCTACACGGTATCTGCGCGTTGCAAACTCGGTACAAACATTATCTTTGACAGAGTTTGCAGTATTGCAAACAATGCGACAATATTGGAGATCGAAATCAGCAGAAACTCATAAAAAGACTTAAATTCACAGTATTCATGCCGAATGTATATGCCCAAAATACAATATCCGTATAAAAAAAAGTTTTAAAAAGTTTTAAAAAATCCGACCTACCGACCCTACCTTTTGAGGACCCTCAATGGACAAACAAACATGTTTTTTTGCCTTATCTATTGTTATTATTATAAATAAACATGTTGTTAAACATCTTAATTACAGCATTATGCGATCCAAAGTGCTTAAATGGAGGAACATGCGCATCACGTGATACGTGCGCATGCGTCACTGGTTATTCTGGCGCCATTTGTCAAAACACGGGTGATATAGCAGGTATGTCTACTGTGAACATCACCATGCTCACTGTGCATGTGTGCCTTAAAGTATCGAAATATCTCTAAAATTAAAGAATAGATTATACCTTTGTGTGAATTAAATTTGAAGTATTTTGGCCTTATTTAGCAGGTGATTTGGGGTCACGTTACCTCCATTTAACACCTTTTTCAATTCACTACCATGCCCCGTCCTCATTTCTTCCACATACATCAGTTGCAAGAAACCCTTACATCACTACTGTAAGCAATAACCTGCAAGCTCATCAAATAATAAATATAGAGCCTTCTGTTGGGCTTATATGCATTTCGTGCATAAAAAAATAGGATAGAGTTTAAAGACTTAACAGAAAAAAGTATCTAACCTGTTTGTTAAAATGGGCATAAAGCAGTAAAAACACAAAGTAAATTGCTTTAGGGAGCCGATATTTTATTGATTGTACATTATGAAACATGTTACCACAACCTTTCATCCTATTCATGTAGACATGAATTTAGTTGAATGTTGTACCTTTTGTGTTACAATCTGTAATCATATTTTTCAACATCGGTTGCTGTAACTGAACAACCGAGTCATTGGTGCAAGTCCCATGAAAAGTTGGCCACACAAATCGTTAGGACTGCGACTGTGACGATGCTGCGTTCGCCCTCTTTTCTCTCTCTCTTCGATGCCCTCAGCTGGTTCCGCATTCCTTCTGAAAATATGATGTTGACTGTCCTCAGACACTGCGTTTGACCATGACCACTTCTCCTTTTTAAGCGTTTGGAAATCCCGCATATCGTTACTTATAGTTATTTTATTTCTAATTATACTTACTGTATACTCCATTATTACTGAACTTTTACAGCAACATGCAATCGACAGTGCTTGAATGGAGGAATATGCACAGCTCCTAATACGTGCACTTGCGTCACTGGTTATTTGGGCGCCTATTGTCAAACCATAGATAACCAAACAAGTAAGTGGAATGAGAACAGTATTATGCAATTGTACACACAGTTATGGTATTACGGCTAAGCAATTAAAACCTGCTGGTACATGAAGGAAACACCTTCCGTATTTTTTAGAATGTATATACCAGTTGGACAGATAATTACAATTAAACATATATGAAGAGGTATTTTGCAAAAGGGCTATGGTGCATTTTTTCAAAAAATGAGTTTGATATAGAAATGTATCTAGAATCCAGAATTATATCGGGATACAGGCCCTTTTGCAACAAAACAACAACTTCAATGGCTGTTTACAATGAGATGTAGGTATTTTTGAAAAAAATGACTTTATTTCCTTGAAACATATGATTGTGACCTATACATTTCAATATCAAACTTATTTATTTTCAATGATTAAAATAAATGATTTTTTGTGTGTGGTATTTTTTCTTTATGTACAAACAGATGGAGTTTTGTTGCAAAAGGGCCTACATCCAAATTTTCAAAAAGTGTAAACATGATTTAAAAAAAAAAAAAAACTAGCACATTTAAAATTTATATCAATTTCAATTAGTATGTAGTGTACCTCTTTCATAATCCATTCAGTTTTTCAATTGCTCAACTTGAATATTTAGAAACAGTTTTTTGACTTTTTCTCAATAAGAGCCAAAGTGGATGTAGGCCCTTTTGCAAAATACCTCTTCATATACAGATTATAAATCGTCATCTTGTTTATCGGCACCTCGATCTGAATGAGACAATGGTTTGGGCCAAAAACGGATAATACAGGGTTGTTAAAAAAAAGTGCATTTAGCTTGGTCTGTTCTTCAGATATGGTTCATTACAGAAAGCATGCACAAAACTGCCTTGTCCACGGGAGCGTCCTCTGGTAGAGATGGAATGCACAAAGTGGACTTGCACACGATTGGTCACAACTTGTGAGAAAAGGAAGAAAAAAAAGGAGACATCTGAAACATCTGTCTGGTGCAGGACATTTCCTACTTACGTATCTACGTTTCTTTGTTGAATGTGAATGGCACATAAGCATAGAGATTGGGATACTTTGTCAGGGCGGGCTTTTCAATTTTGAATCTAGAGCATGCTGTTTTGATGAAGACCAAAACTAAATGACGCTCCCGTGGTCAAGTCAGTTTTTTTGCATGCTTTCTGTAATGAACCATATCTGAAGAACCAAACAAGCCAAACGTGCCACTTTTCAGGATAATTTCAAAACTTACTGCTAATCCAGACTAAGTAAACACAAATTCTCTGAAACTATAAGTGTGGTTGACAAATTACTTTTAACTAGGGTCAACTTTTTTTTGAACCACTCGTTATAGTTGTAGTTATCTGTTTGAACAACGGCAGCTGTGACTGAACAAGTTTCTGGAGCAGGTGGACACACTAACGCCCCATTAGGTCTCCCTCTTTTCCCCCTTAAAATAGTATACGAGCACGTTGACCGTAGCCGCCGACACTGCTGTGTTGTTGTTGTTGTTGTTGTTGTTGTTGTTGTTGTTGTTGTTGTTGTTGTTCTGTTTTTTGTTTGTTTTTTGGGGTGTGTGGGGGGGGGGGGAAGTCAGATATAACGTTGTAATAATTTCCGGCGTGATCGAAAAATAATAATGATGCTATTGTTCACCGGCCCATGCTCAGTGTATAAAAATCGACAATTTCAGAGAATAAGGGACTATTTTCAACCTAAATCTGCGGTGGTAACCTGGGCCATAGTCATGTGTCATCATTTAAGAAACAGCCCACAATTGGAGGCCTGTAAGACAATTGTATTCCCAAAATTCGATTACACAATCACTTCATACGGTTATTTTAATCCAATTTCCGTCCTGAGGATTTGAGGACATACATGTGTATCCTAAGAGCATGATTCGTCGAGCTAAATCCTTGTAACGGGTAACCTTTTCCTTGAGAATCTGCGTTAAGGGTAGTTTTTGAGATAGCATTCACCACGGGCACGGATAGAACTCCTTCCCCATCCATCCACACCGGGAGCGTTTGATTACTGCTTCTGTCCAAAATTCAAAGGGACCCAATAGTTTTGCTTATATTTAATATTTAGTATCAATATTCTATAATTCTATAATGTGTACACTATTACAGCAACATGCAATCCGCAGTGCTTGAATGGAGGAATATGCACAGCATCTAATACGTGCACATGCGTCACTGGTTATTCAGGCGACTATTGTCAAACCATGGATGACCAAACAGGTATGTTGAATGTGATCTTGAAATACCTAACCTTCTTATATCCGCATTTATAATTACAACTACTTTCAAGAAGCATGGAAAATATCTTCGAAGATGGACATTTTAATTGTACACGACGAATACTTTGCTGAAAATGATGTCACATTGCTAGTTAGTCATATTAGTACTTATAGTTATATTGGTGACGACTTATCAAGTAGTCACCAAAGTAATATTTTGCATTACCTTTCGTACAAGCACCACTGAAATTTGAACTAACCCCAAAGAAGATTTCTTGAGCAACACCAGCATGCATCATTTTCATCACATGACCACTGATTTCTGCCACTAGTGTCTACTGGTTCCCATTGACATTACAGTAATGTGTAACAGTGTCCACGCGGCAGGGGTCTAGTCTAGTGCAGACGACGTTCCAAAATGTCACCAAATGTTTCAAAAATGTCAAAATAATTGAATTTCATTACCATATTTAAAATCACCTTTCGAAATGCATTAACATAAGTACACGCATTCCTAGTATTGGTTGAGTAAATCGTGAGATAGGCTTTAAAAGTTGGGAAAGTTTTCTGACAAATCTGTTGTAAAATGGTAAAACTAATAGCCGCGTGGAATTTGAAAGTGTTAAGGTGTAATTGAACTATTAATATGTATTGTCCAGTGATTAACGGTCGTTTCATGTTATTCACACAGAGTCTGGTCTGTCAGTACTATCTATCGGAATCATTATTTGGGTGATTGTCGTCTTCTTCATTATAATTACGCTACTGCTGGGTTGTGTGGCTCTAGTAAGTTACAGGTATAGACAACAACACCAGCAATTATACATGTTTGATACGAACAACATGGGGGATTACTTTATACCTGGTGATATCCGGCAGCTTAGGTATTCATCAACTCTTAATGTAAGTGCCAAAGATAGACGTTTAACAAGACAAAGTTGGTTATATTTGAGTTTTTTTCGATAGCCTACTCTTTCTTGATCTTAAAGGTAGGTGTTCCGATTGCTGACCCAATTTTAAAATTGATGTTTTCTATTCTACATGAAGGATCATCCTTAATATAGTCATATTCCAAAGTTTGAGTTGCATATAACTCCAATGTTTCTTATTTTAGAAGTACAAGGTGACATGAAATTTGCCCATTGAGTAGTACACAATCTGACCGGGTAGTTAACCAGTAATTCGCTGCATGTTGACCTATCACATCTAAATGGAACATATCTGGAGCCAAACATTACAAAAATAATGAGACGGCGTTTTTTCTGATATCAAAATATGTTGATTGGAAAAAGAAGCTAAAGTGATCGGAGCATACACCTTTAAGATTCCAAAATGTAAATACGTGGTTCAATCAGTTTTCGCAGGGAGTAAATGAGAAGTACGTTTTGTAGCTTGTACTAATTAGGTCACTATATAACATATCTAAGGTTAAATAGGTTAATGAATTTCATACGGTTGCTCATGCTAGTTTTTTTTCTGCGCAAGAAATATAGTTTGTAGTTGACTCCATAGACCCTCAAATAAATAAAACGAATTTAAAATGAGACACTGAACGCTGAGAACGACAATAAAATCGATCATTATATTATACAAAATGTTTCACCCGTATTAAAATAGGTATAGGTCTAATGTGTATGCTACAGTTCTCTTATGTTTTTAAAAGCGCATTGCATTATGGGTATACTTCCAGTACAGAAATGCTTCCTGAATAGGAAATCGGCCCGGACTGACTATTTCATACTATGATCTCACCACACGGAACAAACTGATACTTCACATATTAAGCTTAGCAACGCTGATACAAAATGTTTATGAGAATCTATATACATGTATTACCCATACCCCATCAAATGTTGTTCGGAATATGTTATATCAACAACCGATTGGACCCTTAGCATTGATTGTTAAAACTGGGTAGGTGAGGGATATGAGCTTAGTAAAAGCTGTATTGAGAATCCTTCATGGACATTAAGCCCCGTAATAATGTTTGAAATAGTCATGTTTGGCAAGCACAAGCACGAGCAAAGCTAATATCTTGTAATAATATAATATTAAAAGCTAGATAATTATGAACACTCTGATTATTAAAATGCTTGATTTGATGCTCAAGTTTTAAGTCAGTATGTGAAGCGTAGACAAATTTCAATTCGGCCCGTTCATGCCATTTGTGTACAGATACGACCTAGATACGCCGATTGTGATGCGTCGTAAGCGTGTGTGATGCGTCGTAATCGTATGTGATGCGTCGCAAGCATATGTGATGTGTCGCACGCGTATGTGATGCGTCGCAATCGTATGTGATACGTCGCACGCGTATGTGATGCGTCGAAAAAAGAACGCTACATATACGCCACTGACTTTGTGTCACATAACGACGTATATATATAACGTTCGTCGTTTACGACACATATACCGATGTATCGATGTCGTTTCTACAGAAAATGAGATATTATGATGTTCACAAAGTTTCACATAGTGGCTTATCTATGTCGTATCCCCCGAGTATTATATAATGTCATTGATTACGACGTTTCACGTACAGACAAATGCTATATGCGTAAGTATACATTTGTGAAACAGTGGCTGATAGTTTTCTATGCATTCGACGTTATGAGTTAATTTCTCATTAGGTTAATTCTAGTTAGTATGGAGGATATGTAGTGAATAAAAAGAGATACGACGCCGATTTGTGATGCGCCCAACCAAATGTGGCATATTACGGAAACAACGTTCCAATACCAACCTTCCTGAATCATAACTATACTAATGATGAGAATGGTGTTTCTATTTTATATTAGGAACATATGCAGGCACGAGCTCGCTCACAGCAAAGATACGACACGGCAGGGTCACTTGATGGATTCATCATACCTTATATGGCAAATGGAAATAATCCTTAGATGAAATGTTCACATATGTTGCGACTTGATTACTATACATTACCAATATTAATGTGAAGTGACTAAAACCAACAAAAATACAATTGTAGCTGGCAAGTCTGTCATAACTACGTTGTGTGGGATCTGAGCACCCGATCTGATTTTAATATTTCTGATCTTAACACTTTCCACGCGGCAGGCGGCTGCAGACGACATTCCAAATTTTCACAAAATGTTTCAAAAATGTCACTTTTTTATAATGTCATCACCATACTTTGGAATTACCATGAAAAGTGCATTCAAATAAGTACAAACATTCCTAGTATTGGTTCAGTAATCCTTGAGATAGACTTTGAAAGTTGGGAAAGGTTTCTAAAATAAATCTGTTTTGTGTATGATAACAATAATAGCCGCGTGGAAAGTGTTAACCTACTAGAAATCAGATCGAATGCAGTCCCATGAATACAAACATAAATAGACTCAGCAAAGCTTAAATGTATACTATTACATATACTACAATTTATGAAATTGGCCTAATTTTAAATAAGTGTGCATCTGATTGGTACCATGTACACCTCTGAGCTGTTTGCTGTCACGGTATTTCGTCGCAGAGCTTCGTACCTGGAGTATAGGCGATATCACAACCGCACTCAGGTTCAGTTCACGAATTCTACACGGAATAATGTATCTTATATGTAGTTTCCTAACAGTGTACTTCCTTTTAACATGATCAAAGTTAGCTTTTTTCTCCATAAATCATGCAGTGGTAAAAGGCAGTATATTACTTTTATTGTCTTTACAAGTTGCAACCTTTTTCTATGTAATTATTGAACAAAGTTAACACAATCCATGTTAAAAGGAAGTATATCATTAGGAAAGTACATACAAGATACATTATTTTGCCATAAAAGGGCTCTTATATATTACAACAAACAACGTTGAATCTTGATTTTTAATAATAAGTCATTTTACGTGCGACTAGCTCTCACGGAGTTTAACATTAACTGAATTTAAAAACCCCATAGATGGTTAAGACAGGGATAGAAAAGTTGATTTTTGTTTAGCCATGTGTGTTTCGGCTCAACACAAATATTATACGTAACCTTTCACCCTGTAATTAAATAACCTCTCAACCTCCATAAATAAACACCAAATATAACGTCACTTCCGTTCGGTCGGTATCGATTTTAAAAAGACGTGCTATTGTCAGTCGCGCTCATGGGTTCGAGTTTAGGGTTAATAGAAGCCTGGGTGAAATAAATGTCTATAAACTTCACAAATAACATTACAGCTACCGCATCGGTGAATGTGTGTTTTAAATAATATGTTTCAAATGTTAGAAGTCTTTTTAACTTTCAACATTGCTTTTTTATCAAACTGATTTTATGTATCCCGTTAGCTAGTATTATATTATATAGTTGCTGCAATAGACTATCAATAGCCATACTGTTTACCGTTTTTCTTTTTTTCTTTTGTATAGCGCATAATGTAGGGACGTAATAAGCATGGTTTTATTATTAATATTATTTTAAATTGCAATTTGTTACAAGTTACTACCTCTATTTTTCGATAATTCTGGTGTTTACAGAAGATAAATAAACATATTAAATGTCTTTAAAGTGCAACTTGTTTTGACAATTTATTCCTTATTATAGGGTTCTATCCATCAAAATGAAATACAAAAGTAGGAAAGGAGAGAGTGTCCGATTTGGACTTTTGGCCCACTTTGAAGGACGCAGTCGGAAGCCAACGGTGTCCCCTTGTTTGGCAAGAAAAAGAAAAGAAAAACAATATTGCGAAAGGCAAACAACAATCCACAGATCACCATCAATGCTCTCCTGAACAACCTTGGCAATTTTTGGACCAAGATATCATGGCAGACAATCCAGCAGACATTGCACATGAGAGGTCTCAATGGAGGCCGACCAAGAAAGACTCTACTCACAGGGGAACTAGTTTTGCATCTAGCCAACCACTAGACTGAGGACCAACAGCTTGGATCTTTGTCCAGAAGTGCTTTAGCAAATGCTAGACGAGTTTCTCTATGTCTCTTTTCAGGAGTAGAGTCTTTCTTGGTCGGAGTCCATGGAGAACTCTTGTGTGCAATGTCTGCTGGAGATACTCGATACTAATATCTTGGTCCAAGACTCACCAAGGTTGTTCAGGAGAGCATTGACGGTGATCTGTGGATTGTTGTTGGCCTTTCACCATACTATTCTTGTCATACAGGGGGACACCGTTGGCTTCCGACCGTGTCCTTCAAGGTTTTTGACTGGGTTGAACGTCTTGTGCTTCCTAATTATGCTTTTTATGGTGGAATCTGCCACTTGGAATTGCTTCGAAATAGCTTTGTAGCCTTTCCCCTAGTTGTGAGCATTCACAATATGCACACACAAAGGTCCTCGCTGAGTTCTTTGGTCTTCTTCTTCTAGAATGTTGTCCTATAATATCCCTCACTATACTTTCAATAGGACACATTTGTAATGCATCCTCATTGTATGCACACAACATTGAATAATTGCATAACAATATAAAGCCTTTTTCACAATATAAAGAACGTTTGGAATGTCAACAACAAAACACAATTATTGTTCAATTCTATTGTCATGAAAAAAAAATGTTGAGCCCAAATATTGATTTTTACTTGCAAACTACATGTAACTGTCTTTTGTGTAAAGCGAAAGTGTCACCACTCCAGCTGGTATAGATATGAGAAAAACGCAAAAAACTCATATTTTTCAAAGGATATGAATAATTGAGGGCTTAACTGATACCTCATGGCCACCGTATAGTTAATTGAATTGAACTTATTTGAACTTTCTTAAAATGTTGTGACGATACCTGTCAGCCAGGACACCCCAACATTTTAGTTCTAGTTATGTTAGTGCCATTTAATATAGTTCACACCGCACATAATACATGACATAACTAAGACAAGCATGATTCCAGAACATATTCTGTTTTGTCTGAGATGGTCTGGCATAATGTAAACATTAGCTGTTATAATGTAAACATTAGCTGTCTTTGTTTTGCAGTGAAACATGTGGCTTGTCTCAACGTATATGTAGCGCTCATTTGCCCTATACATATTTTCTTAGTCAAACTACCTTGGGTTGGGGAGTAATAAATTACATATACAAAACTCAGGCTTCGCCTTCGTTTTAAGGTTTAAAAGCATATATCGTGCAATGTATCTTTATGATGAGCGTATAGTTTGATAAAATTAAAATATAGGATATAACCATCTTAAAGACTTTGATGGGGAGGGGGCATGGAAATTTGATTACGTACTTACCTATACACATTATTTGTTCATAGTTCATTCAAACTTAACAATTCAAACAATGGTGTGTCGGCATACGGGGAGAGAGAGATCCCCATCTGTACGGGTTGGTGCCGGGGCAGGTCTGGCAGCCAGCAGCCCTATCTGTCCACAGTGTTGGGACAAGTCTGAACTAACGTACATGTGCGCAGGGATTCTCTACTATTGATGTAAGTCCATCTCCAAATGAAGGCCCACAAGGACTGAGTCTGAGTCCAAGTCCATCAGGTTGTCCGAGTCATGATTCCAATTCCGAGTCCAGATAAAAAGCAGTGGCTTGTCCAAATGGGTTGGAGGGTGGCCAGGGGAGCTGCATCGATCATTCGGGGGAATTGCACAGATTCAGAGAAGTTCAAATATTTTACTTACATCCAATTTCTAAACGTCATTTGGTGGAACCAAAACAAATGTAGTATTAAATGATGAACATATCCAAATGATATTCTCACTCTATACGTTTCGGCAACGCTGTTGCCTTTCTCAACACTTGTTAGATTGTGGTTGTGAGCTATTTACTGTCACCGACGCTAGAGGGAGTTTTCCCAGAGGCGGTTTTAGGAGTTGCCAGTGACTACAGACAGTAGAAATTCGTCAAAAACGTGCTAGAAGCCTTTAACATCTATATAGGTTGATATCCCAAACAGTTGACAACAAAGAAGACCAAACCAAAGAAAGACCCCAAACATCAAGACGAGAATAAAAACAAAGTATATTGTGTTTCATATCAATGAAAATCGGATGTGTTCCTCTTTCCAGCGATACCTCATTTGTAGCAATCACGTGTGTTAGTGCTTAGCCACCTGCTTGTGAATGTTCTCATTCAAAATGTGCCATATTCACCACTATTTCGTGCCCAGAAGAACAACTCTGCCATCTGTTCGATGAAGTGTTACATAGTGTAAAACGCTGTTTAGAGCTTTTAAACATCTGCTGTTGTTCAAATACCCTACTCAAACGAACATGTAAATACGCAAAATGTGTTTAAGCCTGGTACTTGCAGAACTATCGTTGTTTAAAACTGTTAAACAACATTTTTGCTGCGTTGTAGAAATATGTTTTTTGACTTCTGAGGAAAAAATAGTGATGCTTTTGGCACATTCAGATTGAGATCTCCCCATATTCTCCAGTGATACCAATGTTATAGCAACTAATACTGTCAGAGCTCATCCACGTGCTTGGGAATAATAGGGAGGTCTCAATCTGAAAGCCAAAATAATCACTATTTTGTCCTCAAAAGTCAATAGAGTATCTCTCTACAGCGTAGCAAAAATGAACAACAGTGGTTCTTTAAGTACCCTGCTTTAATAAGTTTGGCGTATCTAAACATTCATGTAAGCAGAGTATTTAAAAAAACTGGCATTGTTTAAAGGTTTTGAACAGTGTTGTACAATGTAGCTCTCAATGTTATACTCATCGAAGAGATGTTCTTTTGGAGCAAGAAATAGTGGTGAATTTGGCACATTAAGAATGAGACCTTCCCACATTCACAAGCAGATGGCCAAGCACTGGAACAAGCACTTGCTACACATGAGGTGCCGTTGGAAAGAGGAACACGTCAGCTTGTCATCGATGTTAAACACAATATGACTATATTAAGAAATATTTCAAAATTTGGCGATTGAAATCAAATTTCCGAACTTTTTTTGAACAGTTTATATAATACAAAAATCAATGTAATATTACAGACACTATTTTTTTCCAAAAAGTGATTGATTTTTAACCTCATCAATCCAATTGTTGACCTTTTTGGTCAAACATTTAAAATGTTTGATGTTGGCAAACTAAATTCAATATTCGGTAGTTTGATACCTCATTCATAAAAATCAAGTGAAGGTATAAATGACAGCCGTCAAGTAGTGTTCAACAAAAGAAAGTCATACACTTTGTTTAGGTCCTTTAGAGTAACTTCCGATTATTTCTTGACCAATCAGACTAGATAAATATTTGGATGAATCTTTCAGGCACAATTTGATACCAAAGTTGCTACCTAACAACAAATATAAACCATGATTAGAACAATTCACTTTTCAAAATTCACATTTTCAATACACTACGCGGGAAGAAAATACCACATTTTACCTGTTCATAATCAAATAGCCCAACGCAATTAAACTGTGTGATCAATATCCATTTTATTCCGGGCAATTTAAGTGCCACGCACAGCATTTTATCGCGGCTTGCTTGCGTTGAAAATGTGACTGTTGAAAAGTGACCAATTTTCTTTAAATGGAGCAGATCATGGTTTATCTTTGTTGTTCTGTGGCAACCTTGGTATCAAATTGTGCCGGAAAGATTCATCCAAATGTCTATCTAGTCTGTTTGGTCAAAACATAATCGAAAGTTACTCTAAAGAACCTAAACAAAGTGTATGACTTTCTTTTGTTGAGCACTTTATTTAATATACATGGTTAACTAATACAATGAGTAATAAAATAAAGTACGAATCATGTTGTATATATAATAAATAAAACCGATATTTTAGACCATAACACGAGTTTGGATTGGATCACCCTGTTTAATGAGAGCCGCCCAGTATAGCGTCATCTTTCTATACATATTTGATTTACATGGTTAAATAATAAAATGAATCCGATATCCTAGACCGTAACATGAGATTGGATTGGATCACCCTGTATAAATGACATGTTTCTATACAGATTTGATTTACTTGGGTAACTAATAAAATGACCAATAAACAAAGTACGAACCATGCTGAATATCAAATAAAACCGATATTTTAGACCGCAACACGAGTATGGATTGTATTACCCTGTACAAATGAGAGCCGCCAAGTATAGCGTCATGTTTCTATACCAGGCATTCTCAAATGGTGGCGCGCGCGCCACTTGTGGCGCATCAAGACATCCTAAGTGGCGCGAGAGTGGTTCAAATTTGTTTTTAAAAAATCATATCATGATATAGCCAGATTTTATAGGCCTATGACGGTCAGATGTACTTAAAAGACAGCAATTTTTCGCGCGCTGCGCGCGCATGTGCCCTCAAAAGAGTAATAATAGTTATCATGTTGCCTACATACGTACATATGTTAAAATATTTTGTGAAGGGAATTTTGCCATTGTAAATTCTAAAAAATATGACCAAGCGGAGCTTCAACAAGTTGGTTACTAAAATGTGGCGCATCAGTAAATCTAAAGTTGAGAAAGCCTGTTCTATACAGATTTGATTTACATGGTTTAATAATAAAATGACTAATAAACAAAGTACGAATCATGCTGTACATCAAATGAAACCAATATTCTAAACCGTAACTTGAGATTGGATTAGATCACCTGTATACATGACAGCCGCCAAGCAGTGTCATGTTTCTATACAGATTTGATTTTTAACTAATAAAATGGCTAATAAACAAAGTGCGATTCATATAAATGAAAACGACAATCTAGACCGTACAACACGAGATTAGATTTGATCACCCTGTATAAATGACAGCCGTCACGTATACAGTGCAACAGGCCATAAACATCCCGAAAAGACAAGTCAAGTGATTAGGCCATAGTTTAAATTAGTCATATAGCACAAGTCTCATAATTTTAATGTATATGAAGTTAAGGTCCGGCAATATGAAAACTTTAAAATTAGACAAAAATATCAATATGTATAGGAAAGACATAAAAATTAGTGAAAAAACATAAAAAACATGGTTTAACCTATACTTTTGCAACCATAAAAGATAAAAGTACACTGATTTCAAATAAGGTGTACATTATATTTGGCCGATAATTCTGATTGAGCACTTTTGAAAAAGTATCTCCTTTTGGAAAAATAAGCAAAAGGGTAATCTTTAGTTAATTTGCTTAATGTATAATGTTTCTTTTATCTGTAACTGGTTAAGGTAAATAGGCAATTACAATTGAAAGCTAAAACTTCGGAGGAAAGTTTTGTATTGATTAGAATTCAAATAATTGTTCGGTTATGCCGACATTTAGAAATCTAATTTTTGGGGCAAAATCAACAACAACGGCCGCCAAGGTCAAATGTCACATATTATTTACTCTTTTTTGTTATATCTTAAGAACCGAACAAGGTATTAATCTTCTTAACAATATAATGTTTTCCTTGATGTGTCAGCTTTCAAATGCATTTGCCTATTTACCTTTTTCAATTGCAGATAATTGCAGGCATTAAGCAAAGTAACTAAAAATGGGATTTGGGCTTATTTTTCCAAAACGAGATAACTTTTCAAAAAGTGCTCTATCAGAATTATCGGCCATATCCACCATAGACACTATTTGAAATCAATGTACTTTTATCTTCCATGGTTACAAAAGTATAGGTAAAATCATGTTTTTTTAAAATGATTTTTTACTTATTTCCTATTCATATTGATATTTTTGTCTAATTTTCAAGTTTTCATATTGCCAGACCTTTTACTTCATATATATTAAAATTATGAAACTTGTGCTATATGACTAATTTAAACTATGGCATAATCACTTTCGGGAGGTTTATGGCCTGTTGTACTGTAGCGTCCTATTTCTATAAAGAATTAATGTACATGATTAACAAAATGACTTATAAACAAAGTACGAATCATGCTGTATAACAAATTAAACCAACATTCTAGACCGTAACACGACATTGGATTGGATCACCCTATATGACAACCGTCAAGTATAGCGTCATGTTTCGATACATATTTGATTTACATGGTTAACAAAAGGACTAATGAATAGAGTACGAATCATGCTGTATCAAATCAAGCCAGCATCATGTAGACATGTTAAACCATAAACACAGTAGCTCACGATCACGTTCAGTAGCGTCGTCAGCCAGCAGGGAGGTCACGCTGCGTGTCAGATTTTGTTATACGCAAGAAAACAATGGAGTCTCAGTGACTGCAATATTTGCTAGAAATAGCTTCGGAAAATGGTCTATTTGTGCATCTCAAAAACTAAGAAACGTGTTAAAAATCATGTAGAATTTTAGAGGAGGGTCATTAACATCTGCAGAACGGTACAATGTATAGTATTAAACACGTTTTGTGACCAAATTTATGTCGTAAAATGTTGGAAAATTCACGTTTTGAAAATCTGTGGTCTTCGAAATTAGAGGAATCCTAACTCAATCTAAACCTCACCAAATCATGAAATGAACCCTCGTCTACAAAAAAGTCCATGTGCGTATTGCTCTATCTGCTTGGAGATAGCGAAGACCACGCAAACTTCATAGCTTGATACAACGGAATGAAATCCGCCATAGAGATTTCATGGCGAAAATCGTAGAGATTTGCACTGCAGTCCTCTGTGTAGGGAGTGTTGACAAAAGGAAGGTCGTTTGGGTATTGTGTTTGGGCATGTTTGTGACGACTGACCCTGTTTAACAATCTTCATAGCTTTCATATAGGGCTTGGGTGACCTAACTATTGACTGTCGTTGTGGACACCGTAGACAAGTGTTACGGGAGCTCTTTGGGTGCATTTGGGTAAAAACGTAATAATGCTGATTGAGCTACAGTTTCAAAAGACTTGTCAATAAAGACGCCGATCAGGTATCAGGCAGGGTCGGTCGGTCGGTCGGACGCAGAGCCAGACATTTGAGAGCGGGTTAAATTAAGACATACGACCAACAATATTAACAAGTCCCCAAATCCCATGTAACAGGCCATGTGATGTTTCCCTTTATACCGTTGTCGCAATAATAACAGAACATGAGATAAAAAAACAACAATACGGTGCAATCAGTCCCGGGGATCGACTGAAGACAATGTCCCTGATCGCAAGTGGACATCATGCCATCCCAGGCACACACAAAAACCAGTCTTCCTTGTAGTCTGGCTTTCCGACTTAGAAGAATTTGCTCTTCGGATGATACCCTTTCCAGTCGCATCCAAGACTTGAAGGCCCAATTACATGACAGAGGTTATCCATCCAGCCTTGTCAACAAACAGATCAACAAGGCTTTAGCCATCCCTCGCCACGAGGCTCTTCAGCCGAAAGCCAGTCTGCGACAACAAAATGACAGAACCCCACTTGTTCTTACATTCCACCCAGCATTCAAGGATGTCAGTAACACTCTCTTCAAATTCTTACCGATCCTTCACTCTTCAGACTATTGCAAGATTATTTTTGACCAACCTCCAATGGCCGCATTCCGCAGACCAACAAACATCAAAGATACAGTTGTCCGCTCTACTCTACCTGCTATCACTCCCTCAACCAAAGGTTTTACCCCGTGTGTTAAATGTGCTGCTTGCACACATCAAATACATGCCAATACTGTTCACCACACGGAACAAGCCAATCACACTGCCTTTCATACAATGTGGTGTACCTCATAACCTGTCGAGCATGTAATATGCAATATGTGGGCGAAACAGGTAGATCTCTGAAGGTTAGAACTCTTGAACATTGTGCAGATACGCGTCAACAGAGGGATAAACCGGTTGCCAATTATTTCAACCTTCCTGGTCTAGTGATATTTCTGTAATAGCTATCGATAAACCGCGTATCAACAACCCAAACCTTCGCAAAACACTTCAAAATCACTGGATCCACGCTATCCAAACTGTTACCCCTCAAGGTATAAATGTGAAGACAGAGTAATTTATTTCCTAACATCTATTTACACTTGTCTCCCGCTTACTTCATATTCCTTTATATTAGTCCAAGTCAGCAGGCTGAATGCTTTCCCATCTGCATCTTTCATCATCTATTTTATCCAAATGATAGACCTCTAATGTCATACCATTCACACCGTTCCACTGTATGGGGACAGGGCGAACAAAACAACAGATTGATCGCTCTGTGTGGCTGTCCCACCTACAATCCTGGAAAAAAAGAAGTCTTGGAGCACTTGCGTGTGATTAACGAAAAAGTGTCACCCCAACTCCCCGTACAATGTTGACCAAGGCCAGTGGCTCCTGCAGCTTGCCAGAGTGTCCCAACATTGATCGATGGGGGTAGGGAGGAAAAATCCCATTTGAACAATTTCCGTTTATAGCAGAAGACACTAAGTATCAATACATGCACACAATACCCAACACGTGTGCTCAGCGTTCGCGTACCAAGGACTTTTTTCCAAGATTGTATACGCAGATTGCAACAAAAATCATCTAAATTTGGTTTTCCTACCATATCTCGAAAACGAAATGTCACAATTATCTCAAATTGTAACGTATTTGGCAGTGGACCATAGGCTTGGCAACCCCATTATTTTTTTTATAAAGACATTCATTTAATACGGGAACGTTCAGTGAAAACAATTCCCCATACTAACTAATGCATTTCGAAGATGTATAATAATTGCCCATTATTGCAATGCATAATGTAGCGTTTTCAGATATTCATACGAGATTTATTCATGTATTGTCAGATATGCAAAGGAGTATCTAAAAGTAACGGAATCTATATATGGGGTTGAAAGTAACACAAATAATTGTAAAACAACTTAAGGCCTATTTGTAAATAACTAACTTCAGTAGATAGCAGTAACTTCTGTTTGACAGATTCGACAGCTATCTTTCGTATTGCATTAACGGGTTGTAATATAATAATAGATGCTCATTATTCATATGCCCATCTGTTATTATGGTGTGTTTTTTTGATTTGCGGTCGTTGTTTTGCATCACTTGTGTTGCAAAGGGACGATGAATCCCCCAGCCCAATAATCGCCAAGAAAAAATGCAAGAAAAACACCTCTTTTTTCAAAACCCCTTTTTTCTTCGAATGTTCAAAGGCCTATACGTATACCTTTTTGGCTGTTTTATTAAAAATAATTTTTGAAAAACTACATTTGGATTTAGTTCTACATTTCCACATATTATTATTTACCAACACTTTTTGGCTCAAATTGTCAAAGGGCGTTTTCGCCTACAATTTTTGGAATTTATTTTGAACATTTTAAAATTGTTGGTATTTTTCACGACACGTTATTCATAAACCCTTATTTTATGGATTTTTTTCAAATATTACTTTTTTCTTACACTTTTTTTGAAAAACTGTTGGCATTTATTTTTTGGAAATATTTGAAAATGTTTGGAAAAACAATAGTTAGACATGGTTTAATGATGAGTAAATGTTTCTTCATACTCATCCGAGTGAGAAACAAGGTCGAAAGTGATCTCCATATTTGTGGGGATTGTTGGTCCTTCAAAACGGATCTTGCCTACCATCTCACTGTAAAGTCAATGGGACGGCTTGTTTGCGATGTGTTTTTAGTAGGTGTGTTTTTGGTCCGCGAGGGAGAGAGAAGGGGAGAGAGCGTGTGGGTTATCTTTGACTACCGGTTCGTTCAGTTTATTATGCAACTTCTTCAGGACCACGCCCAAACATGATATTTCCCTGTTTATGTAACAATTACTATTACCTTTACCAGACGCACTTACTAGAGAGTGTATAATCTTAGGGTCTGCGTTTTCATTTCAATAAATCGTTGTTTTTTAATGAAAACTATGACCCCTGGAAGATTTTGTCTCTCATATCTTGGGCAGTTTTGTTTTTATAAACTTTATACTATCCCTCATAGCACATCATTTAACCATATCGATACATTTCTTTAAAGATGGCGAACCAGTTACCAAAGCACAGTGCCAGGCAGTGACTCTATCAACCGCAGTTCTAGTACCATTCAATAATTGTGGAGGAACTCTCACGAATACCGAACAATTGGCTATCTTGAACACGGTAAGGTTTTAAATAAGGTAAGCAGTCAGCTGTAGAACGGAGCCCCGTTTCAAATGAGGGCGCTCTATTTAGTGACGCACTGCCGGAAGTGACGGAAGTCCGTCGCCCGCCGAAATACGAACAAAAAACACTTTTCAATAGAGGGCGGGCTTGGGAACGGGACAGCGTTTCCAAGGGAACGGCCTCACGTCACAGTCATTTTCAAAATTCATAAAAATAACTCTCTTATCACAGAGATAACCGTTACAAAGGCATCACTTCTGAATACTATTGGGCTTATATTTAATGTAAAAATAATCACATTTGCCCTAAAAATTCTTAAAATTGGTGTAATCTCGTCTAGAAAATGGTGGTCTCATAGCAGCAAACCGGTCAAAAAATACATAATTTTAGCTCGTGTCGTGTGATGTTGGGGTTAAAGGTTAAATTAAATCATCGAACTGGATATCGCAAGAAGTTCTTGTACCTTATGCTGCACTCAACTCGATGGATAGTTACTTTTTATGCAGATAATTGGGGGCAAAAGGCGAAAATTCAATAATTGCGCAAATTGACGGTAGGCCGTTACCTTGGTTACGTACACCCGTCGTTTTAGAGCGCCCTCAATTGAAACGGGGCCCCGTTCTACAGCTGACTGGTAAGGTAAGATATTGGATTTCGTTCGAAATTCTAAACTTATCTATGAAAATGGGTACATATATATATTTTGAACTGTGAAATGGTCACTGATTCTTATTATCTTACTATGTATTGAACGTAGCTACAATGCGTTGAAATGCTTGGATATTTGGAACAACGTGTTTCCGATACATGGCTATGAAACAACAAAGCAGGCATTTGGTACCGTTTATAATAATAATGATAATAATCATTTTAATCATTTTTTGCCCCTTAAGGCGAATTCTGTTGTTTAAAATTTCGCCTGAACGTCATTTTAAACAATAGATTTCGCCCTAACGAACAAAAGACGGAATAAAACGCATTGTTCTCCGTCGCCTTAAGGATAGTTGTGTGCTGATACTAGTAATAATAATAATAATAATAATAATACATTTGTATATACTAAGAGGACCACATGTCCTGGCAACCGGTAAAGTACATAGTGTCATAGCTATATTTATTCAATTTTCAAAATAGATGTAACACATGAAAAAGCTCTTTAACATTACGTTGATTGGTTTTACATATGAATATCTATAATTCAATAGCTACTGTGTGGCTTAAACAGGTTCCGTTGAAACAATCATATTCTACTCTTTATGAATCAAGGTGTCATAACCATGCACCAATTTTAATATTACCTTGACTTTAAACATCCTTGAACTGATTTCACCAATATCCAATGATTGACAGCATTGAATTCATTTGAAGAATAATAACAATGTATTTGTATGTTTGTACCTCGTATTTATAATAGAGAGATATTGGAGAAGACAATGTCGAACAAGTGTCCACGGGTCTAGTACAGTTGACAGAAAATACAACCGACCTAGAGGTAGAGGGCGTAATGACTGCAGTTCGAATTGTGGAGGACATAGTCAATCTCAATTCGTCCAATCCTGAGGTATACATGTAATTGTAATGTTATTGTGTATAATTTAATACGATGTAGCGTATTTTCTGATTTTTTTTCTATTCAAATATGTAATTCGGGCAATTTCGCTTTACATTGAACTTACTCAAGCCTTCGGTTGTATCATTGCTTATGAGTATGTAACAGAGAATATTTTTGCTATCTTAATTTGTTGTTGCTCTTTGCGTAAACTTACAATAAGGTCCAGTTGAAAAAAAATCGACTAACGATCGTTATATTTTTGATTGAAGGGATTTAAAAGAATATTGATAATTAAGGAAAACTAAGTCAAAATGACCGATCCTGATAGTACGGAGCTTTATAACCGCCATGATAGGTCTCTCATTCCTTAGAACAGGCATGGAGTGCAGAAATCAGTGTCATTGTCCTTAACTTAACATGTTATCAACAGTCAATCATGTTATTAACATAATTCGATGCAAACTATAGCATTAAACAACGTAAATGCGCACAGTAATTGCAACTTTAGAAATGCGTAAAGGTTACTTTCGAGTAGAGGCCAGCAAAATGTGTGTGACACGTATTCTGTTTTAATGGGTGGTTAAACGATTAATATTAAATAATTGAATTTTCTTAACAAATACACATCATCATCGTGTTACAGGTGACGACTTCCGTTATCGAAACAATAGACAATTGATTGAATGCGAATGATGACATTCTGGAAATGGCACAGGACGAAGGCGGCTCAATAAATAGAATTGTACAAACCCTGGAACGTCAACTACAAAATGTTGAGTTGCCTGTCAATGAATCTTACCGTCAAGTGAACGAGAATATCATGGTCGAAGTGTTGGAAGTTGTAACAGAACAATTTAGTTCATCTATCGCATTCGGGTCATTTGGCAGTGACGATGAAGATGGAAACGATATGGCGATGTTTATTGACGATATAAATGGATTGGATGATGCGACACGCGATCGGGCCGTCGCTCTTATTACACTACCTCCAAGTTTAATGAATATATTAGGTATATCATTTACTTTCTTTTCCAGTGAACAACATGTTTTATGGTGCGGGTTGATCGCTTTTTTTAATCTTAGCTGAAGCTAATGACAACTTAACACTTTCCACGCGGCAGCTGCTGCAGACGACAGTTCCAAAAGTTCACAAAATGTTTAAAAAATGTCAACATTTTTGAATTTCATCAAAATATAATTTGGGATCACCATGAGAAATGCATCTAAATACACACATGCCTAGTATTGCTTCAGTAATCTGTTTCGTAGTTAAAACGTGGAATGTGTTAAGCAACATACGGGACATATGTGGACACTAGAAAACAAGCTAACACTTGTGATGAATTTGCCGCCGAATCTCATTTATCTTCATTTGTACATTGCCTACTGTCTGATCACAACTAACTGGTTCTAGTGCCCCCCCCCCACCTATTCTATGAGTCATATCGCGCTTCTCAATTACCTTGCGTGCTGTCAATCTTAGCCGCATAGGTGCTGTCAACATAGCGCCCTCATTTCATTCCCGACTTCGCTCGTCGTAAAGATATATTAACGCCAATATGCCCTTATATAGGAGGCTCTGGTTTTGGAATTCGAATTTCCTCTATCATTATATAGAATCCCTAGCTAGGGTGTGCACCAGCGTGATTGGAAATGTATTGTCGACTATCGTGCGTTTAATCGGTCGATCCCTGGAATACGCAACAATCATACTAATAACATCATTGCACACATGAACAATGATGTGTTGTTTTAATTACTCTAAAGAAACCGAGAATCCAATTTGGATCCTGCAGTTTGGTGAAAGAGAATGTCGATAAGGCGCGTGTCCCGGTGAGGCTTCAGACCTTAAACAATGTGTAAACGTTTTTCAATGTATTATTTCATATCGTGCGCGCAGGAACACGTGAATTAGATCCGAAATACGTTTTTTTCCTCCAATCGTATAAACAGTAGGGGTGCTGTAAGCTTGATACTCAGTGATACATACATCAAAGTCACATATCTAATTTAAATTCCTCATTTATTACGCAGCTTCAGGAAACATGGGCAGTAAGGTTCGCCTTACATTTGTGGTATATTCCCATAGCGCCCTCTTCAGATCACGTCGTATCACTGACTTCAATTCGCAACAAGAGTATCAAAATAGAACCGTCAATACCCGCGTGTTATCGTGTAGTATAGGAAATGAAGTCATCACCAACTTGGCGGATCCCGTTGAAACAAATTTCAGAACACTTACGCGGGTACGTATAGTGATAATTGCTCAGATAACACACCCGACCATCCCAGTGTCTCTATCATTGTATCCAAATTACATATTCCTGATTTAGTTAGCAAAGTGTATGTAGTTTTTCAGATCAAAAAACTTATATATCTTACATTATAAAATAACCTCATAACTTATATTTCTGTTATACAAACGGCCGAGTGCACCAATGGCGAGTAGCTGAAAGCGCTACCTCGCTAGTAACTGAGGCGTAACCCAAAATGTTGTGAGCACCAAGCCGGGGTAAGCTACTAGGCTAGTAACTTGCGAATAATTGACGCTAAATCTTACATCTGACCGGACCCAAGAGTAAATTGAAGGATAACAGTTTATGCTGTAACTAAAGGATACTTTCTGATTTGCCCGATGGACGATTACATATAGATATGATGATCTATAATGCAATTCATTATCAATTTGAGTATAATTTACTCAATGATATATTTAAGACCAATTTATTATAACATTTTTAAATCTATCCACAATCATACAAACAAAATTGTAGAAATAATTTTCCAACAATCAATCAACCAACCGACCAATCAATCAGTCAATCAATCAATAAATGACTAATTAATTAAATAATTAAACAACATGAAATCAAATAAATAAACGAATATATATGAATAATTAAATACATATGCCTATTTATAAATGAATGAATGAATGAATGAATGATTAAATATTATAAATAAATTAATAAATACAATAAAAGTAAATAAAAAAGATGAATACAAAATAATAACACATAAACATTTGATAGATCAATTGATTAATAATAAATAAATACTAAAGTATGTCAATACCTGGGCCATAATATTGTAGTTCACAGATATTGACATGAATGATTTCATTAAAAAGTCACCATCATGTTTTGAATTATACACAAAATTAAAGGGACCTCGGGAATCGAACCCGTGTTTTCCGTTTATAAACTCAAGGATCACAGTAGCACGCCACATAGATTGGACGATAGAAGTGGCATCATGTTATTAATAATCCATTGAACTATTTAATTAAAAACACGGCTTTTCATTATGTCAATTGTACCATTTGAATGCAACATTTGTATGTAGGCCTCTGCCTCTCGAATAAAAAATGTTTATAATGTAATGATGGTCATTATTTTCCAGAGAATTGTAAAAAAGGACTCAAAATATCGTCATTGTATCTGTCTCTCAGACGAGTTCGACGTTGCTTCATTATTTAAATTAACCATGTTAACATTTGACCCAGGAAGTGACGTAGTTAGCTGACGACACATTTTTTTTATTTACGGAAAACCAGTAGCGTCATTGTTTATCTTTCTGATATATGGCAAACATTTGGTGCATATGACAAATATTGTTTAAGTGGACGATGTTAATTTATATGGATATTAACCTCTCTAGTTACTATTCTGATCTTACCCTCTGTCTGTGTTATACCAAGCATGATTGAATGAATTCGATAGCACACAGTACGAATCAATGACACATACGAATCAATGACATCCATAGAAAATAAAAAAATGTTTTTGGGGTATAAAAAAGGTGTGGGTACTTGAGACATAACTTTTTAGTATCCAATCAATTTGTATGAATTGGGGTCAAATTATGGGACTGAAATTGCTCGATTAATTCATGCTTCACAATTTTGGTACCAATATAATTTTTTTAATTAGCTAACATAAGAGCATCAGGTCAGGGGCTTAGGTTAGGTGCACACCTGTTAAACATTTTACTCGAGAAAAAGCGTATACTTGTATTGAACATAAATGGAATTATATTCAAATAGTTGTATTCCTCTTTCATATTCGAAATTACATTCAGGATCACGTATGATCTTTGTGTGATCTTCTGAATAACCAACCTTACGCCTTTCTTTTTTATATCCCTATGTAGAATGCAACGAATGCATCATGCGTATTCTGGGATTTCACAGCTGATAATGGTAGGGGTGATTGGTCGACTGAAGGCTGCTTTAATGTCACCGGTAATTCACCTGATGAATTGGTCTGTCAATGCAATCATCTGACAAACTTTGCTGTGTTAATGGTACAGTTTAATATTAGTTTGATTCAGTCAGTGTTTATGTTAAAAAAACTCGCACAATAACATATAAATTATAATTTTCTGTTAAACGGTTGAACATGACATTTGATAATTATGTCTCAACCACATATTAGTGGGTTTTGATACTTGTTGTTTACTGAGGTTGCACCTAGGCCTCTTGAGGGAAATATCACGGCGGAGGTTGCACCTAGGCCTCTTGAGGGAAATATCACTTCGGAGGTTGCACCTAGGCCTCTTGAGGGAAATATCACTTCGGAGGTTGCACCTAGACCTCTTGAGGGAAATATGGCGGCGGAGGTTGCACCTAGGCCTCTTGAGGGAGATATCACGGCGGAGGTTGTACCTAGGCCTCTTGAGGGAAATATCACTTCGGAGGTTGCACCTAGGCCTCTTGAGGGAAATATCACTTCGGAGGTTGCACCTAGACCTCTTGAGGGAAATATGGCGGCGGAGGTTGCACCTAGGCCTCTTGAGGGAGATATCACGGCGGAGGTTGCACCTAGGCCTCTTGAGGGAAATATCACGGCGGAGGTTGCACCTAGGCCTCTTGAGGGAAATATCACTTCGGAGGTTGCACCTACTGTAGGCCTCTTGAGGGAAATATCACCTTCAGAGGTTGCACCTAAGCCTCTTGAGGGAAATATCACGGCGGAGGTTGCACCTAGGCCTCTTGAGGGAAATATCACTTCGGAGGTTGCAGCTAGGCCTCTTGAGGGAAATATCACGGCGGAGGTTGCACCTTGGCCTCTTAAGGGAAATATCACGGGGGAGGTTGCACCTAGGCGTCTTGTGGGAAATATCACTTCGGAGGTTGCACCTAGGCTTCTTGAGGGAAATATCACGGCGGAGGTTGCACCTAGGCCTCTTGAGGGAAATATCACGGGGGAGGTTGCACCTAGGCCTCTTGAGGGAAATATCACGGCGGAGATTCCACCTAGGCCTCTTGAGGGAAATATCACGGCGGAGGTTGCACCTACATGCAGGCATCTTGATGGAAGTGTACACCTAACACAACAACTCCTGGACTAGCGCTTTGATGTTGGCTAATTCAAAATCAATAATCGGTACCAAAAATCTAAGATTTACAATAAATGAGATTTTTTTTCTCCGTAGTTTGATACCTCATTCATAGAATGGGTATGATCAAAGTTATAACGAGTTCAATATCCACGACTAACGACAACAAAGTTGCACTAGAATTGGTTTCCTATGGGATATCATTGACTTGTATTGTTTACTGTGTGCTATCTGATCCAGTCAGATATCTTGATGATTGGGTCACAGGCATCGACTGGGATTTTGTACACTCACTGTTTTGTAAATCACACACTAATTAAGCAATGACATCCCATAGAAACCCAATTTTTGATTTTAAAACTATTCACTCGAATTTTATGAATGAGGTATCGAACTACGGAAAAGTTATTTTCTCATTAAATGTATATCTCAGATTTTTCGATTATTGATTTTAGATTAGCCAACATCAAAGCACCTGGTTCGGGACTTTTTTTGTTAGGTGTATACCTAATCACATCACTATTAAGGAATACGCTTACTTGCTTTTCAAAAGTTATGACCTTATTACACAAACGATTGGTTGAATGCATCGTAGCATATACCATGTAACCTTGATTGTGTTTTGGTCTAATTATTACTTATCTATATTTATCGATCAATTTAATAGGATATTTACAGTCAAAGTGGATTAACAGATACACAGGACATGATTCTTGAGATACTTAGTTACATTGGTTGTGGACTATCCATATTAGGACTGATTGTAACTTTCTATTCATACGCATCAAATAAGTAAGTAAATCGGACTTATTGAGATTTATCTATATACAAAATATTTGGAATAAGCCTATCCGTACATTGCTTTTTTAAATTCGTCTGTGGCGAAGATTCTGAGCAGATAACCGAAATAGATTAAACATTAAATAAAATATTCATCCGTCATCCTTATAGCCATAGATGCCCAATACTGTATGTCTTAAACATGTTATTCTGTAAAACGTGTCTTGAAACGGACTTTCTATATAGGTATTTCAATGGAGTCATTTGAAAAAGTAGTTGCACATCTTTGCATGGTTTGCTTCATGAGAGCCACGCGATACCGTTTAAATCACAAAATCACTTTTACAATCATTATTTAAATCAAATCTAATCATATTCGGGCACGCGTGGTCCAACGGATACATTCTCGCTCCACAATACAAAGGTTGTGAGTTCGAGTCCCGTTGCCGCCAGCGTGTTGTGTCCTTGAGTAAGGCACTTTACCGCAATTGCTCCTTACTACCCAGGTGTATTAATGGGTACCAGCATTAATTCATGTTGGGAAGGTAAACCAGACTCGTTGTGCGGGAGGAGTGGCGAACCCCCACAGCAAAAATTACAAAAAGAGGAGTCTGGCCTAAAAACGCCAAAGAAAGAGAGATAGATAGGCCCTTCACTTTACCTCTTTTTACTCACTTTACATCTTTTTAATCATATTCAATTTAGATTTTAGAGACGTCGGTCCACCATTTTAATATGGTGTTTGTTTTTATATTTTTATGTACCATCATTTAATGTTGTCATCGCACACCTTTTAATTATTTCCGCATGTTATGGGTAAACTCAGATTAAGCAACAAATTCAAATTTGAGCCCTTCTTTCTCAGTGCATCATGCCTTTCCTAGTTTACATTTCTCGCTTTAACTTTGTTGATGCATACAAATTAGCTCGTTTGATTAACCACGTTTTCCCATTGCTTTTGTTTACAGACAACTGCGCGCCAAACAACCAAACAAGATACTATTGAACCTCTGCGGTGCATTACTTGGTCTGTATGTATCGTTTGTCGTTATGATATCAGTAGATACTACAAGAGGCAAAGCTGAATTGGATCAGGTCTCCTGCAGCATTCTGGCAGCATGTGTTCACTATTTCACGTTGGCGTCTCTATTCTGGATGGGCGTTGAGGGCGTTAATATGTATCTCCTTTTTGTGAAAATATTGAACAGCCATGTGGAAAGATTTATGTTGAAGGCATCGTTGATGGCATGGGGTATGTATTTCCCAAAATCTTGAACTCAGACTAATAGTAATATCAAGGCTAATCGATAATATTTGCTAATCGAATGTGTACTGAATAACGATCCGTACATTGAAGCAGCTAATGCAACAATGTTAAACACTTTCCACGCGGCTATAATACGTCATATTTTAACCATATAAAAAGAAAGATTTTTCGGAAACCTTTGCCAACTTTCAAAGTCTTATCTCATGAATTACTGAACCAATACGAGGTATGTCTGTAACTATTTTAATGCATTTCTCATAGTGATTCCAAATATGGTGATGAAACTCAATAATGTTGACATTTTTGAAATATCTTGTGAAATGTTGGAACTGTCGTATTCAGACGACTGCCGCGTGTTAAAACAATCTACCTCGAATCAACGTGTTTTATTTGCATTGTCTAGAATTTGCACCGCGACAGAAGTTGTGAACCGGCGTTGCCAGTTACAGGTCAGATGAAACAAAAATGCTGGTACTTCGTGTGTTGAGATTCTCAAAAAACCAATAACTGTCATTTGTTTGGCTATGGCTTTATTATTCTAAATTTCACGTTGAAAAAGTATTTGGACATGTTTATATATTATATATTTTAATAATAAATAATTATAAAAATGATGCATTGCTCGTATCAAAAGTGCATTGATGAATATTAATTTTAATTTCTGATAATTACTGCGCTTAAAACATTTCCTTTGTGGAGGACTGCCCAATGTTTCTGTAATTGCCAACGCTTCGCAACTGTATAAGAATACAGACTCCACCGTAGACTTGAACAGCTGCATTTTGGCGCCGTCGCTGGCCGAACTGTTCCACACAGCTGTGAGTTTTCGTGCTGCGACCCATGCAATCTGTCGCCGTCGTTGGAAAGCACCAATGTTCTCTGCCACATTGCATCCCAAATAGCCAACAAACATGAATTTGGTTTTAGAGGCGTTTAGACGAAGGCCGACCTTTGCTGGTGCTATCTCGAAAACGGTGCAGTTGGCGCTGAGCAGCCTCTCCGTTATCGGACATCAGTGCGGCATCGTCTGCATATGCAAGAGCAGGGATTCTGACGGCAATATGACGTGCGGACATGCGCCTTCTCACAGTGTAACCGTCCTAAGTGGTGTCGAGCGATGTACGCATAATGTAGTCCATGACAATCACGGTGCCAGCGTATCGCCCTGTAGTACTCCCGAAGTTGTGTCAAACTCATCGGTGCAACCAGATGATGTACGAACGCACGCAGCGGTATCAGTGTATAGGGACATAATGGCGTTGATGAAAGTCACAGGAGTGTCGTATAAAGCCAAAATGTCTTTTAGGGCCTTACGATCAACACAGTCAAATGCTTTGGAGACATCTACAAAGGTTATAACAATGCTTCGTTTTCTAGAACGGCATGCGTCGATTGCCATTCGGAGACATATGATTTGCTCGACTGTGTTTCGTCCGAATCCTGCCTGCTAAGGCAATAGTAACATCTCCAATCGCTCCCGAAGTCGAACTAGCAGAACACGGTTGAACAGTTTAGCATTGACACACATGAGGCTAAGTCCACGCTGGTTGGTCAGAAGTGTGCTGCTTCCCTTTGGGATGGCGACGATGGTGGAGCGTCGCCAAATCTGTGGAGGTTCCTCGCCGGCGAGCATGTCATTCATGATGGGAAGAACACAGGTCAGGAGTGGAAGAACGCCAATAATGTCAGATGGTAGCTCGTCAGGACCGGCTGACTTGCCAGAAGGTGTTAGTCGAGCAGATGTGTGGAGTTCTTCCAGTGTGATTGGACCCGTGTTCACGTCGGGTGCCTGTGGCAGTGCGTTAGAGGAGTACGACCCAGATCAACAGGGGGTACATTGAGGAGTCCATGAAAATAGCTAGCTGTTTTAACCAACCTAGCATCGATGGATTCTGCAGCAACAATGGCATTGGGGCGCTTTTTTCGTCCTGTGATTTTGTCAATGGCTCTCCAGACGGCTTGACTACGTCCTGCCTCATGATGTTGTGAGATCTCGATCGCCGTTTCATGGATAATATCCTCTCTACGACACGAGTACGTAGCTTGCAGATCAGCTTCTAGTTTAATATAGCTCGCAACAAGGTTTGCTCGGTGAGCAAGAATGAGTCGGTGTCTGGCTTTTTCCACTTCTGGATCGCTATCCCACAGACAACCCTTCGGTGTAGGGCGACGCTTGGGTAGCACTATTGCCGCAGCATGCTTAACCGATTCCACGAATGCTGGGTAGTCTGTCCTTTGATCATACTTTTTAAGGGTTTCAATTAAAGCCTGTTTAACTTGTGCTTAAACAGGTTTTGTATCAAAAAATACAGATATTCTTGGAATTGGGCTACTTTTTGGCATTGGCTGAGGTATTTTAGGTGACATTTGTGATGTGGTCTGGCAACACTGCATATCTGATCAAATAACAGTTGTTTACACCAGGGAGGTGTCTGTTTACACAGCTGCGGGCAATTCCTGGACTGTATAGGACCATCAATAATTACATCTTGATTGAGTGCCTAAGATAAAGTGCTTTAAAAAATGCAACGTTTTTTAATGTTTTAGGAAAGTTTAAAGGAAAAATATGAAAAAAACGTGTCTCTATTGATATAGTTTCCCGTTTGAACGGTGGAAATCGGTTGGGGATTAATAAAGTTCCGAATTCCGATGTTAAAAGATATTGAACCAATTACGTGCAAAGGGTCTATTTTGCGACGTTATTTGTTCACGATTTTTTCCCAAGGAAATATTGTTCACTGTGTATCAAATATTCATTGAACTGTATTCAAATATTAATTTGAATTTAAAAAGTGTATGGCTTTTTTGTTAATTTAAAAAAAAAAATGTCTTTAATTAAGGCAAAGTTATATGAACATCTGGAATATGTACTTATTGTTACTCGGTTGGGGATTAATAAAGTTCCGAATTCCGATGTTAAAAGATATTGAACCAATTACGTGCAACGTTATTTGTTCACGATTTTTTCCCAAGGAAATATTGTTCACTGTGTATCAAATATTCATTGGACTGTATTCAAATATTCATTTGAATTTAAAAAGTGTATGGCTTTTTTTGTTAATTAACAACAAAAAATTGTCTTTAATTAAGGCAAAGTTATATGAACATCTGGAATATGTACTTATTGTTACTGTTAAAATAATGCTTAAGGATGTAAACAATAACATTTTTATATACAGAACGTGCTAAGCTAAATAGAAATGCGCATATTTATTGGTTGTAGACAATCTTTACCAAAGCCACTTCATTTGACGTTCCGAGTTACAGATGGAAACAATCATAATCAAAATCAAATTTGTTAGACAACATTTCAACTGTTCATGCAACCAATCTGTTTTCAACCCTTAAAAACTATAAACCCCTATGTTCAAGTATAATGCTCATATAGATTTATAAACTTGTCTAGAATATATTCACGCTTTATGATCAGAAATGTAAATCTGCAAGAAAATCTGCTTTCTTTAAAAACAAAATATGCTTATAAGATCGCATACTATACCTTTAAGCATGTCAGAAATAAAGTACCTTTTAAAGGCAAGCTACCACTTTGGGTTTCTAGCCATACCCAGTTCTCTTGGGGAATTGACAAAGTTACAATTCATCCATTAGACTCTCAGTCACCAAGTAACAGGTTATGACCAATTTAACTGTGGTAAAATGCCAACGTGATAAACCAGCTCTAAGATGTAATATACTTGATTCCAAAAGCCTTTAATGTGTTTACTCGTCAACATTGTCTGACTTGTTATAGTATTATCAACATTAGTTAGTGATTTCCATTCATGTTATATTGATAAATAAAACTTATGACATAACCACTCTCTGTGTTACCTATATCACACTCTGCTGTCTGTTTCTTTAACTTTATATGACCGCCTCTTTTTTTCCTTGTTAAAGGAATTCTTATTAATGGGGTGGTGTGTAATATTCCAATCAACGGAATTATATCAATCACACTCTTTTTCCTCTACAGGCGTTCCACTTATAGCAGTTATTGTCACAGGTGCTGCCACGATGGAAGAATATGTGGTTGAAGGCTTGGACTTGTGAGTTGCATTATTTTGTTTGTGTTTCGTAACATTTCACTGTTATGACCTTTTCGTCTATCTAACAATTATCCCCATGCCATTAACTCTTGTGGGTGTCGTTTATCTTTTGTAAAAATGGCGTGTGGTTCAAACCATGTAATCAGTTTTGAGATTATTTTGTTATGAATGGCAGCGCACAAATAGAACGTCCTCAATGCTCGATCGATGATCGATAGCGCTTGCCACCACTACGCGTGTCATATCAGCTCCTACTCATATTACCTATGTGTTTCTTTGACGTAATGATAACAGGATACCAGCGTATTATATCATGAACACGAATATGTGTGGGAACGTGAACGAGTGTTAGCGTTGTGGAATATATGCGTGCGCAGAAACACCACTCACTTGACTTACATGTATTTTTAGGATACATAGCGATATTATAAAACAGTATTATTAGTTTCAATGCCTAAACCCGTATTCAAAGCTAAACTCCACTACGTATTTCAATTTAGATATCTTAGTTTTGAACCAAATTGTAGTTGCTTTATTATTATACAGTTGCTTTTTACGACGACTACCTTTGATTGGTGGACTGATGGCTCCAATTGCGTGTATTCTGATTTGTAACGTGATTATATTTGTATTGGTAATTCGTCGTATCACAGCTAAAGTCACGGGCAAGCAGAAAACACAATCTGAAAGAGCGCAATTCGTGACGAGATTGGTCAACGCTATAGTGATATTTGTGTTGATGGGGTTAACGTGGGGATTCGGATACTTGAGCATCATTCCATCTGCAGATTTCGTCATTCACATGTTATTTTGCGTGTTTAATTCAATGCAAGGCTACGTTATTTTCATGCTATACGTTATACGACAGCCCAAAATACGCAAAATGTGGGCTAATTCGTTCCGTACTCGTTCCTTCACACGTGGATTTACGTCGAATTCTTCACCGCAGAGTTCTCCAGTATCGCGCCGGCGATTTTCCCAAAGACGTCCAACAGAATCTCGACTATTTACGGCAACGATTCCTCCTAATACTGGAAATAATAATCGATTTACTGGCCAGACATCATTTGCACCCAATTCATTTCCATTTTCGACAGTTGAGGAAAACAGAATGGAACGGTAGTGACAATGAAGACTTTAATGAAGAATGAGTGTACATCCGAAATAATTACCAGTTAGCACGATCAGCAGTGGCGTAGCTAGGATGTGTGGGGCCCGTGAACGAGGGACTGGCTGGGCCCCGAACCCCCTCCCTCAATCATAACCCGTGGAACGCGAATCCCCAAATATTGCCTTAACCAGGTTTACCGGGCATGTTTGCTGCTTCGTAATGTTCTATGCAACTAAAGTGTGCACCAATAATTATGTGTTGAGTTGTTTTTGACGATGCAAAATGCATTAGTGCATAAGCCATGCACCAATGTACTGCGATTTAACATTGAAACTTGTTATAAAATTAGCTAATCCTTTGTGGAACATTTATCATGACTTATGTTGTTGAACCAGGAGTGCTGCATCAATTTGTTCCAGTGCCAGGAGCACTATCATTATCGTGCAGTGCATTTAACATATCGTTAGGCATAGTCTAAAATATTGCACTGCATTATTTAACTTATTTTATCATGTTTATTATCACATTTTTTACCAGGTTTAAGAAACATCAATTCCAGACTACTCGATGATTTAGATTCCAGAAATATATCTATGCATTTACATCATAATTACTGGATATTGCTCAGTACTATATTGAAGGTATAACACTGTATAGTCTGGATTTGTTGTTATATAACACATGCTTTCGCCAGGAAGAAATGTGAATATACCAAGACCTTGTATCATATTGCGAAATAATGTATGGTCTGTGAACTACTTTCCCGTAGAATTCGGAAGCAGGGGGATTTATAATACACATCTACAAACGGTTCCATCGCCTTTATAATTTGAGCCACTTTGGAATTAAGTTTTTTGACTATAATGACAGGCCAAGATTGTTCCATGAATATGAATCCTGACTTTGTCTAGCCAATACAGGCATACAGCCTTGACACGTTTTGTTTAGCATTTAACATGTTTAATGTAGCCCAAATTGGGCTAATACTTGAAACTAAAAGTCTAATCTAGAAATGCTATATCTACACCTCCTCAACATTTGAACATTTTATTTCATAAAATCTGAAATACTAAGTACTAATCTTTATAACAAATTGAAGTTCAAAGCTAGGAATTCTTTATACAACCTCGCTTAACATGCTCAGACCATACAATATGGGCGCTGTGTGTCATTTCAACCAGGAATTGGCAGACCTACATTGCACCGTCCACGGACAAGCCCACATGCTGTGGACATTGCTTGCCGGCTTCCTCCCTTGACCAAGGCATGAGAGTGTTGCCACATGAGGGTTTTCAATGTCCTAATTGGGCTTAATTTAAAAACTAAAACCTGCTCAAGCAATAGTATAATCGTGATTTTTCTCGAAATTTGAACATTTTATTTCACAAAATCTGAATCAGCACTAATTTTATAACAAATTGAAGTTTAAAGTATAATTTTTATAACATAACAAATGATAAACTTAACATTTTGGGCTTGCTGCTGCTCGCCCAAATTATTATTGCAGTTTGGAAGCTATTTATATACAGCAACTGAGTATGACATATTGTGAACATGAAATCTTTTCTAATATCATAAGTCAAGTTATATCCAACCAATTCCGCTCGTTCAAAAAGCAGACTTTGCTATCTTTATATAATGTATTCATTTTTGTACTTTAATTCACGAATATAAAGAAAAAACTGGATTTATTAAATTTGACAATGACCCCACTAGTGTAACGGCCTTGCTACAAAACACCCTAGTCAACACTTGGTTGTCCAAAGGGCACCCAAAGCGCTGTAGGCACTAACAGCTGGTGCAATAACTCAAAGAGTTGGGGGGAAAGGAATCATGATTTACAACCCTGGATACCATGACATATCCGTGGTCAAAAAAAGCTCAGAATATAGAGGGAACAGAACCGTAATGACTTCTTTTCCTTGTTGACCGTGACCACCCGAGTGCTCCATTGCTGCGTCGCCTTCATTTGCAACCAATCCGCCAACGCATTAATTTCAAACTCCTTGTTATCATTTGCAAATGTATCAACTCCATGGCGCCTTCATATCTTCAGGAACTGATTGTTTTCAAATCACCCGTTTATGCCACTCGCTCATCATTTGACAGAACACTTCTCCATATTCCAAGAACTAAATCTATAACTGGTGAGCGTGCTTTTCAAGCTTCTGCTCCTCGGCTCTTCTCAGAAACATCCGGGAATCCAACACACTCCAGTTTTTCAAGAAGAAACTAAAAACTCATTTATTTTGATAATTGGTTGCAATTATGTCTTGTTTTTTAATTGTGTATATACATTGTTTATATTTTAGCTTATATTGATGTGTTTTAATATTATGTAATATAATGTATATGTTCATTTTGTAAAGCGCTGCGTTCTTTGCGGGGCGCTATATAAATGCTCGGTTGTAGTTGTTGTTGCTATCATTGCTGTCTATACAGGGGTGTACCTTCATTTTTTCTCCAACCAGCCAGCCGGGCTGGTAGCATGTAAAAGTTACCAGCCCGACTGTAAACTTACCAGCCAAACAAGTGATCTTCATTTACCAACAGCAAAATTCTTACCGGCCAGCCGGGCGTGTATATTTGAAACGTTACCCGCCCGGCGCAAAAGTTACCCGCCGCGGGCGTGCGGGCGGGTACTAATTACAGCCCTGTGTCTATATGGAAAGGCTAAATTGCTAGTACAGGGTTTTTGGATCCTCAGCATTCAATAAAGACATTTTTTATCATCAAAATGCCGGAATTTGATTGGTCGGTTGAATTAGAGTTATTATGTTGATAACTGTCTTTTGAAAGGCCAAATTGCCTTTAAGGGGTTTCTTGAATCACGAAATTCAATAAGGATATATTTAAAAGTGTATGACGTCATCCAAATGCCGAATTCAATTGGATTGGTCGGTTATATTGCAGTGCTAAATTTGTGAATATCAGATTATATGGATATAAAACGGCAAAAAAAACTTCACTCAAATTGTCCAACACTTAAATATAGTTCATTCTATGTAGCAGTTGCATGAGGGAACTAGGAACTAATTTATACCACGGACGGACCAAACCATACATGTATGCGGTATGGCCTGATACTCACTGCAAGTATGTATATTTGTAACCGTGGCCCTAAATTCGTGAAATTTGCGTCAAACATGGCCCATAACATGGGTTTTAAAATTCTAGCTAGGAAATAGGCTGGCAAAAACTAGCATCTGACTTTGTTCATGATTTTGATCATTTTCTTCTTCTTCTGGAAATCTAGTTCTCAATAGCATTTCAAATTAATTGTGTCATTCTGTATTACATAAAGAGGAGGCATGTGCATTTACAGCCTGGTTCTATGCTATTGAAGTGTATTTACAGTTCTTTTTTTACAAATAAAGTGACTTTTTCCATTTTTAGATGATATAGCCGTAATTATGGTCTTTGCAAAAAATAAATAAAAATAAATATTTTATCAACATATTGGTTAGGGTACTGTTCATCGAAATGAAATTTAAAAAATATTAAAAAGAAGGAGTGATCAAATTGGACTTTAGGCACTTAGGGATCTGTACTAGACAACTCTGCGGCGGAATGTTGGTGCGGTTTTGAATGTTCCTAGATGAAGTCTAAAGTTACAAAGATATAATGCTTCGGCACCGGTCTGAATCTATTTGGTTTAGTGATAGCGTCCTCTATCACGTTGAGGACGGTAGGTGTTGACATTGTTTACGAATCTTTTCGCCTACGGAAGGTTGCAGAATTTCTTAGGAATTATGCTGTACCTCTGAGACTACTCTAGAAACTCTGAAACAATCAAAAATAGTCATATTCATCTTAAAGATATGCAATTAGGGATGCCATAGTGAACTTCCACTTATTATAATTATGCTTGGGCTGATTGTATACTTACAGGGTATGTCCTTGGGTGCGGGTGTGGTGTATGCTGGAGGCTGTGTAGCCATATGAGGGGGTGTGTTAGGGTGTGTGGTGTGTGTGGAGGGTGTGTTGCCATATGAGGGTTTGTGTTAGGGCGGGTGTGGGGTGGGGGTGTGCGCGCGAGTGTATGTGGATGTACGTATATCATCTATATTATTGTATTTTACTCATTGCCTTTGTTAAATTTCAATTTTTTTTGTTATTGATGTGTTAATATTTTGTATATTACTTGGTACAGCGGTTTGGTCTTTTTTAGAAAAGGCGCTTTATAAATGCTGTTTAATATTAATAATAAGAGTAAACTGGGACTTCAAAGAAGTTATTCGTGTCTGTTGTGAGTCATTTCATTGTGTAAGGAGAAGGAGAAAAGGGAAAGGTTTACATCGGATAAAAGGCCGGGAATTTGGCAGCAAGTAGGGTAATAATAGTAATAATAATAATAATAATAATAATAATAATAATAAATGTATAAAGCGCAGTCTATCTAGGCAGTCTATTCCGAGGCGCTATACATACAAACATAAACATTAAAAAAGTACAATTAAGCATGATATGCACTTTGGAACAAATACATGTATGTTTTCAACGGTGTTTAAAAGCATTGATTGAAACGCAACAACGCATGTCCACAGTTAGAGTTCCATAATTTGGGTGCACATGATGAAAATCACCATACGAAGATCATGTTTTTGGTGTTGAAGGAAAAAGATTATTCGCTGATCTAAGAGTCCCTGTTGGCTCATAAGAAGTAAATAGCTGGGTGATATAAGATGGCGCAAGTCCGTTTAGTGATTTTCATGTAAACAGAAGAATTTTAAAATGATTTTTTTTGACGATGGGTTACTAGTGAAGCTGTGTTTCAGAATGTGCTATATGTTTCTAAAATACATAAACAATACAAAATGATTTTTGTTTTAAATTTAAACACCTGCAATATAAAGGTAAACATGGTTCCTACATTATATGTTAATTTCATTGAGATATCTCTTTTTGTTCAAGACTTAATCGAAAATCGATGAAAAACGTGTTTTCAATTTGTTAGCTAAAATAATTCACAGACCTTGTAAAGCCATCGGCAAATCTGATTTAACGCATGGTTTCTTCTCACGCGTATTTTATGTCAACTACTTTTATTATTTAAATTGATCATTTCTACCAAAATTGAAATCTACCATCTTTACCAGAGAGTCAGTATTTTCCATCAGAAATGTCCGATTTTCAAAATCTAAAATTCTTATGAAAGCTGGGCGTTTGCGCAAGATATGTTTAAAAACGGTTTGAACAATATCGATCGAATTCATACCGTAAATAATCATATTGCTTCGGTATAGTCAATTCTGATACAACCTGTATACTATTAATACGTGCGACTAGCTCTCATGCAGTTTAATATTAACTGATTTAAAAACAAAACAAAAAAACAAATGAATAAGACAAGGATGGACAAGTGGGTATTTTCTTTTGAGAGCTTTGTGTGTTTCGGACCCACAATTCAGGAAAATTGGTGTTGGACCACATAGTCCATTTCTTTGCTAATATCCCACTTTAAGGGACTATTTTCAAGCGCTGATTTTGCAACAAACTTGTGTGGGGAGCTTGAGCTATCTACTAAGTGATATCCCTCCCCCGCCCCCACCAATCAATGTTGAGGGTCCCAACGACCGTGGTGATGAAACGGTTCCGAACAACATTGAATGGGGGGACTGGGGGGTTGATTTCAACGAAGTCCTCAAAGTGGTTCAACAGTTATTTCCGGAATTGCAGGTCGCTCAACACAAAAAAACATGCGTAACCTTTCGCCCTGTCATTTAATAACCTCTCAACCTCCATTTAACGTCACTTTCGTTCAGTCGGTATCGATTTTCAAAAGACGTGCTATTGTCAGTCGCGCTCATGGGTTCGAGATTAGGTGTAATAAAAACTTTTGGAAATAAATGTCTATAAACTTCACAAATAGCGGTACAGCTATAGTATCGGTGAATGTGTGTATTAAATTAATAGGTTTCAGATATTAAAAGTATTCTAAATGTCACCGTTGCTTTTTTATCAAACTAATTGTGTGTATCCCGGTAGCTAGTATTTAGCTAGTATTTAGATCAATTATTGTAATGGTCAAAATGTATAAATATGACAAATTGTTCGGCTCGCTACCCTGGCCATTACTAATTTCACACAATAAAAAGAAGGGCCATCATGACATTATTGGCCGTTCAGAGGGCACAAACAGAATTTGCCAATGCATTCATGAACAAAATTCGAAAGAAAAAGACAGCCCCCTTAATCTTATTAAATTCATGTGACAATTTGATTTTTTGTTCGGGGAAAGGGGGGGGGGGGGGAGGGGAGGTGTGGGTGTGTAAAAAGCTACTCGGTAGCAAGGGGGAGGACTTCCCCCGAACCAACGTTTTTGACTTCCTTTTATGGTACTAAAACATATCTAGGGCATATCTCAATCAAAATGATTGGTTAAAGTACAGTTTTAATTATGTGATGTATGTGTTAGACCACTAGACAATTATATCCAGTGCTTTTGATTTGTTAACATACCTAAATTCAAGATGGCCGCCAAAATGGCCTCCAAAAATGGTAAAATTTCACAAATTGGCATATTTATTATGAACCAACATGTATGATCAGAGTATAGTTTTAACAATGGGATATATGATGATATATGAAACTCATATCTAGTAATTTTGCTTTGTTAACATACTTTAAAATCAAAATGACCGCCAAAATGATGACCAAAACTGGTCAAAATTCCATAAATTGGCATAATATCAACCAAAATGTATGTATGATAATATAATTCAAACGATGGGATGTATACATTACACCACTAGTAACTCATATCTAGTATGTTTACATGCTTAACATTCTTAAACATCCAAAATGGCTGCCAAAATACCCACAAAATGGGTCCAAAAATAGATCCAAATATTGTCAATTTCAAAAAAATGGGATAATATAAACCAAAATGTATGATGTAAGTATAGTTTTAACAAAGGGATGTATGTATTAGACCACTAGTAACTCGTATCCAGTATTTTTGCATTGTAATAACATACTTTAAATCCATGGCCGCGAAAATGGCCGTTCCAGGATGTTTGCCCGGAATTTAATAGCATGTTTTTATAGTCCCATGGTGTTTGGGAACTGACTAAACCTAGAGCGGCGTGAGAAAATGATGAATTAAGATACTCTCTGAGGGCGTTAATAAGCCATTTCGGACATTATTATAGAATTTAAGGTGATTGCCATTTAAGATGGTTGTTGGCAAGGATGTCCATTTAGGTTGAAAGAACATTTTGGTACAGAACTCCCTGTGTCACCTAGACTGGGACCGAAAAAACCCTATGTTCCCCCAACTATTAGTTTGAAATTCTTGTCTGAACCGTAGACCAGAATGTTTTGTTGTACCATGATGTGTAAGTTAATACATGTAATATAATCGTAGAAATATATAATCCCAGTTGTTATCAAAATTGAAGGCGCCGCCTCCAACACATCCGTGTCCCTTTAAATTGTTGCTTTACAGTACGTTGATTGTGAATATTAAACATGATGATTAACATATCTTATGAGATGACTCTCCATCACGTATAACAACCTGATCTCCTATATTAAACCCGCTATATACGAGGGTCATTCAATAAGTTCTACCTCCTACTTTGCTATTATGCAAGCCAGTCGTATGAAATATTCCACAATTGAAGCTTTGAATCTCAGCTACAAAATCATAGTAGATTGATCTGAATACTCATTGTACTTTTCTGGATATGCATTAAAAACCAAACTTCCATTTAGTTCGATGGAAACGTGTAAAAACAGCCAAATGTCTCCTAAGTGATATTCATTTGGCCAATTCTAAATTACAAAATATACCTATCTGTCAATTACAATCGTTCTAAGTTAGAAATATCTCTTAAACAGACTTTAAGCAATACAAGTGACTGATTATTGGCGGAAAATGCGGAGAACCAGACCAGGACAGCCTTCATTTTTAACCCTACCCTAGAGAACAGCTGCAAAAGTCATGTTTGCTTTTCATAGGAACTAAGAGATCTTCATTATACAAGACTAAATGGATATATTTCAAGTCTCTCGAAGATATATTTTCCTATCACTGACTACCTGATTAACTATTATAAATGTTGCATATAAGGAAAACTGATAAAGTTACTGTCATGTTAAGATTTAACATTCGCGGCACCACTGTGGCTTGACATGTAACAACGAACATTTGACTGAATATCAGTATTCCAGTATGCTAAAGGCGTGTCAATACATTCGAGTTGATATTATACTATTTGCAAGCTACAAAGGTTAAAATAGCATTATATTCAGAAATCATCAATTGTTTTCTATTTTCAGTATTCAAATCGGGCGGTTATACCTCATCATACAATACGGAGAGAAAACGAGAAAAAAACATGTATTTATCTTTGGGGGTAATTTTCGGTGTCCGTTGTCTAAAATCTCTCTCTGGCTTTGATTGCATCATGACAAAAGTGAAATAGGTATCAATTAGCCTTTACTATAAATGTGTAGCTATGATTCAGAGCTATAATCATCACAAATGTCATGAGGCTGACATTCATATTAGCGATGTTATGAGTGAGGAGGTAGAACTTATTGAATGACCCTCGTATATATATATATGGAATTTACAAAAGGGGTTTAATCTGTATTTATTTGGCAGTTTAAGGCGTTATGAGACTGCCCTCTATAGATCTATTCGGCTGTACAGTTATAGATTAGCTTTATTTCATTATAGCGCCCTCAACGGAATAAAGCGCAATAACACTGACAAAATAGTTTAAGAATGTAGTATATCCAACATTTACTGTTTAAGAATGTATGATATCCAATATTTATTGTTTAAGTTTGATCCATCCTTAGTTTTACCTCCCCAATCACCAACCCTCTGAGTGTTTTGACATAAACTTATTCATAAATTTCGTTTCAGAGGTGTTTTTAATTACAATTATATAACACCGTAACACAGGCAGTCTCATAACGCCTTAAACTGCCAAATACATACAGATTAAACCCCTTCTGTAAACGCAGAGCAGTTTAGTAAGGAGACCAGGATCCAGGTTCAACCTATTTTAATATTACTATTTCCTTAGAAATTTTCCGAAGAAGTACGATGAATGCTGTCATGCGGTCGTGAAACAACATTTTCCGAAAAACCGAACACCGAAGTGTCCGAATGCCATTTTGCTCTGTGTTTCGCACACGTGGATTACTGCTTTTGCCGTAATAAGTAGGGAAAACATTATGTTTTCCCGTAAAATTTGATTACATTTTGTTTCTTAAGATGTCGTGGAATTTGACAACATTCACGAAGTAAGAAATTACTGTTCCAAAATTATTCAAACTCCCACAATTTTCACCGATTTTCACCAACTAAAAATAGAAAATGTTAATTTTTATTCTGTAAGATTTCATTTTACGCGCGCGAAGTATCCTTGGTACCGGGAAATGTGCTATTCTTACCGGGGAAACTCCTCTTCGCACGATTTTCGTGGTTTATGTGCAAATAGCAGTAATAAAGCAAGCGCAGTTCTCGACTCCACATTTTTGCGATCATCATCATCGGTCATCCTTGGACGGAATAGTGGAAGCAACTGACATATTGGTACCATGTAGCTTTCTTAATCATGAGCGGTGGAATATCATTTAGGGCAAGACCCGTGTCCTTTGCAATGCTGTCAGAATAGGTGGTATTTTTCTTGCCACGGTTAGAATGCCCGGTTAGAATGGCCATAGATAGGAGTCCATAATATCAAGTTGGTCCTTAGTGCGTACGCAGTGGCCTACAAACTGTAGACGCCTCTTTCTCGAAGTGACTGACAGAAGAAGGATGTCACCATACCATTGTTTACTTGGTGGTCTCGCCAGCTGATGTTAAGTACTAGTACTCTTCGAAGTAGCTGTGTGTAGCATTCATATATTCTATCCTCAAACCTTTGAGTTACCCCGGTTTCAGAGCCATATAATAGGATACTTTCTACACACGCCCTGAAATACTTGATGTTGATGTTTCTATCAAGTTTCGACTTCCAGATTGTGTCAAGTTTGTTGCGTCCAACCCATGCCTGTGCTTTCCTGCACTTGAAGTCATGTAATGAAACTGGTAGTGACGATCCTAGATACTTGAAATCCTTGATGTTATCAAGTTCAGAGCCATTCAGGGATTGGACATTGGATCCTAAATTAAGATAGAGCCCGACACAACTCGAGGCATCCTCTACTATGTCTACACTCTGCAAACGGTCATCAGCTGATGCAATGGATGATGCCGGATGTGCTATATCATCAGCAAAGTCCAGGTCATGTAGGCGCATTTCGGGATATCTCTTTTGCTTTTTCTTTCCTCAATGATGACGGTCCCTCAAAGCATTGTCACATGACATAGTCAAGCATGATTATGAAAAGGAAGGGGACTAAGGTTCCTCTTTGCAGTACACTTGTCATAATCTGGAAATGATCAGTTTCACCATCTGGAGTAATAAACAAAGCAGTAGAGTTGTTATACAGGGTGTCCCAAAAGTCTATGCACGTTTTTGAAGAGTCATATCTCATAAAATATAAATCATATGGTATAAATTTAACCATATTTTGATAGACGAGATTTAGGAAATTAATTTGATACCAAACACAACCCTATTGATGAACCCACAACATTATAAAACTGGTTGAAAGTCATTGGCCGTGTGCCAGACCAACCCATACCAAGTACCACACATTGTTGCTAAAGGTGCGCATAAATTGCGCGTTAGTCACAGTTCACTGCTTACCTTGCAACATTACTGTTATTTAATACCAAACTCGGTCACTCACAACATAAATAAGCGTAGTAGACAACATTGCACAGCAAACAAAAGTCTTCATTCAAGATGGTTTACAGCATAGATAAGCGAATACAAATTGTATGGTTCTACGCTGAAACACATTCAGTTCAACGTACTCAACAAAAGTTCAGAAAACATTTCAAAGTGAAACGCGCACCAGGAAGAATATCCATTCTGAAGTTGGTGGATACATTTTTGAACACAGGAACATATTCTAAATGGGTAAAACAACCTTCGATGAGGCCTTCAAGCAGCATTAAAATAATCCGCTAAGTTTAAATTTTAACATGTTTGACAGCTGTGTGTTGTGTGTGTTCACTTTTCTGTTACGTTATTCAATTGTTTAGGTCTGTGTTTTTGCATTAGCACACGTCTCTGTATACATGGAAAACATTTAAATTAAATTTCACTATAGAAACGAAAATTATGTGTGATATAGTTAGTTATTATGATGATATCACTGTAATGTAAAATTTTAAATATTACAATTGACGGATCACTTTCCGTGTAACCAACTCTACCCGTATTTTTGTTAGGGCTTAATCTCAATAGGTATGGATTTATGAACTTTATTCCTCCGAAGTATAAAATTACATTTTTGCAGTAATACATATTTTACTTCTAGGGTGGCATTACAAATAGATGTTACTCTAATGTTTGGTATCACAATTATTTCCCACATCTCCTCTTTCTAAATATGTATTCATATTTTCAATACGACTTATATTTTGTGAAATACAAAGCTTCAAAGTCATGCATAGACTTTTGGGACACCCTGTATATTGCTTTGATTGCATCAATGATGATTCCTGGTAGGATTTCAAACATGCGGTCTCGGTGTAGAGTCGAATGCTTTTGAGAAGTCAATTAACACTAGAGGAAGATTCTTAGATTTCATACCTTCAATGATCCGTGCCTGAATCTGAGAGATGGTTGATCTCTGCTGCCTAAAACCATGGTTCCAACGCAGTTAAGGATTAATGAATGGTCTGATTCTGTTCAAAACCATTCGGTTGAAGAGCTTAGCTCCGATGCTAGAAAGGGTGATGCCTCTGTAGTTTGATGGTTTTGTTAAGTCCCCTTTCTTTGGGGTGGGTATTTATACCACCCTGTTACCCCTGCGTAGGCTTCTTATGATGAAGTAGAAGGCGGTTGCACAGATGCAGAAGGTGTGATTTGAAGGCATGTGACGTCTACAGCTCCAGGGAAATATTATCCAACACGAGAGCACCACCTGGTTTTAATTGTAATGTTGAAAAAGCTTCCTCGAGCTTGTCTAGCGTAAACTCAGATGTTGATATTTGCAACACTCCTTTTACAACTTGAGTTATGGTGAAGTCTTTGGCGGGGATGGATGGTGGTTTCCCGAGTAGAGTCGAGAGGTGTCTTAGTTATGTTCTATGTCGTGTTTGCTGGATAGGGATGCTTGTCGGACCTGTTCAATGTTTGCTTCCAGCAATACCCTTTCTTCCCAGATGTATGCATCGATCAGCAGCTGTTTGGTTTGATGAATGTTACTACCCTCCTTGATTGCTGCGCGATATGAATCTCTTGCAAATTTCACTTTCTGGGTTTGTGATATGCTCTTGAAAGTATTCTTTGGTTTCTTAGGCAGTATTTCCTCTGCTGCTTTGATACAAGATGTCTGAAGAAGGTCATGACAAGGAGGCCTTTTCTTGGCCAATGGGTCAAAATAGTTGCTAACTTTAATGAAATAATGTTCCCAGGTCTTTGTCATGGCACGGCGCTTTGAAGTTCAGGGCGCGTCCGCGTCCAGTGATTTTCATCGCTTTTGGAGCACGAAGCCGGAGTTGAAATTTTGCTGTGATGGTTCTATGGTATGATCCTACAGTTGCAAGTGTGCTGTAAGCTTCAACATTTTGAACGGAGATCTATTTCCTTCTTACTAAGATGTACTCTAGTTGAGCCTTTGAAGAATTTGGGTGCTGCAAGGTTCATAGCTTTCTTTGTTGTTTCCTGAATTTGGTGTTCGTCACAACAAGATTGAAGCTATTGATAACGTTCAGTATAGGAGCAATTCCGATTGATTGATTTGTGGAATGAAAACAGGACATCGTCAGTGCCTAGTTTAGCATTAAAGTCGCCACCGATCAGTACCATACTATTAGCAAGAATCTAAGGGCGTCAGACAGATTTGTATAGAAGGTGATCACATCCTCTTCCTGGACAGTTTGTTGGGCTGTAACAGCTTATGATAGTGGTGGCTGGATGTCCAATGAATGAGGCAGTTATGATTCTTTGACCGCATCTCTTTACGGATGTCAGGCATTTGAGTGAGTAATTGTTCATCAGTAGTCCCACTCCTCCGATGGCAGCTCCGTTTGTGTTCTTTGTTGCAAGCTGTAAGTAAGGTGAAGAGTTTTTGGATACTTTTGTGTAGTCTAACTCTATGTCAACCTCTTGCACTACTCTCTTAAATCAAAAGATTGAAAAGTCAATGTTAAAGATTGTGCTTAGGAAAGGATCTTAATAGATTGAAAATGTTCAATCTAATAGAGTGAAATTTCAGTCCGATATATTGAAATTTCACTCCACATGGTACCTAGGCATAACGTAATCACGTATATAAATAATAAGTAGAATTCCAACTAAAACTACATATGTAGGGTGTTTTACTGGTTCATACGTTTGTGCTCAGGATGTTCTAACTTGTTAACAAATGGTCAATGCACTTTTCATGATTCTCGTACATATTTTTAAAAACACGGTTTTAATTATGCACAGTACTCAAATAAAGAGAGGAACTCAGGGTTTGGAAAAGTAGAATTTAATCTCATAATCGCTCATCGACAGGGAGGACAAACGAAACAAGAGAGGATAGGAACAAGATACCACGGTGTACAAGGATAGTCAACAAGAACGGGACAGAGACATTGTATACACAAAGAGAACGGAGACAGGCGAACCAAAGCCAAAAGCTTCATGAGTCATCAGATGATCAGGAGATCACAGACTTGGGAACCGATGCGATGAAAGGCAGGCAAACACAAGTGCAAGATTAAAACTACCCAGACGAATGAATATAACGACCTAACAGATCGACCGCAAGTAGACTGGAGCAGCCCAGAGACAAGAGCGAGAAGAGCTTAAGTTCGAAAAGAATAAACACAGAGAGACGCAGGGGAAAGAACTGAACACAGATCGTGAATGATGCAAATTCCGCTGATGAACGAGAACGAGGCAAGATGGGGAGAAAACGCAAACACAAACAGGGGAAAAGTAGACGAAGAAAGGGACGATATAAGCCTATAAGGTGTAAACACTACATGTGAAAGGGAACAACGTATGGTGAAACAATCAATATGTTAAACATGTCACATAATACTAAGTAGCAATGCAATGATAAGCACATCAAGAACAATCGCAAAACACATGAAACGCTATCAAACAGTTATCCAAAATGTGCAAGACAAACGATTTTCCATAATTATTGCCACGGCATATTAAACAGCATTGTAACATTTAAGTTCACAAAAGTCATTTTTTTGGCAAGGCCGCTTGCCGAAAAAGTGTAGAGACACTTGCGGAACCAATTTCTCGGATTGGTGTACGAAAAAGGAAAGTGGTGTCGAACTCGTTGACCGGGTAAATCCTACCCGTGATGAGAACTCGCAGCCATCAGTCCATGTCGGGCCGCCCGCTAACTGACGCAGTTATGTGCGGGGGCGAAGAACGAGCGCGGATTGCGCGAATAATACTCAATGCAGAGTGTACGAAGATAAAGTTTGAAGAGGCATCCGGATGACGAGAAGTGTACATGATGGTGTCGATTGACCGGGTAAATTCTACCCGTGATGAGAACTCGCAGCCATCAGTCCATGTCGGGCCGCCCGCTAACTGACGCAGTAGTGTGCGGGGGCGAAGAACAAGCGCGGATTGCGCGAATAATACTCAATGCAGAGTGTACGAAGATAAAGTTTGAAGAGGCATTCGGATGACGAGAAGTATACATGATGGTGTCGAACTCGTTGACCGGGTAAATCCTACCCGTGATGAGAACTCGCAGCCATCAGTCCATGTCGGGCCGCCCGATAACTAACGCAGTTGTGTGCGGGGGCGAAGAACGAACGCGGATTGCGCGAATAATACTCAATGCAGAGTGTACGAAGATAAAGTTTGAAGAGGCATCCGGATGACGAGAAGTATACATGATACATGTAGATGGAAGCTATGCGATATGATAATTTTCAGTCGTTGGGTAGAGTGTTCTCAGGTCGGTGAAGACGTGAGTTAGCAAACAATGCAAATACTGGCACACTGAGAAGGCACTCACAAATGTACAAATGCCTTTCACTGTTCGTGCCTCTGACACGAACAAGTGGATATGTATTATAGTATGAATGTTATCTTCAATTCCGAGACGAAAATGTACCTGATCACAGATCCTGAACGATACATATTTCGCAGGCATAAAACAACGAAACGTGGCCATGATAGTGTAGCAAGGCTGTCTGCTTACAGTCAGTTGATGATCACAAAAATTGCTCTCGTCAGATGTTTGATATCGGAGACCGGAGATATCGGTTTGATATCGGAGATCTTGTCCAGAATTTGCTGCCTTGTCCTGCGTAATGTCTGAATGTATTCAGTATCACCCAGGAAAATGTTAATCTCACATAGTCAGATAGAGTGCGTACAAACATGGTAAATGTGCAAAGTCTACCACCAGTATGCTAAGCACAGATACAAACATTCGGCTAACTTGTGTAGTCTACCATGCTCTCTGATGTCAGTAAGAAACTCTGTCACAACAATATTCGAAAAATAATACGTAAGTTCATTGAGTTGAGTACATCTTTTGCACGGTCATTCAATTGAATCAGACCTTTTTGAAGCACCCATGATAATATTGCGAGACGTCGTTGCCGACACGGGGTTCTTGTCACTACTTCCACTGTATTTGTAAATTGACGAACACAGGTGTGCTGTTAAGGCTTGTCTACAAAGGAAGAGTTTATTGCCAGTATTGCTCCCCAAGCTGCTTAAAATGCTGATGAGGAAAACAGTACCAAAGTCGCTAACCGGATAAATCTTGAGGAACACGAGCGCTGTTACTCCTCCTAAATCAGGTGCCATCGCATATCATACTAAACAACACGAAACGTAGGCACTACAAGCACACACCTGCACCACAGTGCTAGGTGAATATGAATGACCAACAAATTGAGTGAGACACAGCCAGCATGACAAGAGAAGGACTTGACTAATCATGATTGGCACAGGGACTACAATACAACATTCAGACCTTCAGACCTAATTGGAAGATTAAGATCCGCCAGACAGGTAGATTGATGCTACACGGGATAATAGCATGAAGACAAAGGAAGACAGAAGGACTTGACTACTGGCTCATCAAAAACACCCTCAAACATTCTATTTGAGGGAAATATTTAAGCTCAACACGCGTTTAAATTTGAATTTAAACATATCGTTTAACTAAACGCAATTCTCGAAAATGAGTTTAACATAAACACGCGTCTAACTCACTGTCTAACTTTAAACATGGGTATCCATCCAATGTATTCAAAATATGAGTGTTTTAATTTAGCACATTAGTGTTCTAAGGCAATGGTTTTGAACACCTCGGACGCGTCAGAAAAATGTTCGGAACCATCACATTTTCACTTTTGTTGTATTTTGATTAAAAATCTCCCCCCAATTGAATCAGGGAGGTCATGACTACGCATCACGCAACAAGCCATGGGTTGTTTTCAAGCCATCTGTGGCCTTTTAGACGACTTTGGGTAGTTTCGATGTCATCTCATCGAAACTCATAATGCTATCAAATCCATGAATTTCACATGAAATACTGCAAATTAAGCTCTATAATTTTAGGTGGTAGTTAGTACGTATATATGGGAAAAACCCATCTTTTGAAAATAATGAGGGCACCCTCCATAAAGGATCTCTTAGTGCTCCTTTAAGTATTGTGATTCAATATTATTTTAAAAAAAGAATATATCTTTGAGCTCAATTTGCCAGCAAAATCGATGGAAGTTAAAGGGGCATTGAGAGATGTATCAATATACTAAATGAACAAATAACGTAAAGATAATCATTAGCATAGCCCAAATCCAAAATGTCATGCAATTCCGACATCGCCTTCATGCCAAAATAAGCAAATAACGGCACTTCCGGGTTGAGATTTGCCGCGTAAGTCCGTGAGTAAAACGATGCATAACTAAGAAAATCATGAAATTGTATATGATAAACGGCGAATGTCTCGTCACAGTACGTCAATTGATATGGTTTCTCTTTGGTATGGATCCTTTCATGACTGGTCTTAGTTTGCAAATGAGGAAAACTCTTGGCTCAGTACGCTGCTACGCACATTGGTATGGTTTATCTTTGGTACCGGTCGATCCTTTCATGACTTGTCTTATGATGCAATTGAGAGAAACTCTGGTTAAAAGCTTTGCAATATGGAAAAGGTCTAAAAGCAACTCGAGTCAATGTCATGAACTAGAAGAATTCAATTTGGACTCGCTATTAAATTATAACAAACAGGGCTGACTGTTTTGTATACATGATGAAAATAATATCAAATGGTCCAATTCAATTCACAATCACTTTTACTTTCCGATACCGTACTACGTACATCCCCGGTACATAAATGTCTGCTCATGATCAGTGACAATGGCGCAGAATACTGCTATATTATATGTTGATGTTTTGGCTGCTCATGACCAGTTACAATGGCGCAGAATACTGCTATATTTTGATGTTGTAATTGTATTGATTGTAAAGTACGGAACAGCGAACTGTTTGTACTTTACAATAACAATGACAAGTTGTGCGGCTGCTGCATATCGGCACGGCCGTGTTGCGTGTGCAATGTGAGATGACGTGCCATGGTGACGGCTTCGAAACTGAGGGCGTTATCTGCTGTGTTTGAGAAAACAAATCAACAATTTCCGCCCCTATATCGGGCATTACATGGAAAATCCATGTAGCAACTAATTATAATTAACGATTTGTGTATCTAATGTGCCACATAAGACCATGGCTCAAACTCAAAGATTGCATTTGAAAAGTTGCATACGAATTTAGGATCTCAACATAACTGAATCATGTGTTCTTACGCAAAAGCTTTTGATAACTCGGACTCCCTGTGGAGCTCTTGGAAGTCTAATCTCATTCAAGTAACAACAGACACAATGCAAGTGCGTACATCTTCCTTTTCGTTGGTACAACTATGTCGTGCCCCCTCCTAAATGAAAAGGGTATTGGGACGCCACTGGCGATATACAGTCATCCAAATAAGTAACTGACCACATAAATGTGCTGATAACTCTATGAGTATAACTCATAATACTATTAAAATGTTACAATCCCAAATGTTAGGTCAAGTACAATTTTCATTTTCGCATTTTGCTTTTCTCCACGCGGACACGGTAATTGGTATACAAATATATACTGCCATGCGAGACTCTGGTTAAAACTATAGGCCCGAGGTTACTGCAATAGTTCTATTTTGCTGAGCAAAATAGCACTATTGCAGTCACCGAGGGACCATAGTTTTAATCCAGAGACTCGAATAAAGGCAGTATATATTTGTTTTATATACGTCATTCATATATTTCTAGTTCCATAAAGTTCAATTTCAAAAATCATCCTGTAAGTTCCAATCTTCATCAGTTAAACAGTTTTAAAAGTTCAATTCAAAGGCAGTGCATCGAACGATCGTCACGCTGCGCCCGGGGATGCAGATCAGGCGCCCTCTCGCGTCACGCGAAGTACAACGCGCGTGGAACTATCGGCACACCAGTGCGCAGTAAATATATTTCTTGGGCTGCCGTAAATAGTACTTTTGGGAACGTTTGACAAAATAGCGTGTTTATTTTTGATCATGTGATCCACTTTTAACCAATCAATGAACAAGAATATATGAATGACGTATATAACAAATTATTGATACTGGTAGTGGTAGTGCTAATTTACCGGTCGACGCCAAGGTTGGTGGGTTGTCGGCTGGCCGCATTGTTCCTGTGGATCAATACGGCACCAACGTTTTACCTATCATACTTTCCCGTGTTGAAAGGGAAAATATTAGGTTGGAACAAAATGTGGTCATTCGTCTAGCAAATACATCTTATTAGGTATTGTTTTTGCTCATGCACCCTGCCCATCCCAGCATCAAAGATCGCTCTTGGATTATTAGACTATAGGCCTACCTACGATATTGTCACGCGCCGACCGCTGCTCCCTGAAGGTAGAAATGATTGTACCGCTAAAAAGATATACTGCCCTCTATTGTAACACGGGCTGGTTTTAGACGGTATAGCAGCCTGTGCCCCCGATGGAATGGAAAATGGCACACGATGTAGACATTGAATTTTCTCTGTAAAGTTTGTGGGAAAATGACTTAAACTTGACTTGCTAAAGGGCATCGATCAAAGTGTACCTGTACGAAGATTATGGAGGTTGACACGATGGCTCAGGTTTGATAAGGAACGATCTAAAGTAAGATCGACAGAGTTTTCTACTGTTTACAAAGTGAAATTATATTTGTGTACCGGTATCGACATTATGACGTCATCATATGAAATCAAGGAAGGGCATTCCTGTTCAGTGTCAAAGTGCAGGTGTTGTTAAATTGCATACAACGTCCATTAATTGTGATTCAAATAGCCGTTAGCTGATTTGAATATCGAGTCATCACTATCAGTCTGTAGCATATAATAATTTAACTATGACTGTCCAGTTCCCTGATTGATTGTTGATTCCAGTGATTATTAAATTCATACAGGAGAAATAATCCTGCGTGTACACCATCTAATTACACCGTAGCGTAGTACTCACACAGGAGAAATAATCCTGCGTGTACACCATCTAATAAGTATCAGTCATTAATCACCGAAGCGTAGTACTCACACAGGAGAAATAATCCTGCGTGTACACCGTCTAATTACACCGTAGCGTAGTACTCATACAGGAGAAATAATCCTGCGTGTACACCATCTAATAAGTAATCAGTCAGTAATCAACGTAGCGTAGTACTCACACAGGAGAAATAATCCTGTGTGCACACCGTCTAATTACACCGTAGCGTAGTACTCACACAGGAGAAACAATCCTGTGTGCACACCGTCTAATTACACCGTAGCGTAGTACTCACACAGGCGAAATAATCCTGTGTGCACACCGTCTAATTAAAAAGAAATCACTGTAGGTAGTATTTACACAGGAGAAATATTTCCTGTGCATCCGTAATATTAAGATGTTCCCTGTAGTATAATAATGGTATGTGTGAGTAATATGAGGGTCGTGTCCGAGATATGTTAGCGTGATAAACAGATTTGCAGTTTAACGAGTTCACAATTAAACGTGATTTGTACATTTATAAGTTGAAATATTAGTGCTTTTGTTATATTTTGTCACCTTTTAGTCATTTAAGGTAAATCACATATTTACCGCTTGCCCACGGCTTTCAAGCCTAGATCGTTCGCGTAACCGCAGGTTAGGTTTACCATCACTAGCCGGCGGTTCGCCACAATATGAATCAAAACACAGGACTTAGGGAAGCATATAGAACCACGTGACAATGATCAGGTGATCAAATACATATTTCAAATCACTGCCCCCGCCTCATTTCATGCATTTGGAAGATATTAGTATTACCCGAATTGAAATGGTACCCAGGCCAAAGTATGTGAATCTACGATGATATCGGGACACTATGTGAACTCATATCATTAGCGGCATATCATACTCACATCAAGGATCAAATAAATTTGGAACACTTCCAAAATAAAATATTGACACGTTTGCATGTATTTTGAAACTTTTTTTGTTATGGGAGTCACTAATTGTTCCTATTGAAAACAAACATCTTTATTGCGTAGGTAATCAGACGACTATGAGAACTCATACAAGCAAGTTCATATATATATATATATATATGCGCCCTGTATAACAAAGTTATCTAAGTAGTTGTACTGAGTCAGGCGTCAGACATATCGTTAAGCGGATCTGGTTCATGATCTTAGTTACCGTGAAGTTAAGTCTAAACATGGGACAGCGTCTAGATAGCTACAAGCTGGTAGTTTATTCCTTATATGGAGTTTTAATGTTGACTTCAATGTTTGTGATTGGAGCAGAGGGTAAGTGTTTATTGATGAATATTTTAATATTTGTAACATTTCTAATAATTATTGTAACGTTGAAAGGAATTTATGTACATAAATCAAGCTGATATTGGGCTTCATTGTGGTAGGACTTAAATAAAAAATAGTGAGCCGAAAATAGGTTTTTTTCAGAGGAATTGTTGTGCACTTTGATAATTCAAATGATAGAAATATAGTTTCAATTTTGCGAGAACTCTGGATATCGACGTATATTTGGGTTTCTTTTTCGCAACATAAATATTCAGTTCAGTAATTATAAAATGGTAATAAACACAATTTACGTTGGCTACACTGTGTTTCACGCCGTGCTTACTGCACGACGATCATCAGGCTAGTGCTGGCTGACGGCAGGTCGAGATAAGCTCTGTGCGCCTATTGAGGATGTTGTTGGCAAGTAGGATTTCTCATCCATGCATAAGTTGCAAAGCCCTGATGAGCGTCTGTGCGTGTTAGAGCGCTTGACAATATCCCAGTGAATGGTGGGGTTTTCACCTTGGTCTTTAGATTTCCAGTTCAGTAATTTAGTAGTTTCGTTTGGAATTGTAAGCTGCCATTTTGACGGATGCGCGGCCAATTTTGTAAAAGCTGCAATTTAGTTTTGGCAGCATAATTGACCTGTTATTGTGATTTTGAGTTCATCGTTCATTTGAGCGAAAGTCATCTGATCATAAAGGGTTCTTTATCAAGGATCGTTCAAGAACTCTACGCATCTCCTCATCGGCATTTCGGTTATGGGATGGCCTTCCCTAAAACAGGTGTTCACAATTTAAAAACAAAAAGATCTGATTATATATATGATGCTTAATCTATCAGCAACTTTAAGTGTCGTGCAAAAAAAAAAGTGGTGAATTAAAATGATTTTTATTTTAAAATAATGTGCCGTAATATGTTGTAAATAATCATGTTTATCAACAGCAATAACGCAACCAATCATGACATCAACATTATAAAGTAATAATGACTACTAGTATAGTACCGAGACTAACCGAAACGAAACTGTTAGTAAATTTATTGTCTATAGGATATCATTGCCTATAATAGGTGTAATGCACAGCTGTGACAATTTGTCTGAAATGAACACACCAAACATTCATATAATGTACAACAAGCCTGACCGGATTTAGGAGAGCAGATTCCAGAGAAAATATGCTCCCTTAAGGAGATACCGGCAATTACGATTCACATATCGACTTCTGGTAAAATGCAAGCTTTAGGCAACATATCATGCTATCAAATAATACCAATATTGGTGTAAAACGTTTAAAGCAACATGTAATTTGGGCATAAAATTAACCCAATTTTGTATTTTTTTTGTTTTCACCAATTTCCGTTTATTATAATTAGACGTTATCAAAACAAATCGAAATATTTTGTTAAATATTCTTAATAACCAATATAATTGCTACTTGTGGTGAGAATTACAGGCTCAAAAACTATATAGAACTCAATTTAGACCAAAAAAACTAACTCCTCCTTTTTTCACATCTTGAAAATCGCTACAGAGTGCATGAATGCCGGGTGGCCCTATTGAATACCTACCATTTCAATGAGCGGTGTTATACATGACGCGCTGCATTGAAACTGAATTGCCGTACACATGTACACAGGCATTTTATGCTACGTTGAAATTTGCGCGGTAAGATTGTTGTAATTATGGTATGTAATTTCTATTGTTCAAGTCGTATAGTAGGAAATTAATGGATACTGCTTTATTGTTTTCTATTTTAAATATTAAAATGTGTACATTTAGAGACTAAAAGTAAAGACGCAGTGAAACTTGCTTGAAAATTACTAGAAACACCGTAGTACGGAGTCTTATTCATGCCATGCTTGCCATTTGTAGCGCGTTGTGAAATACAAACATGGCTAAATCACTCTTCTTTGCACTCTAAATGATCAAATAGGTAAACAGTATTGATAACATTTTATTAATAAATATATTCAGCGAATCTATTTTTAAGTCAACACAAAAAATGAATCAGCATTGGTGATAAATGATATAGTGTATCTGGTTTATTCTTATTTTATTTTATTATTATTATTACTGTTAGCCAGTGGCGTATCTGGGGTCTTTTTCAGGGGGGGGGGGGGGGGGGGGGGGGGGGGGGAGGGGGGGGGGGCAAAGGGTATTTTTCCCGGTAAAAACCAGTTTGACCCTATTAAGCTGGGTTGTTTATTCCAGCGAATGACGTTGCATCCTAAAGTAAATTTAACAACATATCTACACGAATCTGACCATTTTTCTTTCAAACGGGCTTTTATAATGATATACCTGGAAAAATTCGCGCGTAGAGCGAGACAATTTTCCATTTTTATACTGAATTGCCCATCATCTTACCGGGCAAGGGGCAAAGTTGTCATTTAGAAGGGAATTAAGTAAATCCCGTAGATTTTCTCTTTCCTTTTCCCTTTTATCTTCCTCTTCTCCCTTTCCTTTCTTTTCTTTTCCCTTTTCCTTCTCTCTTTCTCTTCCTCCCTTTCCTTTCTTTCCCTTTCCTTCCCATTTTCCCTTTCCTTTCACCTTTTCTCTTCCTCTCTTCCCTCTCTTCTTCCCTTCTCTTCGATTTTTTTTTAGCCCAGTAGTGTGAGCTGGCCTTCCCGATCAAAGCTGTCTGGGGGGGGGGGGGGGGGGGGCACTCTGCCCCCCAGACCCCGGGAGAAACGCTACTGCTGTTAGCAAGCACCCGAAATCAGTTACCACTGGCTTAAAAATAGAAAATAGGCCCTACAACATAGACAAACAAATGAAATTGAGCCATTAACAATTGCCTACAGATCTTTCATAATTTTTCTAAATCTATGGAATCTGATTCCCCTGCATCTTATATGGCTATAGCATCATTTGATATTCCTGATTACTTGATGATATACGGTATAAGGACTAAGTCTATGACTATGTCCCATTAAACTTCCATACGCCAACGGAGCCGTCGATGGGCCGACACAGTGATGGATCTAAAGAGTCTCAAGTTTACCATAACTGCCTGCATATCTGAAGCTGTTCCGTTCTCGCGATCGAAGCTCATTTCTCCACTTTTTGATTTTGCCACCCCTCTTTCATCCAACATGCCTAAGCCACTAGCCATGCACATGAGGTGGTTTTTTTCACAACTGAAAGAAAATAGTCTTGCTCACTATAGGTTTCCATCAGTTTTCTCACTTGTTGGTCAATTGTATGTTACGAATAGTTCAACCTGGAGAAATCTTCACATGCAATTTATTTCAAAAGCATTTATGCGTTTCTCCACCTTCGCATTTAAATCTCAGGTTTCATACAAGACATGCAAGATGACTGTGATAATATTATTCTTATCTCTCCAGATGGGTTTCAAATTTGGAAGTGAGACAGTAATTTGGATCTCCTCTTATGGCATCATCTTTAATTCGTTGCCTCTAGATACTTAAACTGTTCCACTGTCGGTAGTTCTTTAACTTCAATGTTTGTTGTCACTGATTCATTGTGCACATTGGACCCCATCTTCATTACCTTCTCTATACACACTGATCTCAATACCCAGTTTTATTGCACTTACGATGACCTACGATGAGATCAATGTCATCTCAGGTTGGTAATAGACCTCCCACCTAATCTTGCGGTCCCCTCAAAACCCACCAAGGACTTGTGTTGAAGAGGGAGGGTGCACTAGCATGGGTAACAGTGTCTTATTCCAACTCTGGTGCAAAAACAATCACTCGGTTCGTCTCATATACTATAGCAGGACCGCACTCTGAGACAGTTGCGTATCCAGGGGGGAGCAGGCCATGCCCCCCCCCCCATTGAAAAAATAGTTTAAAAAAGGAGGAAGAGGAGAAGAAGGAAGAAGAGGATAAGAAGGAGGAAGAGAAGGAGGTAGGGGAGGAGGAAGGGTAGGGACATATGCAAATGGGGGTGGGGGGGGGGGGGGTCCGGGGTCACGTTCCCATAATTTTAATGTGAGGGGTGTTAAAAACGTTATACTAGACCTTTTTAGTATCAACAATGCCATTTTTTACGCGGTTTGCACGTATTAGTTTCAATGTTTTATTATTCAAGCTTAACAAGATGGCTTCCATGACCATTTTAGTTCTAAAACTGAAAAATGTTGCGCTTTTAACATTATATTGGCCCTCAGACCCACCAAATATTCTCTAAATATGTGGGGGACGTTAAAAACATCATACTGGACCAAAGTTTTAATGCAAACATTATAAATATTATGTGGGGGACGTTATTATCATACTGGACCATTAGTGTTAGAAATGCAATTTGTTGCGCTCTTCGCGCGCGTATTAATTTTAATATTTCATTATTTAAGGTTAACAAGGTGGCTTCAGGACAGTTTTCCATGACCATTTTAGTAAAACTCAACAATTTTGCACGCTCCGCGCCCATATTTTCTACAGGTTTTAACATTATATTGGCCTTAAAACCATACTAAATATTCGAAATATTATGTGGGGACGTTAAAAACATCATACTGGACCATTTAAGTGTTAGAAATGCCAATTCTTTTGCGCGCTTCGCGCGTATTAATTTCAATATTTCATAATTTAAGCTTAGGTGGCTTCAGGAAAGTTTTCCATGACCAATTTTAGTTCAAAAACTCAAAAACTTTTGTCCGCTCAGCACGAATACAGGTTTTAACATTATAATGACCCTCAAACAACACCAACAATTCTATATAGTATGTGAGGGCGTTATTATCATACTGGACCATTAGTGTTAGAAATGCAATTTTTTGCTCGCTTCGCCCGCGTATTAGTTTCAATATTTCAATATTTCAATTTTAACCTTAACAAGTTGGCTTCAGGACAGGTTTTATGACCATTTTAGTTTTCTAGAGGTGTTAATATTAGATTGGCCCTCAAAACACACCAAATACTCTTATGTGGGGGACGTTAACCTGTACCTTTTTAGTGTTAAAATCACAATTTTTTGCGCGCTTCGCGCGTATAGGTTCAACGTTTCGATATTTAAGATCAACAAGATGGCTTCAGTTTTTTTGTTGCCCCCCCCCCCCCTTCATCAAAACAGCATTGAAACTGATGAGGTAGTTTTGAGGTAAATTCAGCCCATAAAAGCACATGGAAAGCTACTAAAGAAGTAAAATCTCGCAGAAAATGTATTATCTTTATTAACTCACAATACTATAAATGTGTTCAAGTTTGAGGACGCCAGATGCTAGACGTGTGTCAATGTAATTTCATGTGGTTCTTCCAAACGGCTTTAACTTTTCCATAACATTTCCCATAGAAAACCCTTTCTTCACTATACCTCTCTCCCTTCCGATCGCTCCCTTCAATTAATTACACAAGGTAAATATATTACGCATTTATACGAAAGTGCAGTTTTAATATAGTTCTGAACCCTTTCGTCTGCCTTTTGGCAACAAAGATAATGTTATCTCAATCCAAATATGTTTTCAACGTCAAATTGCGAATTATTTTACAGTAGATATAAAACTATCAAAAGTTTGGGGACACCTTAAAATATCTTAATTGACTAAGCGAGTACAAGTCTAGGAGTACGTTCAGAAACCACTCCAAAACCGTAAAGAGTAATACATAATCTCACTCTGTCAGTTGTTTTTATGATAATGTACTCCAGATCAAAAAGAGTCATTGGTGGAGTATATCTTGAGTGGTAGGATCACTCTTATAGAGTGCCTAAATTTACTCTCAGCCTTTAATATTCCCTCCAGAACACTATATTTCCACTCATTCAAAGTAAGAAAAAATTACAATCGTTAATAAACAATTTGCCCGCACATTATTTATCCTGGAACCACTTTGATTGTGAGTTGCTGATGATGATTGGCACCTAATAGTAATAATAAATCATCTAGACCTTAGAAATACGAGTTCAAATCAGCAGATATATGTTTGATTTAGAGATAGGAAACGTTATTTAATTTAGGTATTCGTCTCAGGTTCGAGTAATTATATTAGGCTTACCATGATTTTCTTTTAACCCAACATTTGTATCAACAAAATGGAGGAACATGCACACTGAAAATGTTGGTACGAAGTTGGATTCTCCCCGGTACAACGTGTCTATTGTATCCATGGGCATATTGACTGAAAATGTTGGTACGAAGTTGGATTCTCCCCGGTACAACGTGTCTATTGTATGCATGGGCCCATTGACTAGGCTTGACTATAGCCGCTATACCTTCAAAATTGTAAAAACATTGACTTGCTGTTTTGTACCACAGCTATCACAAAGTTTGTCGTACGACCACCAAATTTGACATGGAAAATCAAAACATATGTCTTAATCATAAAATTAAAAATTAATCGACGACTAGCGTTCAATATTTCTTTATTAAGTGAAAATGTTAGGTCATTTTCAGAAAAAAGACAAAAAACATAAACATTTATGTTAAAAATATATTTCTTAATTTAAATTCTAAATTTATTTTGATATATACTGTCAGAGGATACGCTGTTCTTCAAGTTACAAAAAACTGCATGATTCTATGTGGTTTTGTTTTCCTTTTACAAGGGTTAAATCGCAGATCCATAGCGACATGAAAATTATGCAAATTTGATGTTAATGACACTATTGTTTCAAAACCATTGACGCGAATTTTTGCAAATTTTACTGGCAGGCACTTGAAACTGTCGTTTTCAATATTAGCCCCAAAATTCCAATGTGTATCGTAATTGCCGGTTCCTCCATTGGAACGGTGAAATCTGCTCTCCTAATTCGATAGCACACTGTTCAATACAATAAAAATCATCCCATACAAAAACATCCTTTTTTCTCGTATATGGTTTGGTTACTAAAAATTAAAAACAAGTATCCACTCACTTTTAATGAATATAGTGTCCTATTGTCGAGAGGAAATTTGCTCGTTTAGTGTATAGGTTTGTGTGATACTGATTACTGATTTTAAACGCACACGGCCAGGAGCCTTTTGTATTAGGTGTATATTGTTAGCTTTATTCCACAGTGGTGTATTCTGTAATACAACGGGCATAACATTACCAACCTAAATATTGCGCTAATTTCTCAAGTTTTTACCCAAAGATTGCTCCTACCCATTTCGGAATCAGTATGACCTATGATATTTTGAACCGTTCTAGTTATGTGAAGGTAAAGAAACTGCATTACGTGGGTTACACGATTCGGTTTCATTGCCATATCAATATTTCAATGTGTCATTAAATATCTGTAATGTTTTGTGACATGAGTTTAAGAGTATTAGTATATGAGGTGTAACTTAGTCATAAAAATGTAGAAAGAAAACATTAAAATCCAAAATTGACAAGATTTGTAAAGACCACATTATATATATATATATTGATACGGAGGGCGTAATTTAACCAAATCATTGGGGGTTAAACTGGTGATAATCATGATGAATAGGCCTGCACTCTCAATACCCACCTAAACGTAAAATGAAACACACTAAAGGTACGTTAAATCACTCAAATGTGCAATAAAATACATGTTTAGTTAGTTATAAATATTATGGTGATTAGTATATTATAGATAGGCCTTGTTGTAAATGGTGATCAAACCGTTACACTATATAGATAGAGTTGGCGATTTTTGTGACCCTATTAATATTATTTGCTGATGGGGCGGCCTTTGATATTTTGAGAATTGATATGTGTGGAAGCAAGCGATAGGCTTGCGCCTATTACTTTTTTTGCTGTTACCCCTCACGAAATCACGAAAGTAACCCATATCCAGCATATTTACATTGTGACTGTTTATTATATAGCCATGATAGCTAAGGAACACAACATGTTTTTGTAACATATTGAGACATACGTGATCTTTCACCCTATATCAAGGTCAAAGGTCAATGGACTTACGGCACATAATCTCCTGGCCACAGTTCGACATACGTGGGCGCACTTCGATCAGGCTGCGCACGCATGTTTAACTCACAAAATACTGCCAACCAACAACACCAAAGCACCTGATTGGTCAAATTTAAACTGACGCCTTTTTAACGATCGTCACGCTGCGCCATAACCACGGACGCAGTGGCGCGTGATGGTGCGTGGAAAAGCTCATGAGTTTTTTTCAGTTCTCACGTTTGAACACCAACCAATCAGAGACTTGAGGTCGAGATGACGTAGTGCGCACAACAGAGATCCACGGGACCGTTTTGGGGTGAGGTTGAGCAGGCGTACTTTACGCGAGCTCAACCTCATGTGACGTGGGTCCATTAAACACCCATGTAGGCAAGACACTAAATCACGTAGTTTTATGGGTCAAACTCGCTAGTCATAAGGGTCGCTGGTCATAATGCTCATTATTCATAATCTGTCCTAACTCTAACCCTATACCTAACCTTAACCCTTACCCTAACCCTAAACCTGACTCTAACTTTAAACCCTAACTCTTAAACGCCAAACTCTAACCCTACATTTTGACTATACTCTGTTTGGCCATCTCGAGACAGTGACGTAACCGCGTATTCTACTAATTGCATCATATAACGCGCGCGCATACTCGCGGCGCTGGCGTACAAACACGAGCGTTGAAAGGTGGAAGATAAACACGCGTGCGTAAAAGCTGCGCCTGTTCAGTTACGTCACTGTTTCGAGATGGCCAAACAGAGTATAGCCGCCCGGCCTTATGGCTAGCGGGTAGACCCCGTAATTATTACTTGAGGTAAATTGAGAAAGACTAATCGACTTGACTTGAGTCACATCTGTCTATGAACCGACTTGACTTGTGATTCGAGCTTTACCACAACACTGTCCACTGAAGTTAAATTCATTTCTGAAGCTAATTTAAGCTTTCAGTTACTAGTAGCCTACATACATTACAATGTACAATGTTGCCCGTCATTTAGGCCTCTCCCATTAACATTGTGATGGGCAGACATTTTTAAGGGATCACTTTAAGCCAAAATTCGTCAGGTTGGTTATGTATATACAAAATGTTTCAAGTTGGCGTTATGACATTTAAATGTCTGTCGATGTATTAAAATCATGCCACCGAAATACAACATGCCTACATGTATTTAATTAATTCAGACTCATTGATGTTTACTCAAAATATGGTAAAGAACGACTCTAATCACGATCAGCGTCACTAAAGGATACAATGCTAATGAACGCGGAACTTTCATCAATTGTCTTGATTTTACGACGTTCCTTGATATCATTAATCATGTTGTTTATATCCTACATTTTAACGTATTGTGTGTACGTGATGGACAATGGCAGACTATATTCAATACATACGAAGTCTTGTTTTGTCAGCAATCACCAAATTCCCACATTTAACTCAAATATTGTGCACTGACTTGCTTGTGCAAGATCCGGGGCAAAGTTAACCTTTTATTAAGGTTGGTTCAACCATGTCTAAATATCACGCACACTTATAGAACGGTTTATGCGAAACGTGCTTTGAACCATTAAAGGGATATTATGTGATCTTTTTCAGGGCGCCCACGCGCCCTCTATTCATTTTATTTTTAGAAATTAAATTTTCTTGCAGATTTACATTTCTGATCATAAATCATAAATATATTCTGAGTTACAGAGCGCGAGCGATACAATTCCCAATAACTTCAAAATCATGGTTTTAGAGTGAATTTATTTGAATGTCGTTATTTCCCATTACCATAAGATGCTGTCCGAGCCGGGGATAAAATATTTTGAAACAACGTTTTATTGCACGAAGAAAACTGATTTTTCTTAATCCTAACAGCTGTAGTTTGTGTATGTAATACAATTGTAAACATGTAGAAATCCCGGTTTTATCCTAATTGAGGGCGCAGCCTTCTAAACATCTCTTAGTATCCCTTTAAGGTCATGATTTGTAAGGATCAAGTAAAAAGAACATACTTTTGGAGATTTTATGTCAAATGGGAACAAAACCCTGGCATCTGGCAATACAGTTTAAGAATTTGTTCACCAGATTCCATTGTATGCATGTATGTCCCGATGGGAACCCCGCACTTGGTCACGTGACACAAACGAGGCCTAGGCATGCTGATATTGCTCAACAACTGTTTTGATACGGGTTTGATGTTCATCAACTAATTGTGACGTTGAAGAATTTGAACTATGAATTATGAAATTTACACCCAATATGTGACTAACTTCTGATGTACATTTCATTTGGATCAGTGTCATAAACCTTATTATGTAACTTAAATGCATATTATGCATAGATTTAAAAATAGAGAGAGATCCAGTATGCCGCCGCCATTTTGAAACCACTATGGGGACCAAATTGGAGGTATGTGCCATTCTTTCCGCGTATTTCAAACCATGGTCCAACGCGTACGCAGTCACTGCCAAAAATAACGCGGAGATTTATTTAGTTGCGAGATCAACGGTCCGACGCTTCACATCGGTTTTCTGCACGCACGATAGGCACGCAAACCGGGAAATTAACTTGCAACGGTGCCAATAGGCCAAGTTTAATATTACGCAGGTCTTAATTAACCTTGCATTATGTCACTACTGAATCTCATACAAGCGAGTAAGCTATTAAATGATTGAAAAACCATTGTGCAGCCCAGGACCGTACAATTTATATTACAGTGATGATGACTGTGAACTTTAGAGAGAAGTACCGTGTTTTCAGATTAGCTGCCATGTGAACTTTATATTATATAGTATATAAATGTATAGAATGTGAATTATCTCCAAATTATTATTAGGCCTACCCGAAATAGTTTCTTCTAAAAACAAGCAGCAAGGGAAATTAAGATAAAAGAGCGGCCAAAGTTGCCCATACTGATGGGTCGTTCGGCCAACGAGATTATGATATAAAGAATATACTAGTTTAGTCCAGTAACCAAATATGTCGTTCTTAACATGACCATAATGACGAACAGATATATCCTAAGTACATGATGGGTCGTTCTTTAAAAGCGGCCAACGAAATTATGAGGGAAAGACTAGTATTAAGAAGCGAACTTTTAGTCCAGTAACCAAAGATAATGATAAGACCCTTTTTAACCGAAATAGGCCTACATGATCAGGATGAAGACCCAAGTTGCTAAACACATTATGGGTCTGGATATGGAAAACGATTTTCTAGTACAAATATTGAATTTTGCGCCGTCGTAGGAGACCCCAGCCGGAAGGGTAAGCGCGTCCGCAACTAAACACTCTCTATCTGACCAAAGACGGTCCTTTTACTGTCTTTGATCTGACCATATAGGATCCATCCTTTCAGTAGAGACACGAAAAACGCCACACACAACCGGGTTAAAGCTAAGTCAAGGACAAACTGCGCGCACACACAAAAATCGGAATTATTTATCAATCGCCATATGATTTATGTTTCAAAATATCATACACACATTCGAGATGTACCGAAATGCAATCCCAAAATGCAATGACTATTTTACGTTACAACGGGCCAAAGGTTCCATGACAAAGCCCATTAAAATTGTTGATTAGGCCGCCCCTTAATATTACATTTACCTTAAACATGTTATAACCCTTTTAACGATTTCCACGCGGCAGGCGTCTGCAGACGACAATCCAAAATAGCATAAAATGTTTTAAAAATGTCAACATTATTGAATGTAATTTTCCATATTTGGAATAACAGTGTGAAATGCATTCAAATAAGTACAAACGTGCCTATTATGTGTTCAATTATCCTTGGGATACACATGAAAGTAAGGAAAGGTTTCTGAAAAATCTGTTTTGTAGTGGTTAAACCATTAGCCGCGTGGAAAGTGTTCAAACACTGTAGACAACCATTCCCGATTATCAATCGCAAAAAATCCCAAGTTCAAAATAATGTCATTCATGTTGTTAACAAAACAGGTATAGACGAGAATGAAATACATTCAGATCTCGAGTCCTACCAAACCCAAATAGGCCTACCATAAATAATTATTTAGAATTTCCAAAGGCGGAAAGAATTGATCCACTGCACTCCTTGCTGATTGGATGTGTAGGCCTTAGCCACTAACTGTATACATTGCCGCTGTCTTATTTTGTTTTAATTGGTGATATCTTACATGTATAATGCCCCCTGATCTCAGGCCTCCCCGCGCCCCGCCCCCCCCCCCCCCCCATTACAATTTAAAAAAGAGAGAAAGGGAGAAGAGAAGGAGTGGGATGGGGGTGGGGGGGGGGGGGGGGGCGGCAGGGTATATTTGCCCCGAGTAAACCGGGGTCTACCGTCTACAAGTCACATGGTGATGGGTTGACAAAATAAAACGGCTGTCGGCTTGTCTTCGCGAGATGTCGTGTGTCGCAATTTGGCTATTTTTCAACTGTGTCGCATGCCGACTAACAAATTAGCTAAAAGTCGCGTGTCGCAAAATAAGTTTAGAAAGGCCTATAGTATTATTTTCTGCTGTGGTCATATATTCGCGGTAGGCCTACCGTTTGTACAGCGATAATACTATTATGAAATTACTGTGATGTATGAGAAGCCGAATTAATAATAATGATATTATCTACATTTGTCATACTCTCCCGCCACGTACGCGCTACACTTTTGCCAATATTCAAATATATTATAAAAAACAATATTTTTTCTTTCTTTGTATTTGTAATACTAGGCCTATGATATCATTACCAAACGAAAGTACATGAAAGTGTCAAAATGATCTCTCCCAGTGTTAGTGATTAACATGACATTTAAAGTAAAAGGCCTCAGTCTCAGAATTTGAAGGGAAAATAGCTAAAAAGAACTTCAGCTAAAATTGTTGGGCCTTTTCCCCTCAAAACGTGATAACGATTTATTTTCAAAACAATCTTCCATTTGCCGTTATCCAGCGACCCGGGGATAAATGGGGAACCTATTTTTCAACCAACCCATTTATGGAACCTGTTTTTCAGCATAACAAGTTCAACCATCTATAGGCCTACTTAAATCAGGAAAATATCAGTATGCACGAATTATTTCTTACATATAACAAAAAAACCTATCTAGCATTCATAAAAAAACAAATATTCAAATATTATTGTGCACCCTCCCCCCTCAAAATATAATCCTGGATCAGCGCTTGCTAGTTATATGCTATAATATATCTTTAAAATAACCTTAGCTAGCGATGATAGCTACCTTACTGAAGATTTTTAGTATGAATGTATATTAACAATTTAACATGATTAAGCCAAAGACAGTTATCGTCATTAAATACAATTCAACATAATAGTACCAATGTTTTGACAAAAATGGACTTCAAGGGAGCGCGGCACTTATTTGGTCTGCTTGAGATTAATACAACTTGAGTTATTACGATAATCATGAAACCTATTTAAACGGTAAGAATAAGCAAAATGTATTTTGTTTAAAACATATGAAAAATATGCTAAAGCATCAATATTTAAATAATCAAAGCGCAACTATGAGGAGAGTGATTTGAACTACGAAGCGTAAATCGATGAGCATGAGTAACGGTTTCTCTGGCGGCTTTGGACCGTAACATTTTAATTTTATACTGCTGCGGTATAATTGAAAATAAACTTTCAAAATGATCATTGTCTGTTGTCTATGTGAAGATTCAACAAAATACGGAACCAATTATTTCAAGCAAGTTACCTTTTGAATAAAACAGCATCGGACCACTGCTCACCGCCCGTGTAGCGCGGTATTTTACCCTAGTTCAAATATGGCGTTTTCGGTGTGACGTTCACGAAAAGTAGCCTACGCAGTGGTACGCGCGAAGTAGCCCGGCGCGAAAACACACGCGACGATTGCGTTTTACGCGGAGAAAGTCACGGCTCATGTACACGCACGATGCTGTATTCGTTCTTTTCCGTGCAGTTCCGAAAAATACCGACATACCTCCAATTTTCCCCCCATGGTGGGAATCCAAAATGGCGACCGTTACACGTAAAGAGATAGGGCAAACAAAATCGTGTGGTTTCTCCTTTATAATTCTGTGATATTATGTGATCTTTTCCAGAGAGCGCCCTCTATTCATGATTTTTTTAGAAAGTAGATTTTCTTGCAGATTTACATTTCTGATGATAAATCGTACATACATTCCAAGTTACAGAGCGATACGATTCCTAACTAACTCAAAATCATGGTTTTAGAGTGAATTTAGAGTGAAAATATAAACTGTCGTGTTAACCCGACAGTTTATTTTCACTCTGAAACCATGATTTTGAAGTAATTAAGAATCGTATCGCCCTGTAACTTGGAATGTATGTACGATTTATGATCAGAAATGTAAATCTGCAAGAAAATATGCTTTCATTTTTTTCCCAATGTTGAGGGCGTTCCCTGGAAAGATCACATAATGTAACTTAACTAGGTTTGTAACGTTCTTCAAACAGTTGAATAAAGCTATACATTAAATGAGTTAAATAATAACAAAATGTTGATTTTGAAAATTAGATAATAATAATACAATAGTGCCTATATTTTGCGCTGCTCCGAAAATGATCACAGTGCTTAACAGAATATAAACAATATTATATCATGATAGGCCTAATTTCAACCATGTGATAGTTTTTACTATCATTATGGCTGGACAAGAATGATGTGATATCATGATATAAAACAAATATTGAATGCCTTTTGTTTGTGCAAAAGTAAAACTATATCACTCGGTCCAATTTGGATTATTCCATTACACTCGGCTTCGCCTCGTGCAATGGAAAAATCCAAATTTGACCTTGTGATATAGTTTTTACTATTACACGCTCAGGCATTCAATATTTGTATACTATATGTACCCCAGGCATTATGCAAAAATGGAATGGAAATAATGAGAAATCATGTACATTAAGTCAATTACTAAACAAATTGAGATTGTGATGCTTGAAGGTATGACACTGTTCCTGGCGGCTTAAAGGGAGTCGCATTGCTGCCGGTACTGCACACTTGCATAACTATGGCACTGTATATTCAGTGACTCTTTAATTACGATTAATTATATGGTACATCAATTCAATGCACGACCTTCAATGCAAGACTTAGTGTTACTGTTCAAAGAATGACCTATACATTTGGCGGTTTATTTTCAATGAAGACATCAACGTGTTGGTCACAGATTTAGATTATCTGTGGTGTTGGTCTTTTTAAATTATGTAACAGAGTTTAGTTCCCATAAATATGACCGATAGATAGCCTCTCTTGAATTGTGTAGATGAGGATCAACCGGAGGTTGGAACCAAATGTGATCCTTCCACAACTGGCAAATATACGCCAGAAGACCGTACTTATTTTTGCTCTTTATCTTTATACCCCTGTCCACCCAGCACCAAATATTGCTCTTGGATGATAAGACTATACGGTACCTACGATGTGATCCAAGACACAGGGCAGGGAAGCATTGAACCATGATATTGGTCAGTGATCCGATTAAGATTTCAAATCACTGCCCCCGCCTCAATTGGAAAATACCACCTCTACTGAATTGGTACACTGGCCAACGTCAGTGAATCTATCATACGAATGATATCGGAAAACCATGTGAACTAATATCATTAGCTTCATACTTACATTAAAGGGGCATTAAGAGATGTGGTGGAGGCAGCGCCCCCAATTACAAAAGTATATGATAAAAACTGGGATTTGTATATTTTTACAATTGTATTACATGTATGAACTTACACCTTAAAGGATTAAGAAAAATCAGCCCTCTTTGTACAACAAAACGTCGATTCAAAAATGCTGATCTGGCCAGATCAGTATTTTACATGGTTAAGGGTGGTATTCCAACATATTTAAAACATTGTTTTAATCAAGTTTTGCTGGGTTTTTTTTGGTAGAAACAACAATAATGGCAATTTTTAATATTCATCTTGAATTCTGAAGTAAATTAATTAAAATTAAAAAAATTCAACATGACATTGTGGCCCTTTAAGAATAAAAGTGAAATTGGAACACATCCACCCAAAATAAAATATTCTGCACGTGTTTTGAAACTTGTTATGGGCGTCGCTAATCATGCTAATTGTTCCTATTGAAAACAAACATATTTATGACGTAGGAAATCAGAGCACTTTATACACTCATACAAGCAAGTTCATATACTCCCTGTAACAAAGTTATCTAACTCAGTAGTTTAACTGTGTCAAGCGTGAGACATATCGTAGCGGATCTGGTTCTTAATCTTGGTTACCGTGAAGATAAGTCTAAACATGGGACAGCGTTTAGATGGCTACAAGTTGGTAGCTTATTCCTTATATGGAGTTTTGATTTTGACTACAATGTTATTTGTGATTGGAGCAGAGGGTAAGTGTTTATTGTGGAATATTTTGATATTTGTAACATTTCTAATATTGTGACATTGGTAAACATATTTAAAAATAGTGAGCCGTAATATAGGTTTTCCCGGCGAACTGCGCAATTTGATAATTCAAATTATAGTAATGATGTTTCAATTTCGCGTTTTCAAGTTTTGAAACTTACAGGAACTTAATTATAGGTTAGTTTGGTCATTTCAGTTTTTTGATAATTGAATGAAATTGTTAATAATAAAGTAGGCCTGCATTAAAATAATGTTCTTATTTGCATTGTCTATTATGAAATGGCGTTCAAATCCCTAGTCGTTGTTGAACGGGATTAAATCATGTTTCAGCGTATGTGCATCACCAATCGACAACTCGCGTTCTGCGCGTGCTGCGGGTTTATTTCACGAGGACAACACGTAGACGCGCGAACACCGTTGCAAAAATGATTGGTGATGCACAACGCTGAAACATGATGTAATCCCTTATTAGATGCGCATGCATCAAAATATGAACGCGGGCATACGTGCGTTACGAATTGAGCGTTTCCTGTGACGCATAATAGGTTGTTACATTTTTTAAAAATATATTTGATTATTTGTTGATGCTTACTCTTTCGGCAACCTCAAAGGTAGTCAACATCGTCATCTTCAAAATGCTTCTATGAGGCGGTTGCAATCGACATCAGAAAATGTGTCTATATTTTGCATAGCCTTTGTTACGTTCGTTTGAGTAGGCCAGTACATTTAGTTAAACGTTTATAGAGGTTATTTATCTACCATCTTGTCATGAATGATAATCATGATATTATGGTCAAGATTTTCAGAAATAAGGCACACCTGTTTCATGATAAGATTGGTAATACCGTTCGTTCACGTACCCCACATAACATTGATCTTCAGCCCACAGTGGGCCCTTATGGGACCCTTTACGTAATGAATTGGTCCTAAAACAAATTTAGGATGTAAGGGGTTATTCAAGATGGCGTCCAAAATGGCGGCTAAAACTGGTCAAATTTCATAAAATGACATATCTCAATCAAAATATATGTTGAAAGTACAGTTTCAATTGTGGGATGTATGTGTTAGACCACTAGACACTCATATCAAGTACTTTTGATTTGTTAACATACCTAAATCCAAAATGGCCGCCAAAAATGGTAACATTTCACAAATTGGCATATTTATTATGAACCAACATGTATGATCAGTAGATCAGAGCATAGTTTAAACATTTTTTTAAATTATTTGGACTACCTTATAGGGTCAACCAAAGCAACCCTGTGTGGATAGTCAAATCATTTGACCCTGATAATAGTCAATACCAACTACAAAAGGGTCAACATTTGAATACCTTTTAGGGTCAACCATAGCAACCATGTGTGGGTATAGTCAAATAATTTTGACACTGAAAATAGTCAATATCAACTACAAAAGGGGTCAAAATTTGTCTTCATTGTAGTCAAATTTTGACTTCGTTTTATTCAAATGTTGACTTCGTTTTATTCAAATGTTGACTTCATTGTAGTCAAATGTTGACTTCATTGTATTCAAAGGTTTAACTTTATTGGTTAATCTAATTTGTAAGTCGGGACACACGAGGTCGGCATTCATTCCGGCCAAGAAAACCTGTATAACGGCTTTAAACAAAGTGTTTATTACTTCATAAAAACAATAATGTGCTCTGATATGAACAATCACTGCTATCAAGCAGTGACGTCTTGAATTAATTTGGTTAGATATGTCCTATATACTATCATACGAATCGACTTTCCATGGTGTTATTCACGTTATAGTTGTGAGATGATTTGCCTAATCAAGACGCCGGCGTTGTGAGACATGTTTTTCAAATAGTTTTTAATTAAATCTCATATTATTGTAGATGAAATTGAATACATGGACATAATATTTGCTGTTATTCTTTGAATTGGTTGAAGGATTGAGCTATTGTTATGTCAAAAATATTCATTAATATTTGACTGGCATGGTAGTCATTTTGACGATGACTTTTGCTGCAGTTAAAATTGTAACTTCATATAGGCCTAGTTATTATTAACTACATACAAAGTCGAATTTAACATTCAAAGTCGAAAGGCAAATATCAACCCCGTCCAGCCTCCAGGGCTATTTCAAAGTGACCCCCCAAACCAGTCAAATTACTACTATGTTAACATAGTCATTTTCCACTTCATACCAAGTCAAAAGTTGAAGGACAACCCCGTATGGAGGTCAAAATTAACTTAGGGGTTGTTTTAAAATGACTTTCCAAAACAGTCAATATTTTAGCTACCCATTTCTAAGTGTGTAGAAACTCATATCTAATCATCTTGCTTTGTTAACATACTTTAAAACCAAAATGACCGCCAAAATGATGACCAAAAATCGTCAAAATTCCATAAATTGGCATAATATCAACCAAAATGTATGATGAAAATATAGTTTATACGATGGGATGTATGTATTACACCACTAGTAACTAGTATGTTTTCATTGTTAACATAGGCCTACTTAAAAATCCAAAATGGATGCCAAAATGGATGCAACATTTGTCAATTTCCAAAAAATGGGATAATATCAACCAAAATGTATGATGTAACTGTAAGTATAGTTTTAACAATGGGATGTATGTATTAGACCACTAGTAACTCATATCCAGTATTTTTGCATTGTAATTTTTGCATTGTAATAACATACTTCAAATCCAAAATGGCCGTTCCAGGATCTTTGCTCGGAATTTAGCATGTTTAGTCCCATGGTGTTTGGGAACTGACCAAACCTAGAGCGGCGTGAGAAAATGTTGAATTAAGATACTCTCTGAGGGCGTTAATAAGCCATTTCAGACCTCATTATAGAATTTAAGGTGGGTGCCATTTAAGATGGTTGCCAAAAAGGGGGTCTTCCCCCAACTCATTGTTTAATACACACATTTTTCTCTTACTGTAAGCTCCCGTAGTTATCTCTTTCTCTATTTTCCTTCCTTATTTATTCCCCCTTTAAAAAAATGTTTTGCTTTGAGAAGGCGATGGGGGGGGGGGGGGGGGGGGGGGGTGCGTACGCGCCTCAGAAGGAATAATTGATTTGACCCGAGTCACATCTCTCTGTGACTCGACTTGACTTGTGACTCGAGTTTAGTGACTTGATCACAACACTGTCCACTCAAGATAATTAGTACAATGTTGTCCGTCATGTAAGCTTCTCCAATTTAGAGTACTTGTGAATTTGTGATAGACAGGCAGACACTTTGAAGGGATCGGATGCTATGTAGGGGTAATTACACTTACACTTACATTTATTTGATGGGTAAACTTACTCTCTTAAGTGAAAAGATTGAAATCTCAATCTTTTAAATTGAATTTTCAATCTTTCACCGATTGCTTAGAGGGTTAAATCTAAAAAGAGTGAAAGTCAATCATTTTAAAGATGGATAACCTTTTAATCGAAAAACGATTGGAATTTCAATCTATTGGATTACAAATTTCCATCGTTTTTCGATTGAAAAGTTTTCAATCTATAGTAAAAGATTTATATTTTCAATCCATTAAGTTTTCAATCTGTAGTAAAAGATTGATATTTTCAAACCTACAGATTGATATTTTCGTACACACACCAATACATTGGAAAAACAATATCATTGTGCTTTTTATTAACATTCTCCAAAAACATTGTTCATATACGTACAGTTTTTTGTGAATTAATGTTCTTACTTGCCATTTAATTATGAAATAGTGTATGTTGCAGATCGAATAATTTGATGAAATGTATAAATATGCAATCCAAAGTGTTACGAAACCAATATGACCAAGCTAAGTGCGCATGTGTGGTAGTCAATCTTTTTCTAGTCGAGATTGACGGTACAAACACACGTATCGAGTGCAGTAATATATGTTTCAATCTTTTTCCAGATTGACTCAAATCTACTCATTGTCACGAGTTTTTATCATGTTTTCAAACTAAAATCAATCTAATATTTAGAGAAAAAAATTCGATCTGTAAAAAACGGACATAATCAATCTTTTGACTTAAAGGGGCATTAAGATATGTGATGGAGGCAGCGCCCTCAATTACAAAAATATATGATAAAAACTGGGATTTGTATATTTTTACAATTGTATAACATGTATGAACTTACACCTATAAGGATTAAGAAAAATCAGCCCTCTTTGTACAACAAAACGTCGATTCAAAAATGCTGGTAGAGCCGCAACCAAAATTTTACATGGTTAAGGGTGGTATTCCAACATATTTAAAACATTGTTTTAATCAAGTTTGCTGGGTTTTTTTTTAGTAGAAACAACAATAATGGCAATTTTTAATGTTCATCTTGAATTCTGAAGTAAATTAATTAAAATTAAAAAAATTCAACATGACATTGTGTCCCTGGCTTTACTGAGAGTACAGGCTTAGGCGTAAGCCTTTTAGGTCCCCATGTCCTTTTTCTGGTGAAAGCTTTGAAATGAGTTCGGTCTATTTTTGGACATGGGAACCTAGGTCCATAAATCTATGCTCGAAATTCAGATACGATTCTACATTGTTACTATCTACCCAGCATGACTGAGGATAATTAATAAATGACTGAATATAATTAATACTGATTTTCCATCAATTGTCCTGATTTTACGAGGTACATGTACGTGACACCCTTGAATATGTATGCCAGACTATATTCAATCGTACAAAGTTGTTATTTTGAAACCTACATTTAACCATGCATATATTGAATCTATGCATTGACTACTTTGGTTGATCTATTTTTATATTTTATATTTAATGGTGAGAACTTGGCAGAAAATGTGTGTATCGCCAAAAATTTGATCATCCAACTCTGTCCAACTATCACGAACAATTATATCACGGTTATTCATTCAGAGCCAAAAATATTCGATTCGACTCGATAATTATTTAGAATGTGTAGAATAATTATTTTTGGAGAAAGATCGTTATTTATATCGTAATGTCTCTTTCAAATGCGAAAGGTCCTTTGAATAATTACGGCAGTGACGGCTCGTACTGGGTGTTTGTGCCACATCTTTATGGGATGCCAGGATGCAACCAAAATGGTGCAATTTGGTGCACACTTTTATTAACCAAATTTTAGACGAATATGTGTTCAAAATAATCGGGCAAGTTGCCGGGCAATTTGCATTAACTGAAATGGGGTTGATGTCTGACTAGGCCTATATCGGCCAGACTAGGCCTATATCGGCCTATAAATGTAAACCCTACTAAATGACCATGATTCGGAGTGTTAAATGTTTGACTACCTTATTTAATCTATTATTTTTTATGGAAGATAAAATAAATAAAAAATCATAGAAACCATGCATCACATCACAAGATCACTGGGTGCGTATTTGAGATATTAAATCCGCGCCCTGCATTAATAGACCCTCGTGCCTGCACCTTCTAGTCCGTCGAGAAGTCCCACTCGCTCAGTGAGGTATAGAGCGCCACCAGCGAGAACCGACAGGCCCGAGCCGAAGGCGAAAATTGATAAAACAATATGGTCGTTACGTCTGTAGACTAATTTGATCTACCTTGAACCTAAAGAGCGCATTTCCTAAATAATTTGAGTATTTTAGTATCTATTTATTATTGAAAGAACATGGTAGATTGTCATTGAATGTCAGCATTCAATGAACCATTATTATGCATGTCACAGTGGATTTCTACTGAATAAATTGATCTTTCTAAACCTCGCCTTCGGCTCGGGCGTGTCGGTTCTCGCTGGTGGCGCTCTATACATCACTGGGCGAGTGGGACTTCTCGACAGCCTAGCACCTTCCGGTATTCTGCTCTACTCTAGAACCAATGCTACAGTGCAGTACTAAAGGGAGCACGCCACCAAGATGCTCTATAGATACTTGTTAGGGAAGGCTTACTTCAATGGCTCTAGTTTCTATATGCGATCGTTTTGTTAATGAATTTTATTTTACTCACAAGGGTAATTTACAACTTATTTGAATATGAAGGTGACATTACCGCGCACTTTTTTTAATATATAAACCGCCGCATTACAACGTATAGTAGAACCTGTTACTTTCATGGTAGAACTGATATCGGTCGCTGATGTCGGCAGACGCGAAAGGGACAGGCCGTTCGAAATCCGTGTACTATTAATTTAAAGGCCGTGAGTGACCGATTCCAGTTCTACAACGATTGGCCTAGGTTAGGCTATCTGTTTTAAAATGTTTAAGGAATATAACAACCCTTCTATTCGTTCAAAATAAAGGAGGCAAGTGAGGCCGCCTGGTATTTATCATTTTGAAGAGTAGTTTTACACACGAAAGCAAGATCTCTTGTTAATTAATTTAAAGGTAGATGTTCCGATTTTGAACTTGAAGTTTTCTATTCTACATGAAAGGTCATCCTTAAAAAAGTCGTGTTCCAAAGTTTGAGTTGCATAGCTCTAATGGTTCTTATTTTAGACGCACAAGATGCTGTGAACTGTACCCATTGAGTAGTACACAAACTATATCGGTGGTTACCACCATTCGCGGTAATTCGACGTTATTTCATCGATTTCTCCGTAATTATACCGATTTAGGCCGTCAAATTTCAGTATGATGATGAGAAAAATACGAGCTATCATATGGTATGAAAATCTCCGTATGTTTGAAATAATTCTGTGTTACGAAAATGTGATCGGGTCATCTACCTTTAATAGCCTATAACTATACTTTGTAATAATATCATATCAGACCTCATATAAGTTTAAAATGAGCCGTACATGTTGAAAGTCTCAAACATTCAAATACCGCGTCTTTCAGTCTACAACGGTATAAAGCACATACAACTTTCAACAAGACATTCAGTTGTCAGATTTGAACTAAGCTATCATTCCCTTGACTTACTTGACTTGACTTATGGCGGATGATTTTCCCGAACCACAATGCCTCTCCAGATCTTCCTATTCAACATAGCTGTCTTGATTTCGTCCACCTGCAGTCCTGTATCACGTTTTAGTATGTCAATGTAGGTCAGGGCTGGTCTGCCACGCTTTCTTACTCCATGCTTTGGAATCCAATGTATGAGTTTGTGTACAAGCTCCTTGGACCCCCTGAAGCAGTGTCCAGCAAATCTTGATCTGCGTTCTCTGATCTTGTCCGAGACTTTTGGCATGTCCCCAAACAGGTCCTTATTCGTCACATGCTAATTCAAGTTGATGTTGAACACAGATCTTAGCATCCTAGTGTAGCATCCATCCAGTTGTTTACCAAGCTTTGGGGTGACTGCCATGCCTCACATCCATAAAGGAGGACTGATTCTACTGTAGCTATGAACAGTCTTTCTTTGAGCTTTCTGGATAGTGATTTAGCCTTCCATAACTGACTAAGTTTGCCACAAGCTCTCCATGCAGCTGCTTTGCGTGTTTTGATGTCCTTTTCAGTGCTGTTCATCCAGACTCCAAGTTATTTGAAGTCCTCCACTTTATCAAGGCGCATGCCTTCGCTTGTGGTGATTACAGGTACTTGCGGCTGGTTGAAGGACATGTACTTCGTCTTTGCAGCGTTCATTTTGAGCCCAACTCTGCCCACTGAAGTCTCAACTCTATTGAGAAGTGATTGCGCTTGAGACACTTCCTCAGACAACAGTGCAATGTCGTCAGCAAAGTCTAGGTCAGTTAATACGGTTGGTCCTATTCTTCTGCTGCTTCTTTTTGTGAGGTGGAATCCTAGCTCTTCTTCTCTGCCATCTATGGCCTCTCTTAGGGCATAGTCAAGAACAATGACAAAGAGATATGGAGCCAGGGTGTCTCCTTGTAGTACTCCAGCCAGTATCTCAAACACTTCTGTTTCTCCATCTGGTGATATAACCTTTGCCTTGGTGTCTTTGTATATCTCTGCTATCGCGTTTGTAAGCTGATCAGGTCCACCATAGGCTTTCGATATTTGCAGCATTCGTCCCCGATGTATTGTGTCAAACGCTTTCTTGTAGTCGATAAAGGTTATGATGGCTGGCAGGTTATTTGATCTTATTCCCTCAATAATTCTTCGGCGGGCAAGTATATGACCAACAGTGGTACGTCCTACTCTGAAGCCATTTTGATTAGGTGGACGTCGAGCTCCGGTCTAATTCTGTTGAGTATCATCTTGTTGTATAGCTTGGCAACAATTTAACTCAGGCTTATTTGAGATCACCTGATTTCGGTATTGGTACTATGTTGAGAATGGACCATTGTTCTGGCTTTTTCCCGTTCACCAAGGCATCATTGCAGAAGTCATTCCCTAGTAAGAATATATCATTCTAAATGTCGGACATAGAGCCAGTTTTTATCGAGTTTCAACCGGAGGCAGATTCTGTTTGATATAGAATCACCGATATGATATATTTTGTCAGATATAAACAAAATAGGAATTGCAAGTTTAGAAATTCAATGGTGCTTGATTTAAATATACTAATCTAATAAGTTTTGCCACGAGAGAGATATGTGCCTTTCATTATGATTTTCTTTTAAATCAACTACTGGTTAGTTAGCATTTTCTAGTTTGAAAATCTAGAGAAGGAGAAGGGGGCTGGGGCACACTTAGGAATTTGGGGCAGGGGGAAAAAAGGGCTTTTATGGGCTTTTTCGGTCGGGGGGGGGGGGGGGGGGGGGGGGAGTAGCTATACGCCACTGCTAATTATGCCACTTGTGGACTACGCGGCAGTATGATCCGATCTATCTTTTTTGTTGTTGTCTACACTGAATTTAGCTATAGGTGAAGTATAGAGTGGATTTTACCAACAAAAATCATGAAAATACATCACACACTGGCCCCTAGTACTATTACAGTATTATTCGTATACTAGTATAATACTAGTAGTATGGGATCAACATTATTATTTTGAAATGACAGCCATTAGGAATATCTTCATTAGGTGACGACTAAACACGACCATTCTTTTTTAGAAATGGTAAAACAACCTTTCACGTGCAAATGAATAACCTAATTTTTATTACCCTTATTCTTCTATTTTTTTTACTTGCATCTTGATATAGTAACATAACATAGTAACAGTAGGCCTATATTACAATGTCCTAATCCAAGTTATTGGGGGGGGGGGGGGGTAAAAAAATATCGCACAGTCCAAAAAGCACCACAGTCAACATATAATGGTCAATTCTCTGGGTTTTAATAAGTTTTTTCTATATATTTTTATTTTATTTATAAAAACCCGGCGAAAAATGGTAATTTTAAATGTTTTAACGCATATAAGCACTACATCCGGAGACTGGGGCGGGGGCACAAAGGGGGCGGGGGCAAAAAACAGTCTGTCAGGGGGTGGGGGAAATTGCCCCCCTCCCCCCTGAGCTACGCCACTGATGTTGCCCGTCATTTAGGCCTCTCCAATCACAGACATTTTTAAGGGATCACTTATACTTACATTTATTTGATGGGTACACTTACAGACGTAAATCCTAGATTCCAGTGCCCTTTAAGCCAAAATTCGTCAGGTTGGTTCTGTACAAGTTGATTCAAGTTGGCGTTATGACATTTAATGTCTGTCGATGTATTAAAATCATACCACAGAAATACCACATGCCTACATGTATGTAATTAATTCACATTCATTGATGTTTACTCAAAATATGGTAAAGAACGACTCTAATCAAATCTTTGAAAAGAGTTATGGGTCCATAAATCTCTGCTCTAATCCGAGATAAGATTCTTCATTATTACTATATCTACGACCAGCGTCACTAAAGGATACAATGCTAATGAACGCGGAACTTTCATCAATTGTCTTGATTTTACGACGTTCCTTGATATCATTAATCAAAGTCTTTGTTTTGTCAGCAATCACCAAATTCCCACATTTAACCATAACCATAATATTGTGCACTGACTTGCTTGCGCAAGTAGGGCAAAGTTAACCTTTTATTAAGGTTGGTTCAACCATTTCTAAATATCACGCACACTTATAGAACGGTTTGTGCGAAACGTGCTTTGAACCATTAAAGGGATATCATGTGATCTTTTCCAGGGCGCCCTCTATTCATTTTTTTTTAAATTAAATTTTCTTGCAGATTTACATTTCTGATCATAAATCATGAATATATTTTAGAGTGAATTTATTTGAATGACGTTATTTCCCAATTACCATAAAATGCTGTCCGAGCCGGGGATAGAATATTTTGAAACGACGTTTTATTGCACGAAGAAAACTGATTTTTCTTAATCCTTACAGCTGTAAGTTTGTGTATGTAATACAATTGTAAAAATGTAGAAATCCCGGTTTTTTATCCTAATTGGGGACGCAGCCTTCTAAACATCTCTTAGTATCCCTTTAAGGTCATGATTTCACACTGCTAAAATGTTAAGCAAAATACGTTGCTTAATTGCGTTTAATCATCTGCTGGGTAAATGGTTGATTACATTTTATTCAACACATGTAGAAATCTAAGTGTTGTATAAAAGTAAAAACTACCCAACGTTGAGCAAAACAATTTAGTAACAAGTTGGGGAAACCCCCGGTCAAAACCTGGAACCCCGGTCAAAACTCATTTTGTTGCTAAAATATTGCGTTAATTGTTTCAATTGGGCAACTGTTGAGTATTTGTCTCAGGCAATCACGCAACTTATGTTAAGATTTACTCATGTGGTTTTTATTGATCAACTGTTGCTTAAATCCTCGATTCTAATGGCGCCCGTCCGTGATGGATCTTCTCAGAGCTTGGGGAATGATTGTATACGGCATATATCTTATCCCGTCCGCAACTTGTGCCCCATGACCACAATTATATTTATTCTGTTTTGGCACCCAAAACGGAATTAAGCGCAATAACACTGACAAAATATTTTAAGAATTTAGGATATCCCATGTTTACAGTTGTAGCGAGTTGCCATCCTTGTTTGACATACATTTGTTTATGAATATCATTTCAGCGGTGTCAAAATATATACACTTGTGGTCCTGGGACACAAGTTGCGGACGCCTGGGATAAGATATATGCGTTGTATACGTACGTTAACGACAGGGAAATATACTGAATAGTTCATGTCATGTGATTTATGCTCCACCAATAGAATCACATAAATCATAAATATTTTTATGTATTATATTATATGGACTATTTATACGTCCATACCCAGATAGCAAGACTACGTTGGCCCAACGTTGGCCCAACCACATTAAAAAACACCAATGATAAGAGATGTGACTTAACTTCTGATGTACATTTCATTTGGATCAGTTTCATAAACCTTAATGTAACTTAACTAGGTTTGTAACGTTCTTCAAACAGTTGAATTAAGATATACATTAAATGAGTTAAATAATAACAAAATGTTAATTTTGAAAATTAGATAATAATAATACAAGTGCCTATATTGCGCTGTTCCGAAAATGATCACAGTGATTAACAAAATATAAACAATACTATAATATGTACCCCAGGCATTATGCAAAAATGGAATGGAAATAATGAGAAATCATGCACATTAAGTCAATTACTAAACAAATTGAGATTGTGATTATGCTTGAAGGTATGACTCTGTTCCTGGAGGCTTAAAGGGAGCTACCTGGAGCCTACCCCTAGTGCTGCCGGTATATGCACACTTGCATAACTATGGCACTGTATATTCAGTGACTCTTTAATTACGATTAATTATATGGTACATCAATTCAATACACGACCTTCAATGCAAGTGTTCAAAGAATGACCTATACAGTTGGCGGGTTAGTTTGAATGAAGACATCAACGTGTTGGTCACAGATTTAGATTATTTGTGGTGTTGGTCTTATTAAATTATGTAACAAAGTTTAGTTCCCATAAATATGACCGATAGATAGCCTCTCTTGAATTGTGTAGATGACGATCAACCGGAGGTTGGAACCAAATGTGATCCTTCCACAACTGGCAAATATACGCCAGAAGACCGTACTCATTTTTGCTCTTTATACCCCTGTCCACCCAGCACCAAATATTGCTCTTGGATGATAAGACTATACGGTACCTACGATGTGATTCGAGACACAGGGCAGGGAAGCATAGAACCATGATATTGGTCAATGATCCGATTAAGATTTTAAATCACTGCCCCCGCCTCAATTGGAAAATACCACCTATACTGAATTGGTACACTGGCCAACGTCAGTGAATCTATCATACGAATGATATCGGAACAAATGTGAACTCATATCATTAGCTTCATACTTACATTAAAGGGACATTAAGAGATGTGGTGGAGGCAGCGCCCTCAATTACAAAAGTATATGATAAAAACTGGAATTTGTATATTTTTACAATTGTATCACATGAACTTACACCTTAAAGGATTAAGAAAACTCAGCCCTCTTTGTACAACAAACATCGATTCAAAAACGCTGATCTGGCCAGATCAGCATTTTACATTTTTTTTGTATATAAAGAGCAAATGTGAACAATAGCCCAACAGACATTAACACAGTTAATGAACTGAGTGATTACAAATCAAACGGGTAACTCTCAACAGATAGCTCTGATGGGCCAATCAATTGGTTCACTGCAACTCAGAAAATAATCAAAAATACAAGTAAACACAATAGGGCAAGTAAAAAACCCAATGAAAGTGGCGTGGGACAGGAATAAGATAAACACCACAACATAGGGAATAACATCAAAAATAAAGAAGAACAAATAATATCTGGAGGCATTGATACATCGAGAGAGCTTAGCTAACATACTCTGAAGAGTTGGAGAGAAAGTGTCTGTTATCTGAAAGTGATTGTAGTCCTTCCTTTTGGATGTTGCCAACAACATTGTCTGGAAGACTGATCCACAGTGGAACACTGTTCCACAGTGGAACAGCAGTATGGATGAAACTTCTGTCTAAGCAGCAAGTTCTGACAGGCGGCAATGAAAGGGCATGATCTGGCATTGCAACACTTGAACGCGTAGCACGACGATGAACATATGGTGTTGGGAGCAATGCTGCTAAGTCTTGTGGGCAGTGGTTGGTGTGCATTTTGTACAAGACTGTACCTGTCGCCTGTGAAGTAGGCTTGTGATGCTGAGATGTGATAGACCAGTAGTGTAATGAGCTCCAATGATCTTGAGTGCCTTCCTTTGGATGTTGTCAAGCTGGCTTAGGATAGTAGGTGAAGCGCTAGACCAGCGTAGTGAAGCATACGCCATTACGCTACGGATTTGTGATTTGTACACAGTAGATCTGCCCAATGCCGTCAATTTATTTGCAACATTGCGAAGAGCGCCGAGCTTCTGGCCAGCCCTGGTTGAGACAGCCGAGATGTGTTTGGACCAAGTCAGCTTGCTATCAATGGTAACACCCAGGTTTTCTAGTTTGTCTGCAGATAGTAGCTTGCAGTCACCAAAGTAGAGTTCAAGTTGGGATGTGATCCTCTTCCTAGAGATTACTATAGTCTTACACTTGGTAGGCTCAAAGGTCACTTTCCATTTATCAGCCCACGCTTTCATTGCTTAGATCACTGTTAAGGCTAGCAGCTACTGCAGTGGAGCTGGTTGAAGACTTAATGGGTGCGAAAAGTGTTGAATCGTCAGCGTACAGATAGAGCTCATTGTCACTGACATCCACAAGGTCATCAATGAAGACAGAAAACAGTAGTGGATAGATCCTTGTGGAACAGAAGCATTTATGGGTGCAGTGTTGGATGCTTGTCCCGACATGACGACATTGATAAATCTATCGGATAAGTAGTTGTGTATCCATGAAAGCAGTCTTGTGGTAACACCCTTTGACATCAGTTTTGAGCAGAGTCCATTGTGCCATACTTTGTCGAAAGCTCCTTTTATGTCAAGGGCAATGACACAAACCTCATCACATTTTTGTGACAAAATGTTGAGGAGATCAGCTGTACTGTTGCCTTCTCTAAATCCAAACTGTCTGCTGGAAAACAGATCATTGCTGAGAAGAAAGCGTTGAAGTTGTTTCTGCACGACAGCTTCCATGATCTTGCTGATATTGCTTAGCAGTGAAATAGGACGGTACTTTGTTGGGTCAGCCTTGGAACCTCTCTTGTGGATTGGGGTGACAGATGCCGTTTTCCATTGGTTAGGAAACACACCATGAGTGAAGCATCGATCAAAAAGCCTGCAGAGTGGACTGGCAAGTTCAGCACAGCATTCTTTGAGTACCTTGGTTGGAATCATGTCTGGTCCAGTAGCTTTATCTGGATTGAGATGTTGTAATAGTTTTCGAACATCCTTGGGCTTAAAAACTATTTTGTCAAAGGATTTGGTTGTTGAAGGATGGACATTTCGGGCCTGGTCTTCGGCACCTTGGAGTCTACATTTGTCTGCAAATGTCTGACAAAAAGCTTCTGCCTTGTCCCTTACTGTAATATGGGTGACATTTTGATGTTCAATCACTGGGATCTCGGAACGAGCTGTTCTTCCGGACAGGGTGTTGATGAGTCTCCACCATTTCTTGCTGCTCAGCGATTTATCTGCTAGGTCTTATCTCAGTTTAGTGTTGTAGCTACTCCTGGCTTGCTTCTCCGCTTGGTTGTAGGAATGTCTAGCTTCAGCAAACTTTGCCTTGCTGGCTTCAGTTTGGTCTTTTTTGGCTTTCTTAAAGAGGCGGCGCTTCTTCCTAGATTCTCTACGGCATTTGTCGTTGAACCAAACCTTGTCTCCAGTCCTCTTGGTAACTGTTTTACTAGGTATAAACAAGTCCATAGCATCGCATATGATATCAGTGACGTTTGAGCAAACAGTTTCAGGATCTTTCTTCTGGAATACACTTGACCAGTTTGTGGAAGTAAGGTGACCTCTCATTCCCCAGTAATCAGCCTTGTCATATATCCAGACTTTCCTCCTGTGTGGTTTGTCCCTGTATACTGGGACGTCTAAGAACACTAACACAGGGTTGTGGTCTGAAGTACCTAGTCTAGCAGAAGTGGTTAAAGTTGCAGCCAGTTCAGTCATGACAAGTCCAAGATTTGATCCAATCGAGTGGGTTCTTTGATGATCTGTTGTAATCCCATAGAGTTAGCTAATTGTAGTGTGCGGCGTCCAGCTGCGTCAGTAGTACGACTTCCTAGCCAGTCTGTATGGTGGACGTTGAAGTCACCGACAAGCATGACTGAATTAGCTCCAAGTGTGCTCATTTTTTGAAGAGTGTTGGAGTCCAGGTAGTCGATGATATCATGTTATCACTAGGAGATCTATAAACAGCCAGTGGTTGCCTCTCTATCCCTGCGACAGCATATGGAGTATCCAGGAATAGCAATGCACTCAGCGCCGTCAGGCACAGTATCATCAAGGAAGGTCTCAACAACAATGACAATGGATGGCTTTTTGGGGTAGTATTGTGTTACATTTATATGCTGGTCACCCCGCCCGTGGTTGAGCTGCTCATTTTTCATCCTGAGCACAAACTGTTATAAGTCAATGTTTGATGTTTTCAGTTTAGGCCATGTTTAGCACGTAACCCTTACCGCACTTACTCAGATGCGCACTGGGCGTAGGGGCTAGCAACCCCTGCATCTATACTCTTATTGCTAAAAATCGTATTGCCAAGCCTCGAAAGAAAACGGATGGATCAAAACGGAAACGAAACAAGCATGCCCAACGACTACGAGAGACAGAATTGCGAATATTGGAGGTCAACATACGGGGACTTCGTTCATACATCGGAGAGCTTACATGGTTAAGGGTGGTATTCCAACATATTTAAAACATTGTTTTAATCAAGTTTTGCTGTTTTTTTTTAGTAGAAACAACAATAATGGCAATTTTTAATGTTCATCTTGAATTCTTAAGTAAATTAATTAAAATTAAAAAAAATCAACATGACATTGTGGCCCTTTAAGAAGAAAAGTGCAATTGGAACACATCCATCCAAAATAATATATTCTGCACGTGTTTTGAAACTTTTTTATGGGCGTCGCTAATCATGCTAATTGTTCCTATTAAAAACAAACATATTTATTACGTAGGAAATCAGACCACACTATATGCACTCATGCAAGCAAGTTCATAAGTTATCTAACTCGGTAGTTTAACTGTGTCAAGCGTCAGACATATCGTAGCGGATCTTGTTCATAATCTTAGTTACCGTGAAGATAAGTCTAAACATGGGACAGCGTTTAGATTTTGACTACAATGTTATTTGTGATTGGAGCAGAGGGTAAGTGTTCATTTTTGGATATCTTGATATTTGTAACATTGTAACCCTGGTAAATACGAGGGGCAGTCAATAAACAATGAAAGTGATCATGGTATGGGATGCATGAGTGATTCTATTGAGGGGATAATGTGATCAATGCAAAGTATGAACCTTTGTCTTTCAAACAATACACTTTTGGATTGTTAGATACCTTTGGTTATGTAACGTCATTAACATAAACACAATAGGTTTCAGACACTGACTGAAATCTGTCAATTATTTGGCTGGATATGTAATATGTTGAATATGGGTTGATTGATACATTTGCGTATATCTCGGCAATACAAGCATAAAAACAGATAACTCTTTTTTAGATCTGAATGCCTTAATACGAACAATAAGGGACCATCTCAAATACGCTTTTATTTAGCAAAATCCGCAATAATATACCTTAGAAAACAACAAAGGATAAAGAACAATGGAGGGATTATGATTTAATAAATTGTTGTGGTATGTAAAGCAATAATAGTGGGGATTTCAAAAGGAGCTGTTCATAAAATTTCCTCAAACCATTGAAAATATGTGACGATTACTTACACAATGCATATCTAGTAGCTCTAAAGATAACAGTAATAAGAGAGGTTGTGGCAGCCATCTTTGATTAATACATTCATGTATATCTTCATATTGACTATCACAATATATTTACACATTGATTTAAGCATTTTTCATTATTTCTGATTAGAATTTGAAGGCACAGTAAGCTTTTATCTGGTAAATTTCATGATTTTAGCTATTTTGGGCCCGTTTCAAAAAAAATTCTGCAGGTTTCATGCGAATAAGTTCAGATAATTAGTTAACTATCATATGGAATCTCCCAAACCGGTTAATTGCTTGAAATTTTCCTAAATTGTTTAATTTTCCGCAATATTAGTGATTCACTGACTGGGCATTTTTCAATGAAAATTAGCTATTTGAAATACTGATATTTGTATACTTTTTATTCGATTGCCTCTCTTTACTTTTTCCTATTATACTACATATATCAAATTACACAGGGATTAAAGTAATTGTCTTTTTTATCATACTTACGCGAAAAAAATTGGGATTTACCTGCTTCTGGTGTCATGTTATGCAATCTTCTTACCACTTGTTTCATACAAACAAATTTTCCGCCAAATAACTGATTTAGCAGTGTCCCAAGTGTACTTACTTTGAGACAATGCTATGACGTCATAGTTCACACTTAAAAATCCAAAACTGTATTGTTTCAAAGACAAAGGTTCATACTTTGTATTGATCACATTATCCCCTCAATAGAATCACTCATGCATCCCATACCATATAAATATCATTACTGTATTGTTTTGTGCCTACAAATGAAAGGAATTTATGCACATAAATCAAGTAGATATTGGGCTTCATTGTGGTAGGACCTAAATACAAAAATAGTGAGCCGTAAAATAGGTTTTTCCCGGCGTATTGCGTACTTCGATAATTAAAATTATTGAAATATAGTTTCAATTTCCCGGGAACTCTGGATATCGACGTATATTTGGGTTTCTTTTTCGCAAAATAAGCATTTCGTTTCGTTTTTACAAATTTAAATTGGTAATTATGCATATTCAGAGTTTCGTTTTACGCTGCCAATTTGATCTAGTTGGCAATCCAACATAATCCAACGAGCCAATCCCTATGTTCCACCCGGCGTGCAAGTTTTTCGAGGATAAATTGGACCCAGGCTATATACTTCACAAGTGGTACACTAGGGACATTATATACAGCGCCTCCAAGTGACCGCATTTACCTGTTGAACCAATCATCCATGACTAAATTTTCCAAATACCAGAAGGCCAATAATGAAATATTGTTTGGTTGTCCTCGACCTCCCTATCTTATTTTCCGTCAGTTCTAAAACCTCGCAACCCTATTTATAGTCAAATTACCCGCTCATGCTTAACCGATGAACATATACCTGTATTGTATCAGTGCAGTAGTGGCGCCGGATTTGACTGCAGATAGAGTGTACACTTAGAGTGTGCAATGAAGGCATTCATGTGTAGCGTGTGATATGCTAAGATGACGTGAGTTCAAACACCGATAATTAGCCGTTGATGGGCAGAGTTTTGATTGGGAAATGTGTTGAAACTCTTTGTTGTTGTATTAGTTTGTTTCTTTATTGACATCATTGTTCATGGGCCTATGGTGAGCGTGTGAACTCACTAAAAATGTTTTAGATATGACCAAATATAAGGACTGACCGGGGACAACTTAATTATTTATATTTTGGGACTTACGGGAGCATTGATATTAGACGATTTATAGAATCAATTTCAATAAGTGAGCTATCAAAATATTCCTTGATGTATAAATAAGTATTATGGACGAAATTATTCTCTTTAATGCACAAATTACAGAGAAATCTTGAAATGAAAGTTGCAAACATTTTTAATTTTTGTTGAATTTTTGAATTTTTGGCGACACGTTAATTTTCACTCATCTGTATCGATCTGCTATGTTGCAGGGGAATGGCATTTGGCTCTCATCTCATCCATAATAGTGGTTTGACTAATATTCATTACATCCATACCATTACACAACAAATTTGATTTGTCAATTTTCTAATATATTGACTCCCAATAGTTCGCTTTAAACAATTGACATCAGGGCTAGCGACCATTGATGTTTAGCCGTGGTTCGATTCCTATTGTTCAGCTGGTCGCTAGTTGGCGCTGCATTTGATGTCCGTTATATGCTTGCGGTAGCACTTGTGACTTGGCGTAGAACACTCCGCCAAGTAGCCTTGACATACGTGGTGTAGTGGTGAATCCTAAGCCGCTGGTGCTGGAGGTCCGTGGTTCAAATCCCGGTGTGGGGGGGGGGGGGGGGGTGACTTTTGGGGTAACTTTTCTCCGCGCAGACAAAAAAATCTAAAAATTGCCCGAATGGGTTAGGGTTAACGAGCATTTTTTTTTTATCAAAATTTCTTGACATTTTGTTATTACTAAATTAGGTATTCTCAACGGTGCTGACCACGAATCTTAAATTAAAAAATCGGGTAACGGGCTTAGTTTTTAAACTATATCCGTTTATTACTACATGGTACATGGTTCTATGGGAAATAGAAAAATTCGAATTGAACGGAAGATTCCAGAAAATCTACCCGATACCTTTTTTGATTTTTTTTTATACATTTATACATTCTTTCAAAAAAAGAAATAAAAAGATGGGGTCACCGACTTACTCTCTTTTAAGTACAGTATGGGTATGGGGGAGTTGTTGAACACACGTTCAACCCCCCCCCCCCCCCCCCCCCCCCCTTACCTTAAGTACAGTAGCAAAGCGTTGTCGATTTAAGTTAAACAACGCTGCTATGGGCAACCATCGTGCCTATCGATACGCACCACGCGGATACTGTTCACGCGATACGCGATCGCAGTCGCAATGTGTGTTGTTTTTTGGAATCGAGTTTTGAAACTTACAGGAACTTAATTATAGGTTAGTTTGGTCATTTCAGTTTTTTGATAATTGAATGAAATTGTTAATAATAAAGTAGGCCTGCATTAAAATAATGTTCTTATTTGCATTGTCTATTATGAAATGGCGTTCAAATCCCTAGTCGTTGTTGAACGGGATTAAATCATGTTTCAGCGTATGTGCATCACCAATCGACAACTCGCGTTCTGCGCGTGCTGCGGGTTTATTTCACTCGGGCGTTGCCCTCGTGAAATAAACCACGCAGACGCGCGAACACCGTTGCAAAGTCGATTGGTGATGCACAACGCTGAAACATGATTTAATCCCTTATTAGATGCGCATGCATCAAAATATGAACGCGGGCATACGTGCGTTACGAATTAAGTGTTTCCTGTGACGCATAATAGGTTGTTACATTTTTTAAATATATTTGATTATTTGATGCTTACTCTTTCGGCAACCTCAAAGGTAGTCAACATCGTCATCTTCAAAATGCTTCGATGAGGCGGTTGCAATCGACATCAGAAAATGTTTCTGTATTTTGCATAGCCATTGTTACGTTCGTTTGAGTAGGCCAGTAAATTTAGTTAAACGTTTATAGAGGTTATTTATCTACCATCTTGTCGTGAATGATAATCATGATTATGGTCAAGATTTTTTAGAAATAAGGCACACCTGTTTCATGATAAGATTGGTAATACCGTTCGTTCACGTAATGAATTGGACGCACACCGATTCAATTGAATGTAAAATAGACCGGGTGCGATCCCCCGCTGTAGTCCGTGGCAACATGTATAACCTCTATTAAATTGTGTGTGATGTTTTCGAGCTATTGCTATGCAAGGAAAGAGCAATTCCAAACATTTAGAGGATTATTGATGGAATAATGGGTATAAAATATTGTACAAACTGGTGTCTTTAATCATCACCACATTCAAAACTGGTAAATATTCCACAAGACACTCATATCCAGTACTTTTGATTTGTTAACATACCTAAATCCAAGATGGCCAAAAAAAATGGCTGCCAAAAATGGTAAAATTTCACAAATGTGCATATATGAACCAACATGTATGATCAGAGTATAGTTTTAACGATGGGATATATGTGTTAGCCCACTAGAAACACATTTCTAGTAATTTTGCTTTGTTAACATACTTTAAAACAAAAGAGACCGCCAAAATGATGGCCAAAAATGGTAAAAAATTCATAAATTGGCATAATTTCAACCAAAATGTATAATAAAAGTATAGTTTAAACAATGGGATGCATGTATTAGACCACTAGTAAGTCATATCCAGTATTCTTGCATTGTAATAACATACTTTAAATCAAGATGGCCGCCAAACTGGCCCTTCCAGAATTTTGCTTATAGGTGGTTTTCCCTCTTTAGTCCCATGGTGTTTCGGAATTGATTAAACCTAGTGCGACATGAGAACATTTTGCATTAAGACACTCTCTGAGGGCGCTTATAAGCCATTTCAGACCTCATTATAAAATATAAGATTTTTAAAGTGGTTGCGAAAAAGGGGGTCTTCCCCCAACTCATTGTTTAATTCACACAATTTTTTCTTTTCATGTAGTGTAAGCTCCCGTAGTTTTATCTCATTCTCTATTTTCCTTCCTTATTTATTCCCCCTTTAAAAAAGTGTTTTGTCAGACCCAAACACGCGCCTGAGAAGGAATAATTGATTTGACCCGAGTCACATCATTCTGTCTATGACTTGACTTACTTGTGACTCGTGTTTTAGTGACTTTTTCACAACACTGACCACTGCAGCTAATTATCCATCTTAAGCTAATTAAGCTTTCTATCACTAGTGCAATGTTGCCCATCATTTAGGCTTCTCCAATTTAGAGCACCTGTGATGGGCAGGCAGACACTTATAAGAGATCTGATGCTGTGTAGCCACACACTTACATTTATTTAATGGGTAAACTTACAGGCGTAAAGCCTTTTAGGTTCCCATGTCCTTTTTCTGGTGAAATATTTGAAATGGGTTACGTCTAATTTTGGCTAAAAATGAACATGGGGACCTAAGTCCATAAAGCTAGGCTCTAATCCCAAATACGATTCTACATTGTTACTATCAACCAAGCATAGGATACAAGGATAATTAATACTGAACTTTCATCAATTGTCTTGATTTTACTATGATTTTACGAGGTACGTGACACCCTTGAATGAGTATGCCAGACTATATTCAATACACACAGAATTTTTGTTTTGAAACCTACATATAGATTCAATCTATTCATTGACTTGACTACTCGCAAGATCCGAGACGAATCACATTGGTCGATTTTTTTAATATTTAATGATGAGAATTTGGCAGAAAATGTATGTATCTCCAATAATTTGATCATCCAACTCTGTCCAACTAGGCTTATCACGAACCATTATATCACGGTTATTCATTCAGAGCCTAAAATCTTGGCAATTCACGCTGACTCGATAATTATTGAGAACTAGCGGGCACCGCGCTTCGCGCGGGACCCGCAAGAAGATTTCACGGGGAGGTAAATAAACAAAGCGTAAGAAAATATGATACAATATCAAGAACATGTCCTACATGTATACATAATCCAGACGGGCCCTAAATAATCTGAATATCGCAGGTGCTTTTGATAATCCAGGTATACATGTGCCTTAATCTAGGTAGGCCTACCTTTATGTTTCCAGATACCTATGTAAGCCTCTCATGTGACCTGAAATGCAGGTACCCGTTGTCCCATTATATCCAGGGACCCCAATGGGCCTAAAGCCCTACCCCTAATCCAGTTACCACAGGTGCCCTTAACAATGCACCGGATACCACATAATCCAGGTACTGCAGTGTGCCGTTATATCGAGATACCCAGGTGCCCTTACTTTATCATATTCAAGTAAATTAGACGCGGGTGCCGAAGATAGCGGGCAGTATAGTCATATCACAATAGGCAGAGGTGAGTAATATCAAAGCGTTATAAATGTTTATATTATAAATATCAAGAGTATGTCCTTTAATAATTCAGGTAGGCCTACCTAAAGTGCCCTTGATATAATGTAAGTGACATGGTGCCCTTAGTACACCATGAGCATAGGCCCAATGTGCTCTAAAATAATACAGATACCCATGTTCCTAATCCAAGTACTTCACGTGTTCTTAATACACCGGTTGCCCCATAGGCCTACCCCTCACAGATGGCGTTAATAACCCAGGTACCGCACGTGCCGGCGTTATATCTATACCAATGTGCCTGTATTATATCCAGTTTATAATGCCCAGTCAGCTCATGTCCCTACCCATTTTGTACCCCAAATAATTTAAAAAAATGAATTTTAATGTCAAAACTGAAAGTTACTTAAATTAGCTTTAAAATGTCTCCCCCGATACATTTATTGCCCCGCCATCCCGTTTTCCTCCTTTAAAATGTTGATGCTGGTGCCGTCACTCCCCATGTGCTCATACTGTATCCAGGTAATTCAGTAGGCCTACGTTCTGAGCGTTATAGTGGGTTCTATAGTTTTATAGTCGGTCGTTTAGTTTTATGGTCGGCGGAGTCTATCATCTTGTACCATTCCATGCTTGTACTTGAGCACTATGTGTCCATCCGGGTTTTGTTTGGCCTATTTACATTAAATTTGAGGTTGGCTAATTCGAAATAGATAATCGGTACCAAAAATCTGAGATATATTTTAAATGAGCACATTTCTGCTCCGCAGTTTGATACCTCATTCAACAAAATCGAATGGATACTTTTAAAGTTATGGCGATTTCAATGACCTCGCATAACAACAGCAAAGTTGCAAATCATTGATTTGTGTGTGATTACGCACTGAAAAAACTCACAGCTAATCAGCTAAGACTGTTATTCTTCACAGTTAGTCACACCCTTTGTCCCGCAAATTGCGGTTATCACTCCAGACCCATTCATCTGGCTCGAGAAAGCACACAGTTATGACAGTAATCACACACAAATCGAGAAATTTATTGATTTGGGACTTGGGTATGTCTTACGCTCATTACATGCATTATGGAGCCATAGGTTATACAGGGTTTCTATAAATTCACCAATTATTACAACATTTTGTAAGATTTATTTTATTATTACATCATAACATGTCAATTAACAATGATATAAGGTATGTTCCTAAAAAACATAACAACTATTGTTAAATGGCATTATAATTGATTTGAAAATAATTTTCAGCCAACTAATTGGTCATTTTCTACAATTTAAAAAAACCCTTTATATGCCTGTATCTCAAAATAGCAAATATGAACTTAGGTCTTTTTGTACTCGGGTCTTCAAGTGGTCATTGAATAACACCAGGTGATCAGTTAATGACCCGAATGATAGTATAATGACTCCAGCAATACTTTATTAAACCCGGAACGTTCATTCATAATCCCCATGTGATATTTTGAGGACACCTTGCGCGCAGGATATCTCAAATTTTTTGTATCGAAGAGTATTGGGACAAAGAGCAAATGAAAGCTGATTGATAAGGCTATAGAATGTAGTAGGATCTAAGCAATTGGACACTATTAACTAGGGTAAGTATTTGATTTTGTGTTCACCAGAAAAAATAATAATAATTTTGTTTACGGAGATGTAAAAAATATGTAAGAGTCTCCATTCTATTTCATTTTAAAGCTTATCTTATTCACAGTATTCTGGCCAAATTTGAAGGTCCTATCCCCTTTAGTTTTCCAGATATTCTGCGCGCAGGGTCGCAAAATGGTCGAAATTAGTTACGGAGATATCGTCAGTTAAAGGTCGAGTCATTAGTAAATACGAATAATTAATACTCATTAAAGGTTATTTTGTTCATTTTTGAAGCAAAAGAAAGCTAATTCTCTGGGCTTGGATTTAAAGCCAAAAACAAAATCCATAATATAAAACCTCTCAACCCCTACTTCCCCCTTAATGACCCCGAGTGGTCATTTAATAACCCATGTGATCATTTACTGACCCATGTGACTATTTATTGACCTAAATGACCTAATCGACAATTCAATGACTGCGTCGATGGGCAGGTAATTACTCAGGTGATAATTTGCTGACCCCAAGTGATCATTTGCTGAACCCAAGTGATCATTTGACGACCCCAAGTGATCATGTATATATAGCTGAAAACAATATTTGAATGGTCCAGTGTGATCATATCATGATACCAATTGACTTAAATGGCCCTCAAAAGAGATTATTTGATAATTTGAGTCACCATGTGATCAATAAATGACACAAACGGTGAAATAATGACTAAAATGAATTATTTAATAACCTCATGAGATAATTTCTCCTAAGCAATGGTGGACCATAGCTTCCGTTGATTTCTAAGTCTATATTAACCATTCCACTGTAATTAGCAAAGCTAGAATCAATGAAAAATAACACCTCAACTAAACTTTACTTCTAGGTTAATCTGTTACTACATAATAAAATGTATGTTTTCAAGATGGCCGACACAGCAGCCATCATAGATTTAGGGGTCAGCTTACCCCTAAAAGTCCAAAATAATAATTGCATTGGATTTGTAATGCCAGTCAGTGGAAAATTATACCTTTTTCTTCTAGCTCACCTGGTGCTATTGATATAACATTTAATGATTTTATGATTTTCAAGATGGCCGACAGTGGCCATGTTTGAATTGCATGTAGTATTATCTTAGTCTCTATTTTCCTTCCTTATTTATTCCCCCTTTAAAAACGTATTGACAGACCCAAGGTTTTTACACCCTTAACACCCCCCTGCGTACGCGCCAGGTAAAGACTATTTCATTTGACTCGAGTCACATCTGTATATGACTTGATTTGACCTGTGACTCGAGCTTTAGTGACTTAATTTACAACACTGTCCATTCAAGCTAATTACATTTCTGAAGTTAATTTAAGCTTTCAATCACTGTTCAATGTTGACCGTCATTAGACTTCTCCATTTTAGAGCACCTGTGAAATTGCGATGGGCATGCAGACATTTTGGTGAAGGGATATGCACCTGTTGGTCTTATAAATCATGAATGCACTGGCATTTGTAAACGTGCCATATAGTGAGAAATCAAGAATATGGATGTTGTCATTGTTCTATCTAATTGTATTCAAATAGGCCGACATTTCTTAGAGCTGATGACTGTTAAAACCCAAAACAGAAAAAGGCGAATTATGAACCACAAATATCCCCAGCAATATCGGCACTAAACAATACGCTTTTTATAGCAAGTTTTACATCACCGACCAGTTATATTCTCTTTAATTGGCAGCGATATTGGATAATTACCTTCAAATATCTTTTATTAATTGTTAAAGATTCATGCAAATGTTGGTCTTTGTATCCGGTCTGTAAACGTAATTTCGATATTAAAGCGACTTCACTACCATGTCCTTTTTCTGATGAAAGCTTTGAAATGAGTTATGTCTAATTTTGGACATGGGAACCTAGGTCCATAAATCTATGCTCTAACTCAGATGCGATTCTACATTGTTACTATCTACCCAGCGTGACTAGGGATACAATGCTAATGGACGCGGAACTTTCATCAATTGTCTTGATTTAACGAGGTACTCGGCACCTTTGAATGTGTATGCCAGACTTTATTCAATACATACAAAGTTGTTGTTTTGAAACTTACATTTAACCATGCATAGATTTTGCATTGACTACTTGCAAGATCCGTGACGAAGTTAACCTTTGGTATTAAGGTAAATCACACAGGTTGATCTATTTTTATGTTTAATGATGGAATTGGCAGAGAATGCATGTATCTTCAATCATTTGATCATCCACCTCTGTCCAACTATCACGAACCATTATTATATGTGTAGAATAATTATTTTATTCTTGGAGAAGGATCGGTAATTATATCGTACTGTCTCTTTCAAATGCGAATGGTCCTTTGAATCATTTAGGTCATGATATGTATAAAGATCAAGTAAAACAATTTGTGTGTGTGTATATTTTATGTCAAATGGGTACCAAAACACTGGTAATAACATAACATAACATAACATAACATAACATAACATAACATAACATAACATAACATAACATAACATAACATAACATAACATAACATAACATAACATAACATAACATAACATAACATAACATAACATAACATAACATAACATAACATAACATTTAATCTATTTAAAAGTATGCAGTTTCTTAAAGGAAAGGGTTCAATGAATTCAATCAAGAACATGAAATTGACCATTTTGGAGAAAATTATAATCCTAATTAGATTCCCTAGGAGGGGTATTTTTTAAATATCTTATTCATTCTTTTAATTATAGACCAAAAAGTGGCAACAAATTTGATTTTATACCAAAAATGTGATTTTCACGATTTTGGAGGTAAACAAATCACGTTTGTTGGCACTTTTTGGTCTATAATTCAAAAAATAAATAAGATATTAACCAAACTGTTATATGCGTGCTTTGGCGATTTTTTTCATACATTTGAATGACCTTAATTGATCTACTATTTACTAAGTCTGTATACACTGAAAACCTAAATTGGTAAGTCTGACTAACTTAAAGCTAGTCCAGATGGTGCTCATTTTGACTAGCTTTAGCCTAGTCCAGCATTCCTGTAATAGCTTTACGTTAGTCGCTCGACTAGTTTGATGTTAGTCCGCCCTAATCTGGACTAGTTTAGGCTAGTCGCTCGATTAGCTTTAAGTAAGTCCAGATGGTGTCCATTTTGACTAACATAAGGTTAATCAAGCTAGCTTGACTAACGTAAGGTTAGTCCGGCTTTGCTCGACTAACGTAAGGTAAGTCCAGTTCAAACCATATAGTAGATCCCGCCTGACTCAAATTGTTCATGTTGCGTAGCAGTACTTGGTTTCGCCACGGGTGATTGCTCTGCTGTCTGTTTAATAGCACTTGTTTTGGCTGCTGGTTACAATGTTAGCTGTGGACTGGTCAGCCATGGCTGACCCGTTAGCGTTCGAGATGCCCGCGCTACCGTCGTTCTTTATAGTTTTTTACTACTCCGATTCGTCATTCCAACCAAAATGTAGCATAAAATAGTCTACAGATGTTGGCAAACACTATGATGTACACAATATGGCCAGACAATGAAATAACTACGGCAAATTACGTCTGGATTGGCTAGCAAAACCTAGCCATTGATATTTTATCTCAGTGCCTTGACTATCTTAAAGCTAGTCCAGCCAGCTTGACTAACCTAAAGCTAGTCAAGCCAGCTTGTCTAATAAGCTAGTCCAGCCACAGACTAGTCCAGCAGAACAAATCAAGCTAGTCAGGCTGAGCCGGACTAACCTTAAGCTAGTCAAGTCGGCCATAACCTATCCAGCAGACTTGACCAACCTGCTCGACTAGTTTAAGCTAGTCCAGCAGGCTTGACTTACCTAATCGACTAGTATAGTTAGTTAGATACAAAGTTAGTTAGTTACAAAGTTAGTCCAGCCTTTGTCTGACTTGTTTAAGTTTTCAGTGTACACCCCTGTGTGAAAATACAGGCTATCCCAAAATGATTAGTACCCATCGATGCCAAGAGTTCAATAATTGTTGACATCCTTAAAATCGATGAGATTAGGTCCGTTGTTTTTACATCATCTTAGTCATACCGACTATTTCATTAGAATTTTAGATCATGAATATCGGATTCATCAATCTCAAGATACACTCGAATATGTACAACATGGTGATTTCACCTTTTTGACAAAGTGCTAAAAAATGTGTGTGTGCTTGTTTGAAAGAAACTTGTGTATTATCGTAATCTCTTGTCTACTCAATATAATCTTGTGTGTCTTTCTGTTGCAACTGTTATTAGTTATGGGTGTTTAAATCATTAATAATTCTTCTCCTTAATTCAATTTAACGGGTAAAAGAAGTTTGTCACACTTGCGTGACCCCATGCATTGTTTTAGGGACTTCTAAATAAAGTAGTATTTGGTGAATCACCATTGGCTTAGATTTCATTTTGACTGGAGAATGGATTTCGTGAGGTTAAACACTAAGGGACTAAAGACAGCAAAAAAAGTAACTCGGCTGGTGTAAAAGCACCTATAATTTTAAAATTGGTACTCATATTCTAAAAATGAAAATACCAGGAGATGGAAAATTTAATTACGGTGATTTTGACACCTTGTTTGTTAAAATCGATCGAGTATTGTTGTCGCGGTATGTGCTTACGGATGAAAAGTGCCCATTTCCATTGTTGCAGTAACTCCTATTGATCTCTCTGATTCAGCATGAAGATAATAGCGGAAATTTTGATTAGCTGTTCTTGTTGTGCTGTAAACTTGATTAGCATAATCCGGGACAAATTTAATGGGGATGACAGGCGTACTTCTTTACAATTAAAAAGGATGAATCTAAAACTTCAAATGATCGGAAGGTCCGAGAAGACAGACAGGACAGGTCATCGCCATGGGCAAACTGTCAGTAGAACAGCGATGGCTCATTAGACTGTTAAACTATATAGTAGACTGTGAACAGTTTTTTTTATGTACAACCCCAATATAAGACCCGTGTCGGTTGAAACTTAGAACTGTCGTTTGAGAATGGCACCGTTTGTTGTGATTGGCACCGTCGGTTGAGATAATATAAATATACTTGTTGGCAATGTGGTTATATTGAACGCCCGTTTTATCGCGAAAAACCTGTGCCCCCCCCCCCCCCCCCCCCCCCCCCCCCCCCCCCGGCTCTTAAAATTCCAACTGAGCGGCAACTTTAAAATTGACTTTCTGGTGAAATTCTTGCCGGTTCACTTTCATTTTTCGCCCCCCCCCCCCCTTCATATGGAAATCCTAGCTACAGCACTGCACAATCCTCGACTTTTCTGGTAAACTAGAATTAGCGGTTCCTGGTTGGACGGGTCTGGAGTTGGGATTCATGGGATGTGTAGTGTAGGCATGCTCTTGAAATCCAGTTATCAAAGGTGCCCTTTAAATTCCAGACACCCCATAATACAGGAACCACATGTGCCGTTAAATCCAGGTAGGCTATCACGCATACATGTATGTTACGGTATATCCATGCAAATCAGTACATGAAGAGCTGTTTTGCAAAAGGGCTTACATCCACTGCATGTTACTCATTTTGCATTACCCCCAAACACTTGCATGATACAAAGAAGAGGAAAAACGGGGCACCAAAAATAGCGGATGACTCCAAACCATGAAAGGTCATTTATTTCATACGAGATGTCAATGGACAATGGTGGATGGTACCACACATAAATATTTCACTTTGATGAAAATACATGTGATTTACGAATCTTTAACTAGCAGCGACATAGCCTACCGCATTCACAAACATGACCCTCCGGCATTGCCTGGAAAGCCTAACAATTATCAATATATCAATCAATATGCATTATCAATAAACAATCGTTTAATTAACTTTTACAAACATTGATACTGGAATGAGTTACGATAAAATGACTCGCGGCATAGCCTACGGACAAACTTTGGCTTACGCACCTCCGCAACCGGCATGGCCTGGAGGCGAATTATAACGGGGAATCAGTATACTTTTTTGACAAATTAGTGTCATTATTGTAATTAATATTCAACGAAAAATGACTCGCGGCATAGCCTACGGACAAACTTTGGCTTACGCACCTCCGCAACCGGCATGGCCTGGAGGCGAATTATAATGGGGAATCAGTATACTTGTTGACAATTCTTGTCATTATTGTAATTTTGTACTCAACGCGCGACTGAATAACATACCGCAAACATCTCCTGTCATGAGCACAAACGGTGACCTATACTAGGAGAAAGAGCATCAAAATTCAAATATAAATTAATCGATTCCATACACAGGACACAACTTTTGAATGTATATTTTAAATAACATTAACTAAACACACAACTCTGAATTTATGTTAGAATTTGCTTGACATGTCATACTTTGAGAGTAAAACCCATGCCAAACGAGTTTTTCATGATAATGGGACACTTGCCAACCCCCCCCCCCCCCCCCCCCCTCCTTGATCTACTGTAAAACAGTGAAAAGCTACGAATTTGTCGGTAGTAAGAATGACGTAATAACCGTCAGAAAACTGTAATTTGCAATTATTTTGCAAGTAGCTGAACGCCCAAACAAATTGGAACTTGTAGTTCGGCCATTTCACATGGCCACCGCAATAGACTCATACAGATATTGTTCTGGGCTTGGTGCTGACACCCTCGTGTTACAGATGGTCGATCCCGAATAAAGAGAGAGAACATCCTATCCCGTCAAAATGGAGCGGGAAGTGTTGTTGCATAGTCACGAATAGTTTCCACAGTCGTCTTGCGCTCCTTTTCAGTTGTCGGAAGTGTTCCGAAGGTAGGTTATGTTACGTTTCGTTATGTCACGTTGATCATTTGTCCGATGACTTGGTGTCACCACGTCTTTGGTATACATTAGGTAATACGCTGGACAGGACATAATAGTAATAACACATTCGCCAGGTTGTGATATATTCCGAGCCAACTAAGTTAAAACATTTCGCCAATGATGATTCCGGCACGGTTACAACTAAGCAAGTGTTACATATTACGACGCTCCGATTGCGCCTGGTGAAGGTATTGGAGTTCACAAATTACTACTCGTTACACGCCTTTGAACGGACTAACCAATACACACACGTACTCGTCCTGTCTCGCATTGTTGTACCCATCCACCATACGCAACCACAAGCACACATCTGTCATATCTGAAAGAAAATAATGCAAGAAACGGATCAGATTCTTGAACTGGCAATAGAAGTAAATTAAAGGTACCTAATTGTACAATCAAAACATGTATCAAAAAGAGCGATAAGGCCAGGCGGCCCTAGACAATAATGACCCGACAATAGAAATTGAATGCGATGGGAGCAAGGTGAAAACCACTCAAACCAATTTAAAGGCCCACATTGACTAACACAACCTAGAGGCCCAATAACCATGTTTGATAACCAATTACCGATCCGTATTTAAACTGCCGGCGACTGGCCGAAGAATCTAATGCATTAACTAAAACTAATATTAAAAGAGGATTTATAAACATATAGTGAGCCAACCCGTACGTCAGCAAACCCAGACGAAGAAACACATAATTGCGTGAGTGGAATACCCCATTACGAATGACGTAACAATGATACAAAATACGATGCGATCGATCAACAGCATAGCAATCATAACCCAACGTATACATTGAAGCCCAACATTATAACAGCCAAACAACCTGTAATTTTAAAAATCGGGCGTGATGAATGAAGATGTAGAGACTAGTGTCCGAGTAATAAGAACCGAATGACTTGTAATTGTTATGGATTAATCAAATCAAATGTTAATGTCATATCATATCATATCAATTCAGGTATGCATATATTCGGATACAAATCGCTGGTACAATCGAAAAACCACTTCAGACTGCTTGGTTGATCTGTGCAATGGTACACCTGTCACTAGAGCAAAGAACGTACATTATACAACAATTAAATCTTGCACGGATTACGGAATATAAAGCACCCACTACGAACAGATAGATACGCGAGGGAGCGACGTCCAAGATTGCAATAGTCGAAACCAAAGGAACAGTAAACACGAATATTCGCAAAGCTCGACATTTAAGCGCAGCCGAAATTAAAATTAGGTAGCTTAATAATTAAGATCAAATTAAAATGTTAAACGAATGCAAAGTAACTGCAACCCCGAATCACGCATAAAAGACAGACAACACAGGCAATTCTGTGTAAACCGGAATTTATTTATTATTTAATTTAATTAATTAATTATTTATTTAAATGCAAATTATTTATTTGCTAATATTTGAAATACGCATACACCTACATATATAACATAATATACGGCGGATATATGGTCGAATCCAACGAAAAGTGTACACGGCTAGATTTTTAGGGTCCAGTTTCAAAATGCTTCGATCTCTTTTTCCTTTTCCCCACTCAAAGTCAACATATCAAGCTTGTATGGAAAAAAAGTGCCATCACTAATCTCTCCAATTGACCACGTGGCGGAATAATGAAGTTGAAGGTACACTTCTCAATGTTACCTACAAATACAAGTACCATATTTTGATTAAGTGATGATTATTCCACCTATTTACATATTGCATTCAAATTTGTGATTGTATTGTATTCAGAAGATGCTAATGCTGATAGAAAGTGGACATATTTGTACAGGTACTCATCTTTTTTTACATTTTAGATTCACACAGTTAGGTAGCATTTTCAGGCTCTCAATACTTTGAAACATGAGGTTGAGTCACTTTGTATACTTTCACCAAGATGATTTTAATGAACATTTGTTTTCATGTACCTCAAAGAGGGGGAATGACCCTTTCTGGAAAATTTAGAATTTTGAGCATGTGCCAGAAACTTAAGTACATAGAGGAATGTGGACATTTTGTATTCGTAGGTAACAGTTAATGTATACGTAGGTATAAGAGAAGTAAAACTGTAATAAATTAATGTTGTACTTAATTTATGCTGCATTTTGGGGGTGAAATGATCATGCAGGGTTGTTAACAATATTTGTTTTTAAATAAACATGTTAAAACATGTTTAAATCCTAATATTATGGACATAGTTTACTTTAAATAGTTTACTTTAAATAGATACTAGAATATTAATTTAATGTTGAAAAAATATACAATATCTAACTCTCAGTTGTGATTTTGAATAAGTTTATTAAGAACAAAATATCAGGCAACAATTTTAAGCATTCCTATAAGAGAAAAACATGTTAAGACTTAAAGCACGGTAGCTAATATTGCAATAATCAAAGTATTCGTAGGTAACACATTTGTTCTCAACTTTAACTTCGTTGACTAAGAACGGTTGGATTCTTTGATTTTACATATGTTTAAGAGGCAAAATTGTACTCGACGTAGTTTGTATGCCCTGAATCGCGTGTGAGGGTGAATGTCGTACAGCAAAATAAAAAGGTGTCTTGCTTGACGTTAAAAGTTGATAATATAAGAATGTGCGCTCAGCACTGCTTTTACAAAACAATCAGAATTGCGTAATATTCAACATTTGAATAAAAAGCAAGATTAACCAAATAAACATTTAAAATTATAGAACTACGTTCCTATTTCTAAGATATAAAAGAAAACATCCTAAACATCAATAAACTCACTAGGCCTATACTGTTAGTATTATTGATCATCTAATTTGGTTAAGGAATGTTGATTAAAATTAATTTACACATGATAATTACGGCAGAAAATGTTTTATTATGCTAACTTATCTGATCATCCAATTTTGTAAGTGTCTTTCTTGCTTGACTTTCAATTATTAAGAATGTGCGTTTAACTTCTTCAAAACAGTCAGAAGTGTGTAATATTTAACATCTGATACAAGGCAAGATGATGACAACATACATATCGTACTGGGTTAAAATTTCGTGAAGGTATAGTTAAACAATCAATTAACTCGCTAGTATAATATTCTTACTCATCTCATTTGGTAAAAAGCATGTTCATCATTAAAACTAAACATAATGAAATATTAAGCATATAGAAACATTTTAAGTAAGATACCTCTGATCATTCAGCCTTGTAATCTCTACTTAACAAGTTTAGTGGATCTTGTTGTATTCTTTGTGTAGTTAGTTCTTCATCTCTCTCTTGTCACGATAATGAATATCTAGTCGTGGCAAAACCCATGCCAAACGAGTTTTTCATGATAATGGGACACTTGCCAAACCCCCCCCCCCCCCCCCCCCCTCCTTGATCTACTGTAAAACAGTGAAAAGCTACGAATTTGTCGGTAGTAAGAATGACGTAATAACCGTCAGAAAACTGTAATTTGCAATTATTTTGCAAGTAGCTGAACGCCCAAATAAATTGGAACTTGCAGTTCGGCCATTTCACATGGCCACCGCAATAGACTCATACAGATATTGTTCTGGGCTTGGTGCTGACACCCTCGTGTTACAGATGGTCGATCCCGAATAAAGAGAGAGAACATCCTATCCCGTCAAAATGGAGCGGGAAGTGTTGTTGCATAGTCACGAATAGTTTCCACAGTCGTCTTGCGCTCCTTTTCAGTTGTCGGAAGTGTTCCGAAGGTAGGTTATGTTACGTTTCGTTATGTCACGTTGATCATTTGTCCGATGACTTGGTGTCACCACGTCTTTGGTATACATTAGGTAATACGCTGGACAGGACATAATAGTAATAACACATTCGCCAGGTTGTGATATATTCCGAGCCAACTAAGTTAAAACATTTCGCCAATGATGATTCCGGCACGGTTACAACTAAGCAAGTGTTACATATTACGACGCTCCGATTGCGCCTGGTGAAGGTATTGGAGTTCACAAATTACTACTCGTTACACGCCTTTGAACGGACTAACCAATACACACACGTACTCGTCCTGTCTCGCATTGTTGTACCCATCCACCATACGCAACCACAAGCACACATCTGTCATATCTGAAAGAAAATAATGCAAGAAACGGATCAGATTCTTGAACTGGCAATAGAAGTAAATTAAAGGTACCTAATTGTACAATCAAAACATGTATCAAAAAGAGCGATAAGGCCAGGCGGCCCTAGACAATAATGACCCGACAATAGAAATTGAATGCGATGGGAGCAAGGTGAAAACCACTCAAACCAATTTAAAGGCCCACATTGACTAACACAACCTAGAGGCCCAATAACCATGTTTGATAACCAATTACCGATCCGTATTTAAACTGCCGGCGACTGGCCGAAGAATCTAATGCATTAACTAAAACTAATATTAAAAGAGGATTTATAAACATATAGTGAGCCAACCCGTACGTCAGCAAACCCAGACGAAGAAACACATAATTGCGTGAGTGGAATACCCCATTACGAATGACGTAACAATGATACAAAATACGATGCGATCGATCAACAGCATAGCAATCATAACCCAACGTATACATTGAAGCCCAACATTATAACAGCCAAACAACCTGTAATTTTAAAAATCGGGCGTGATGAATGAAGATGTAGAGACTAGTGTCCGAGTAATAAGAACCGAATGACTTGTAATTGTTATGGATTAATCAAATCAAATGTTAATGTCATATCATATCATATCAATTCAGGTATGCATATATTCGGATACAAATCGCTGGTACAATCGAAAAACCACTTCAGACTGCTTGGTTGATCTGTGCAATGGTACACCTGTCACTAGAGCAAAGAACGTACATTATACAACAATTAAATCTTGCACGGATTACGGAATATAAAGCACCCACTACGAACAGATAGATACGCGAGGGAGCGACGTCCAAGATTGCAATAGTCGAAACCAAAGGAACAGTAAACACGAATATTCGCAAAGCTCGACATTTAAGCGCAGCCGAAATTAAAATTAGGTAGCTTAATAATTAAGATCAAATTAAAATGTTAAACGAATGCAAAGTAACTGCAACCCCGAATCACGCATAAAAGACAGACAACACAGGCAATTCTGTGTAAACCGGAATTTATTTATTATTTAATTTAATTAATTAATTATTTATTTAAATGCAAATTATTTATTTGCTAATATTTGAAATACGCATACACCTACATATATAACATAATATACGGCGGATATATGGTCGAATCCAACGAAAAGTGTACACGGCTAGATTTTTAGGGTCCAGTTTCAAAATGCTTCGATCTCTTTTTCCTTTTCCCCACTCAAAGTCAACATATCAAGCTTGTATGGAAAAAAAGTGCCATCACTAATCTCTCCAATTGACCACGTGGCGGAATAATGAAGTTGAAGGTACACTTCTCAATGTTACCTACAAATACAAGTACCATATTTTGATTAAGTGATGATTATTCCACCTATTTACATATTGCATTCAAATTTGTGATTGTATTGTATTCAGAAGATGCTAATGCTGATAGAAAGTGGACATATTTGTACAGGTACTCATCTTTTTTTACATTTTAGATTCACACAGTTAGGTAGCATTTTCAGGCTCTCAATACTTTGAAACATGAGGTTGAGTCACTTTGTATACTTTCACCAAGATGATTTTAATGAACATTTGTTTTCATGTACCTCAAAGAGGGGGAATGACCCTTTCTGGAAAATTTAGAATTTTGAGCATGTGCCAGAAACTTAAGTACATAGAGGAATGTGGACATTTTGTATTCGTAGGTAACAGTTAATGTATACGTAGGTATAAGAGAAGTAAAACTGTAATAAATTAATGTTGTACTTAATTTATGCTGCATTTTGGGGGTGAAATGATCATGCAGGGTTGTTAACAATATTTGTTTTTAAATAAACATGTTAAAACATGTTTAAATCCTAATATTATGGACATAGTTTACTTTAAATAGTTTACTTTAAATAGATACTAGAATATTAATTTAATGTTGAAAAAATATACAATATCTAACTCTCAGTTGTGATTTTGAATAAGTTTATTAAGAACAAAATATCAGGCAACAATTTTAAGCATTCCTATAAGAGAAAAACATGTTAAGACTTAAAGCACGGTAGCTAATATTGCAATAATCAAAGTATTCGTAGGTAACACATTTGTTCTCAACTTTAACTTCGTTGACTAAGAACGGTTGGATTCTTTGATTTTACATATGTTTAAGAGGCAAAATTGTACTCGACGTAGTTTGTATGCCCTGAATCGCGTGTGAGGGTGAATGTCGTACAGCAAAATAAAAAGGTGTCTTGCTTGACGTTAAAAGTTGATAATATAAGAATGTGCGCTCAGCACTGCTTTTACAAAACAATCAGAATTGCGTAATATTCAACATTTGAATAAAAAGCAAGATTAACCAAATAAACATTTAAAATTATAGAACTACGTTCCTATTTCTAAGATATAAAAGAAAACATCCTAAACATCAATAAACTCACTAGGCCTATACTGTTAGTATTATTGATCATCTAATTTGGTTAAGGAATGTTGATTAAAATTAATTTACACATGATAATTACGGCAGAAAATGTTTTATTATGCTAACTTATCTGATCATCCAATTTTGTAAGTGTCTTTCTTGCTTGACTTTCAATTATTAAGAATGTGCGTTTAACTTCTTCAAAACAGTCAGAAGTGTGTAATATTTAACATCTGATACAAGGCAAGATGATGACAACATACATATCGTACTGGGTTAAAATTTCGTGAAGGTATAGTTAAACAATCAATTAACTCGCTAGTATAATATTCTTACTCATCTCATTTGGTAAAAAGCATGTTCATCATTAAAACTAAACATAATGAAATATTAAGCATATAGAAACATTTTAAGTAAGATACCTCTGATCATTCAGCCTTGTAATCTCTACTTAACAAGTTTAGTGGATCTTGTTGTATTCTTTGTGTAGTTAGTTCTTCATCTCTCTCTTGTCACGATAATGAATATCTAGTAGAACAGAATTACTCTTTGTTTATTATAGGACATTTTAGAATGTTAAGAATGAACGTTTCAGTTTCCGTGTGAATCCAAAGTATTGGATCGAATCAACTATTGAACATTTCCTCGAGCCATCATTAATTAGAAAGCAAGCGGTTTTCTTTTAGCAAACAGTTTGATTTGCCTGTAATTCATAATCTTGAATGTCAGGTTATTTTTTAAGCAATAAAACAACCGGTTGTCTTCCTCAATTTGTTCTAAATGAAGGAGGCAAGTGAGTCTTCTAGCAGTTATCATTTTGAATAGCTGTTTTAAACACGAAAGCCAGATCGCTTTTTAATTCATTTAATATATACTTTGAAATAATTTCATATCAGACCTTATATTATATATATAAGTTTAATATGAGCCGAACATGTTCAAAGTCTAGAATATTCAAATGTCGTTCATTTCAGTCCACTGCGTGCGGAATAAAGCACATACAACTTACAGCAAGACATCCAGTTGTTAGATTAGAATTAAGATATAATTTCCTAGTTTGGAATTTGTATCATTCTAAAAGTCGTACATAGTAAGTTTTTATCGAGTTTCAACCGGAGGCAGATTCCGTTTGACATAGAATCACCAATATAAAATATTTTGTCAGATGTAGACAAAATTGGAATTTTATGTTTAAAAATTCAATTTTGTTTGATTTAAAAACACTAATCTAATAGGTTTTGCCACGACAGAGATATTGTCGGGCATGTGCCTTTCATTGTGATTTTCTTTTAAATCAACCACTGCTTAGTTCAATTACCCTAATTAATGAATGTCGGAAGCATTATTCATGAACAATTCTTAATTTGAGACTGAAATCAGTTAGGCCTACCCTTGATTACCTCCCACCTTTAAAATAAAAGGAAAATGTTTTACTAAATTTCTTGTTCACTTAAAATACGTTTCGGTGACATTACACAACCTGCCCGAGCTTTAATGAAGCAAGTTATTTTATATTTGTGACACATGAATTCCATTTTCAAATACAACTACAATAATGGCCAATATTATGTACCTCAGTAGTCACTTCTCTGCAATTCCAGAGGAAGTTGGTTAACTACGCATACATCATATCGACAAGCTGGTTTAAAACAATATTACGCACCAAACGATATTATTCCCGTCTTATACATTCCTGCTAAATATTTACATAATATAAGGTGCGAATGTAAGCGAAAAACAATACAGGAATTGGACCATGCTCATTAACTAATATATAGGTTACCTACGAATACAAAATGGAATATGAGAAAATTGATTACGAAGCCGAAATTTCATGGATATTATGACTAAATGTACCCATTTTAAGACGATCAACGTGTAATCTATGGATATAAATAACATTCATTCACTCTAACTCCAACAAAAAATATGTTCTCGGCAAAACCAGTGTGATTACACCATGCATTTTATTTAAATTAACACCTCCTATTTTCATTTAATAAGGGAATATTAATTTTTTCCCTTCAAATATAAATATAATAATATATCCAGTCAGATTGTATGATTGCGCACTGCTTGTATGTAAAATAAAATCATTTAGGGCCAATATGCACCGTGTATATTATTGAATGTTGCCTACATATACATGTTACCTCCGAATACAACATGAAGTCAATGCACGAGAAGCTGTTACTGATTATTTATATAAACATTAATCACCCCCATTGCGATTTAAATCAACTGTCAGAGGATGTCTTTGCGTGAATAACATAAACAACTACACTAATAGGAGTAACAAGATTGTGACATAGGGAGGCTATATTCAATCAACTTTTAAGACAACAACAAATTATTGATGCACTTGTACGCAAACTACAGAATTTTGTGAAAAGTTACTTACAAAAGCTGAAAGATTGATGCAAAACTTCTCTGTGGCTTGCCGAACGCAGCGCACATTTCTACTTTATTCCAGTCGATACAAGTATGTAACAACAGAGGGAATAACCACGGTATCGTTATTTGTATTTGAAGGTAAAAGTTCATATTTCAAATTTGCCTACGAATACAGCCTTTTATTGCTGATATTTCAAAAAATGTTGCCTTCAAAATGATAAAACTTGGCACACATGTACATTGTATCACACTTCGCTTATTTTATAGATATCATTCACTAATCTGTGTTTATATTCAAATGGCAGTGTTTTAAATAGGTATTCGGAGGTAATGCATTTTTTTTACCAAACCGATCGTTTCCGCTTTTAAAATTTCTAACAGCTTTATCAAAAATCCGACTTGAATGTGGACAATGCATTTAAGTATTTAACATATTTAGGTATCCTTACAGCACAAATTACACTACCTCAGGCGAATTCTTCCCCGAAAGTGAGATTTAACAAAACATGTATTGGTAGGTAACGTCAAAACTTACCACAGCCAAAAAAATCACAACAATTCAGGGGATTGATCAAAAGTAACAAAAATTACAAGAGGCATTCTTGAGATATCCACCAATCAAACAGGTAAAATTATTTCCGCTTAAGCTCGTTTTCATCTGAACGGTTATCTGTCTAAAATAAAACCTTAACAACTATTTTGTAAAAAGGGTGAAAAATAGCAGGTTTATTGCTCGCATACGCCCAATTGTGCATAGAAGTTAGTCATATTATATATGGCGCGAAGCGTCTCATCGAGGCGGATACGTATAACACAAAAATAAAATAGTCAAGATATAGATTATTTTATTATAGGCCTGAACATCACGTGTACACTTTTCGTTGGATTCGACCATATAACCGAGTTTCACGCTAGTACGATCGCCAGACAACTGTAAGCTATTATGTGAGAGCCAGTATTTACTTATTATTTATTTAACTATTTGAATATACCCTTTTACAACAGAGCAACAGAGCACTCCACACTACCCGAAGGTGCGAGATAAAACAATAAAAACAGCGAAACATCCGCATGAGATTGGAGCACACCGAGCCACAGAAATAAGTAATTTTAACCACTCATGGAAACGACCGAATGAGTACCAGATTGAACAGTACCAATGAACGAGCACAAACAATTATGATGCAACAAGCAATTGGGAACCAAAATAAATTAGAAGGCGGAGTGTAAACAAACAAACCAATACCCACATATAAAAACCAATACCAATTTAAATTAGACCTTATTAGCAATTTATATAAATACTGATTATTAATAATATAATTATTATACCAGGAGCAGAAACTCAACCCATTTAAAACAAAAAATAATAACAAAAATAAAAGTAACCATGATGGAAAGAGAAGAATAGCAAAGCGTAGCTGAGGGAGGCACGCGACCATTCATAAGAACCATACACTGTGAACGCCCAGCCATGCAGGACTAAAATATCGAACGCGGTCTGGTCATCAATACACAGTAACATGCGACCTATATTGAGACAGGGACATCGATTGTCCCTGATGAAACGACCACACCGTGCCGAGTTAAGTAGCGCTTTTTAAGTGGCAGTAATGTAATGATTTGACAGACGCAAAACGAAAGATGATCGGAGCCTATTGTACATACAGGTTCTAACGACATGCCGATTGAATAAAAGCCGCAAAGACCAAATCAGCTTAAGTTGTACACAATACTATTTATAGCGCCGCCACAACGAATATAGACGTACAATTATTATGAGAAAAGCCAACCAGAATACATGTATATCTACTACTACCCCAATTAAGGCAAAGACTATAATTAATTTAGATGTATGCGGGCAATCAAGGAAACAGAAAACCGATTTAAAGAGCCAATGTGATAGTATAGCCCGGATATGTCAAGCAAGGCCTACTATAAAAGGGCTATGGATACCAAAGAAGGATATAATAAATTTAAAAAAAAACATGAAACGACTCGCGGACTAAACACAAACGGTAAGTGACCGCCGTCGTATTAGACCTGTAACAGTAATATAATTAACATTATATGTAATGTATTATATTTTAACGATGCATGTAGGCCTATTAACCCGCAAATATTGTGAGGGGGAACCGTTGATTAGCAAAGACAATACCGCCATTGAAATTCCCCCAATAAATTACTTTTTAACAAGACTACAATAATAACAAGACTACAAAACAAAACAAAATAATCTCACCGAATTAGTAGCACCATTTTAATACCGAAGGCATATCTCTTAGCAATCCTGTGAATCCGACCCACGCAACTCAGGTGAAAACGCAGGTCAAGTAGAATAGAAACCAGGATTGTAGTATGTACACCAAAACATTGTTGATTAGATAGAACGGCGAGAAAAACTTAGATCAGAGACAGACAAATTTAAATTAATCAGTCTTCACTGGAAGAAACGATGACCTTCCAAGATGGAAGCTTGGAGACCTATGATGAAAAAAGGGGACCAATCAGCCCGTCAAGAATTAACAGGGGTGCAATGACCAAGGAATAGACAGCGGCCACTGTGAGCTGATTGGCTGGAAAATAAACACCGCGAAAAATAAAATGAACATATCACACCGCCAATGACGCAACGTGATGGCGCGACAGAAAAGGGGAACAGCCAAATAAATGGAATGGCCAGAGAGAAATGGGCGCGATGTGAGCGATAAAACTGGCAACTGCAGGTGGTAAACTCGATTTGTTTTAGACTGGGCTAAGCAAATCGTTATTATTGAATGGAATGTGGAATGTGGCTTGTATTGTTGGTGCCTGCAATTGGCGTGCAAGGACACAGTTATGAACACAGCCATACAATAATTTGATTAATTCCATGGACTTGTCAATTTAAATTCACTAATGCAACTTGAGTAACATGTGGGGTGGTCTGTAGGCCCTTTTGCAAAAAAAATGCTCTTCACATGTATTATAGGCCTAGGGTCGGGGTTTTATAGTCTTTGTTTGAGTAGGACTTTTAGTTTATAGTAGGCGCGATGCGGAGGCCCTAAATATTGTCATTATTAGGGCGGGCGTAAATAGGAAGGTATTTTGTTCAAATCGGCCATGGTCAAGATGTATTCCACTTGACTCCACATGATTAAATATGATTGAATAAGTGAAGCAAAATCCATATTTTTTCAGCACAATGCATTTCTATAAGGTCCCCATAATGACATTCTAAAAGTCCGAACATATCAGAGTGGTAGAAATATCCCTAATTCACTTAAAATGGCCGCTTATTTGAGAATATTGGCGGCCATTTTTTATTTATGCAATTTAAGATACACATATTAGGGCAGATGTGTCTCTGTATGTCCTTTGAGACTTTATACATTCATAAAATATATGCTGAAGCTATTTAAAGTGCCATAACAATTATCTAAGATAAGAAATAAGTCCAAAACAATGAAAATGCTCAAATTAGCGACCATTTTTAATTTCATGCAAATTATCATATTTCTAACACTCTGTGATATTTTCAGACTTTTAGTATGTCATTATGGGTACCTTATAGAAATGCATTGAGCTGAAAAAAATATGGATCAATTTGTTTTAGGTCGAAACCTAATTTTGCTTCACTTATTTGGCAGCTTTACCATGTATAGGGGGATAAAGGGTAGTGGTGGGGTCTGAAGACCCCCTCCGAAAAAAAAAATTGAAAGTGCATATTTGTCCCGGACCAGGTGCTTTGAGGTTAACTAATTCAAAATAGATAATCGGTATAAAATCTGATATATACATTAAACGAGCAAATGGATACTTTTAAAGTTATGGCGATTTCAATGACCGCGCATAACAACAGCAAAGCTGCACTAGGTATAGGAAATCATTAAGGACAAACAATGTTTGTTTGTTTGTTAGTTTGTTGGGGGTGTTTGTTTCTTTCTTTCTTTCTTCCAAACGCTCCTTATAAATGCTTCTTCTCCTACAGTTTACATGCTACAATCCCCAAACTCGGTCAGTAGGACCCCCTATCTGACCTCCATATAGGGTCTTCACAGTTTTGGGTCAAAGGTCACACGAGGGGTCTGTAGGGGTCAAAACGTGATTTTCTTTAAAATGCTTCTACTCCTACAGTTTACATGCTACATTCACCAGACTTGGTCAGTAGGACCCCCTACCTGATCTTCATATAGGGTCTTCACAGTTTTGGTTCAAAGGTCACACATGGGTCACTAGGGGTCCAAACGTGATTTGCTTTAAAATGCTTCTACTCCTACAGTTTACAAGCTACATTCACCAGACTTGGTCAGTAGAACCCCCACCTAACCTTCATATAGGGTCTTCACAGTTTGTGGTCAAAGGTCACACAGGGGTCAATACGGGTAAAAACGTGATTTTTACTTAAAACGCTGTTGAAATTTAGTGAAATGACCTAGTATCGTCAGAATTGGTCAACATATTCCTTTTGACCATACGCATATACAATAGTTCGGTTTTTAAAATCAAAAAATATTTGGGGTCACAAGGGGTCAAAATGTAAATTTTCACTCCATTCACTCAAAATGCTACTTGTCCGAGAGGAAATGACCTATGATTGTCAGAATTGGTCAAAAGATTCCTTGGATCAATGTTCATATAGGCTGTTCAGCGATTAAAAGTGACATGTCACATTGGGTCACTAGAGGTCATTGACCTAAACAAGGATCAAATGTAAGACATGCTCCGATATTGACCGGGCATATCTCATTTTGTAGGCATTGATGAGACAAGCAAAAAAGTCAATCATTTCTTTGGGGTCAAAGGTCAAAAAAGGGTCACTAGGGGTCGAAATGTAAATTGTTACTACATTAGGACCCCTAGTGACCTTTTCTTGACCTTTGACCCCACAAAAATGATTGACTTTTTTTCTTGTCTCGTCAATTTGTTGATAGACTTGCTCCGATTTTGACCGGTGATGGCTCATTTTGTAGACATTGACGAGACAAATTTGTAATAGAAGTTTGAATTAATGCCAAAAAATTAATATCACAAAGCTGAAATGGAGTTAGATTTCCATTCAAACATCTTCGGACTCAGTACTACAAAAGACATAAAGTAGTGACAGAATCAACAAATCATATAAAGGATTAACAAATTATTTGAGAAAAAAGGGATGCACATATAATGTTTTCTTATCATAAAATCGTGCCAAACTATGGCACGCCCCAGAGGACAAAAACGTGTTGAGACTAATATATATTCGTGATCTATGAACACAATTATCTCTAGTTTCATCTTGTTTAAGTAAAACAACGACAAAACAAGTTAATTATCATGACCAAGTAAAAAACAAGTTAATTATCATGACCAAGTCAAAGGTCATGAATGGGTTACTAGGGGCCAAAAATTTAATGTTAAGCAGCCAATATCCGTGCTTCTTGAAGCACAATTAGCTCTAGTTCTTTATATTGGCTGCGTAGCGAGCCAATATACTCTATTCCTTCCGTTTCTTTGTTTGTTTGTTTGTTTGTTTGTTTGTGAGGGGTTTGTGTGTGTGTGTTTGTTCGTTTTTGTTTTGTCTTTTTTCTACCTTTTTGGTTGGCGGGGCAACCGCCAACCTTATAGCACCAGATTGCATATTCTTGGACATATAGGTCTTTCTACATATACATGGAGGCTGCCATTTTGTTTTTAGTATATGGAAAATTGTCTAAATTATTTTGCAGTCTTTGTAAATTACATGTACCTATGCAGTTTATTTTAACAGTCCTGCAGTCTGTGATGGAGTCAAAGCTATATTTGTTTAGCCTTGATGATTCAGTCAGAGAGTAATTATTAGACTCCCAACAGAGAGACATAATAGCTTATCTTGTTTACTGTGTCATAAAACATGGTCAAGGTTTGCATGAAATATCTATGTGTATGAAACATTTCGTGACTGGCTAGGATTGGTGAAATTGTCATGCTCACAAGCTTTTAGTATTCTTATTAGACATTATTAGAAAGGTGTACATTTGTAAACATTTCATGATGAAAAATGTGGGTTCTTCTGCATCACGAACATTAAATGCCGCGAAAAAATAGTGCTTGCTTTAGAATAAACCTACTGTAGCCTATGTGTCCTTGTTGGGTATAGCACTGCATTACATAATGATATGGTGAACTGTCACTACAAATTACTCTGTACCAAGGCATTATCTGTACACATCATGTTCTGGTGATCACTCCATTTCCATGGGAAACCGAGGATTTTTTAGTTGGGGCTTTAATGAGTTGCGGATGTCATATATACCTAGATTGTTCTTCAGATGGTACCTCCCCCCTCCATGCACAAACATCAACTTTATTGGTTTCCTGTACTATTTTTAGACTGTTGTGTTTTGATTTGGGGTGTTTTTTTTGTTTGGAAGATACATACACCATATCCCTGGTATTTTGGTATGCAACAGAATGAACAGATGCTTCAGAAAATGGTTACAAAACATGATTCTTTCTCTTGGATCGCCCCCATTCCATTTCAATGGAATTTTTTCTATAATAAACAAATAAATTCTACTTCAACCATAGTTTTACTAACGAATATTGGCCATATTAAATTGAATATAATTCTAATCAAATTAATTGAATATATATGACATATTTAAAACTTAAATTGAATGTAAAATTTATTCATTTGTATATTTCTATATTTACTTATTTACTTTTTATATTATTAATTATCTACATAATTATTCATTTATTTATTTAATCATTTTTTATTTATTAATGTTTTCTCATGTTTATTTGTTTTAATTTCTTTATTTTATAAGTAATTTTTAATATTTTAATTTTTAATATGCGTGTATTTATGTATTGATTCATTAGTTTATTGATTCATTTATTTTCGATTGAAAATGTAATTTTCGATTTATATTATTATTTTATTAACAAAATGATTCAACTATTTATTTAAAAGTATTTAAAAAGAAAAATCATTTATTTATGTATTGATCAAATAAATTGAATACATATGACATATATTTAAAACTTAAATTGAATGTTAAAACCGTGTTTATCACTAAACTATGGCTGTAATTTATATTGCTTTCTAGTAATGCCATGCAAGAATCTTGCACAATTATCATCTATGCGCTTGCTTCTTCTGCCACATAATTTTAGCAACTAAAAGCCGTATTTACAAATGTTGCTATTTTTGCTCTTTCTATTTGCCTTATATCGCAATTTCCTTTTGACCGCCAACTTTCCATTTTAATGGATTTTTTTAATGTTTTTGTAGTGGTAATAAATATTGGAATATTAATTGTATATGCTTCTGATTGATACAACCCTAGCCACGTCATCAACAGTCGCGGTTTCAGTGACTTTGACCACCATAAACGGTCAACAAGCAGAGTATACATCGGAACTATCGGATTCAAGCTCATCAGAATATATGGCGTTAGCAGACCATCTAACACCAGTGGTAAGTGCGTACACCTATGAATACAATGGAAGCAGGGTATACATCGCGTCAAGGTCGGAGGTGATGTCAACACATATTCAATGAAGCCATCTTAAAATCCCCGAGATCAAAGAAGAATGTTTGACGTGGCGCAGAAAGTGCTGCACCCACTCATTAGTTTGCGCGCGGGTGTCGTTTTCCAACTTGCGCCGCACACAAGTTTAGATTATAGTTTGTCCGCAAAAGTCAATACAACATCTCTCTATCGTAGTTGTTTATGTAACACTTAATGAAAACAGATGACGAGTTGCTTTTTTGAGCACAAAGTAGTGGGGGGTTTTACACATTGAAATTGAGACATCC
>CM069447.1:34918736-34928736 GCA_035610835.1 Ophiura sarsii
AACAGAAGATACGGCAACTGATACAAGTAAGCATTATGTAATACTACATAAGGTCATTATTTGAAGAAAGAATCAGCCACCTGTAAATGAAGAGTTCATAGCCTAACTTGTTTTTCTTCACAATTATGTACAAGGAGCCATCCTAACTTCACACTATATTTAACTTTTTATCCAACTGACTCGATATCAAGTACGGTGGACACTTAAAATAAATCTGACCAAAATTTCGAGAAAAAAGATTGTCATGACTACTGTATTGAAAAACTTGAAGAAAACGAAAACACAATGAACGTGTTTGCGCAAGATGCATATCGATTTACAACATGTATTTACAAAACCAAGAAAAAAATCAGTAAATGTCACTTTGTCCAGTATTGAACGCTGTTCCAATTATGGCTATGATTAGAAAATGTAAAATATTATAAAATATCCGGCACTGAAAAAGGTCCTACTCGTTTTGTTTGTTTCTTTGTTGGGGTTTATATTTTGTTTGCTTGTTGGGGTGTTTGTTGGGGGGGGGGGGGGGGTGTATGTGAGGAATGTTTGTGTGTGTGTTTTTTTGTTTTTTTGTTGTCTTTTTCCCCCTTTTTCTGTTTTTGTAGTGGTAATAAATATTGGAATATTAATTGTATATAGTTCTGATTGATACAACTCAAGCCACGTCATCAACAGTCGCGGTTTCAGTGACTTTGACCACCATTTACGGTGAACAAGCAGAGTATACATTGGACCTATCGGATTCAAGCTCATTAGACCATATCGTTAGCAGACCAACTAACAACATGGAACCAAATGTCCGTTTGAGTCAAATAAAAAGAATTTATATATTAAACCCTGCAGAATACAACGCGAGCATTAGTTCATATTCATGGATAGACATAGTTACCTGCCTAATACTAGCACAGCTTTAAATATTGCTAATTAAAGCTCATATACCAGCTTGGTGGATCAGACATGCACCAATCCAGTGCTATTTAAATGGAGTGTTAGTGTTCTGTCCAAATGGCCGCAGATCCAAAATACGTAACAGATACGGATGGTTAATAAAGCCTTTCACTGGATTTGTATTTAAAATACAGAAGTAGCCGTTTGAATCAGTATAAAGATAAGAGCGTATAACGTACTTGTTGGGCTGGTTAGTGCATCATTTGATGAATAAATCCTTATCAAATGATACCATTTACTTTGCAGTAAATTGCGGCGACCCGGTGTGTCAGAATGGAGGAGTATGCGCAGCACCTAACGATTGTGATTGCTCTGGTACCGGATATAGTGGCGCTGATTGCACAAATGGTTTGTATGATATTTATGTAAGGTCCATGTAAGGTCCATGATTCTAAACATGCATAGATCGTGTATTACGTTGAAAGAAATATGCAATGTTCAATAAGTTCACGTACCTATCAATTGATAGACATTTATTATTCGTTTTGACAAGACAATTAACAATCATCACTTACTAGATAGTGGATATACATTATTTCTGGACATAATCGAGTCCACAATAAAACTGTCGCTTGGCTGATGCGTGAACATTAAAACATAAAGTAAGAGAGCCATAACTCTAAATTATATGAATCTCTAATTCATAACACCGGTATCAACACTATCCAGTATAATACAAGTTGCTGCCAAAGTACATGGAATTCACCAATACAATGAATTATAATTCCTCTGAAATTTAATTTCCTATAATGCAATATTGCTCATTGTATTTTGTGTGTACATTCCAGATATTGATGAAAATGGTACTTCATAAATACAGTGAATTATAGTTCCACTAACCCTAACTCCCCGGATGTGCTTTTGTGAATTAAACTATCAGGGGGAGAAAAAAAGGGGTCAAATTTGAGGAGAAAATCAGTCTCCGCACCCGCCGCGGGTCGAACTCGGGCCGCATGCATGCAAGTGTGTGATGCTCTACCGACTGAGGTACACGGGTGATGTCCATAAAACTTAAGTTTTTTTAACAAGTTGAACCACGCGCTGAGCGTTGCACGAGATTGATGGGGCCGTACAAGATTGTAGCACTGGCGGGTATTGTAAGGTCCAGGAAGGTTAGACATAATATATGTTATTTACTATATTCAATATTACCCATTGTATTTTGTGTGTACATTTCAGATATTGATGAATGTGGCTCAATTCCATGCCATAATGGAGGTACTTGTAACGACGATATAAATAGCTTTACTTGTGTCTGTGTGGCAGGATGGGATGGACCCACATGTGAAAACAGTAAGCAACAGAGAATATTTATCCTTTTAGACAAAATAAAGTCCATTACATTTTCCAATATCCCATTTTTGTGTAGGATCAATACGATCATACAAGTTGCAGCCGAAGCACATGGAATTCATCAATACAGTGACCTAAAAGTTCCACTAATATGTTATTTACTATATGCAATATTTATTGCTCATTGTATTTTGTGTGTACATTGCAGATATGAATGTGGCTCAAGTCCATGCCAAAATGGAGGCACTTGCAACGACGCCATAAATAGTTATACTTGTGACTGTGTGGCAGGATGGGATGAAGACACATGTGAAAACAATAAGCAACATTGAATATTTTCATTGTAGACAAAATAAAATCCATTCAATTCTCCTATATCCCATTTTGGTATAGGATCATCATGATCACACCAGTTGCAGCCGAAGCACATGGATTTCATCAATACAATGATTTGAAGTTCCACTGATTGTAATGTAGGCCTACTATATGCAATAATGCTCATTGTATTTTGTGTGTACATTCCAGATATTGATGAATGTAGCTCAAGTCCATGCCAAAATGGAGGCACCTGTAACGACGGCATAAATAGCTATACTTGTGCCTGTGTGGTAGGATGGGATGGAGACACATGTGAAAACAGTAAGCAAGTGAATATTTTCATTGTAGACAAAATAAAATCCATTCAATTCTCCTATATCCCATTTTGGTATAGGATCATCATGATTACACCAGTTGCAGCCGAAGCACATGGATTTCATCAATACAATGATTTGAAGTTCCACTGATTGTAATGTACTATAATATGCAATAATGTTCATTGTATTTTGTGTGTACATTACAGATATTGATGAATGTGGCTCAAGCCCATGCCAAAATGGAGGCACTTGTAACGACGGCATAAATAGCTATACTTGTGCCTGTGTTGTAGGATGGGATGGGGACATATGTGAAAACAGTAAGCAACATTTAATATTTTCATTGTAGACAAAATCAAGTCCATTCATTTCTACTATATCTCATTTTGGTAACTAGTTACTTTTAAAAACGGTGGGTTGTTAATGTTTATGTCGGGTGAGTTGACGTTCGTCGTGGGGCATATGGGGTAGGTTTGGATGGGTGGGGTAGGGGATGTGGGTGGGGTTGGTGGTTTTTTTTTTAGTTCGAGCGTGGTGGTGATGTGACTTGAAATTCAGGGGCAATCCAGTCAATTGGACATTCAGCAATTGTTACCGAGTGGGATGGGGTTAATTTGTATTTAATTTTTATTTCCCGTTTTGACAATTAAAAGTCTTCACTTACTAGATAGTAGAAATATTACTGGACATAATCGAGTCCACACTTATCTTGATAATCTGTGCTTATTTAAACCATACAAATTATCCGATAAATACATGGAACCTCGGTGAGTCATTTGACGTTCCCACTTAGCTGAGAGTCCTAAGCTACCATAGATTCACACGGAATAAGCACAACCTTGTCGACGAAGCTAAGGAACTACCGATACGAGCAGTATGATACATACAGTTTTCTTAGATATGTGATTCCTTACTTCAAGACATCTGCATCAACACTATTAAGTAACGGATCATCATGATCTAACCAGATAATGTATTTCCTACAAGCACTATTACTTATTGTATTTATAAATGTACATTCCAGATATTGATGATTGTAACCCAGATCCATGCAAAAATGGAGGTACTTGTACCGATCAGCTTAATGGCTATACTTGTTCCTGTGTGGCAGGTTGGACTGGACAAACATGCGGAACCGGTAAGCTTATTTAGCTAATATCAAAACATCATTACATACCGTATTAAATTAACACGCATATTCACCGATGCGATTGATCTGATGCTATTTATGAATTGTGTAGTGTTACGCCTGACCTTTGGTGTAACGCCCAAGTTCAATAAATTAACTACGCATAAGTGAGGTACTATACATTTGAACGCCAATTAACACATCGTACAAATTAGATTTACCATATTTAACTATAATTTTAATTCATCATCTCCGCCACTGACTTTCTTCAGATCCATTAACATATGGATGACCTATACAATAGGTCTCATTCACATAAACAATAATATTCACAAAGTTCAAATCAAATTATAATGTCACTTCAATTATGCCTCATTTGTTGTTGTAGATGGGTTTCCCATGAATGTAATAACCTCGACGAATAATCAATGGTGTTGTTATGTCCCAGACAATTGAAAGTGTTATTGATATATATGACGTAATAATAACCAGTGCTTACCCATTTAGCAGAATTTAATGTTATCTTACTTAATCTGCGACATCATTAGGGATTATTGGATTACATCTGTCATTTAATCAATATAGCGGTTGTTATATATTCTTGATGATCATTCAACGGTCGTAGCCAAGGGTTTTTAATGCTTGGTTGATTTCCATGTCAACAACATCAGATTCATCGGATTACCCCACATTTGGTATGCATTAATAATCGGTGATACAACTGCTAATTATATCGGCAGCCATTAACCTCCATAAACAGTAACAAGCTGTAACAGCAGTAACAGCAATAACAGCAATAACAGCCAACGCACTGAAACAATAAATTGAAACCAAAACCTTGCAAATAATATTTTGTATTTGCAAATAAAGCTATATCCATTTCGGATACAAGTCAAAATTGTTTCTATATATTAATAGACCAAATTCAACACACATCAATTCTTTTGATACCGTATTAAAACGGCGTGTCCAAAAGTAGATTTATAATTGACATTTCAACTGATGTACTCATGAAATCTTGGGGTATTATTTCCACCACGCAACATCGGTACAACATACACAAATGAAAGTTTACTTTTATAAATCACCAGCCATATTTATTTTGCGAGAGAAATCATGATCAAATGCTAATTCGTATAACGTCACATAATATTAGCAAGTTCATGAGTTCACTCCATACACAATACATTGTTATAAACATATATAATTTTGGGCGGGAAAAATCATGATTGTTATGCTAATTCGCATAAAGCCACACAATATCAAGAAGTCATGATTTCACCCTATTACACAACATTTATTTCATTCGGATAAAATTGTATTTACAAATATATTTACATTCAAGACATATTAATTGTATGCGGAAAGAAACCTACTATTATCCCATTTCAGCTCTATTCCAAAATATATTAAAAAGGAGTTTCATTTTGTTATATGTTTCTTTATCCAAAACTTCCTTGCTCATGAGATAAAACAACGGATACAGACATTTTGTTTTCTTAATTTCTACGAAAACAATTAATGAAATTTCCGTAATTTTCACGGATGTAAATTTTGATATTTGAATTGCAAAGAATAACTTCATTTTATACCTTCAATGTAGTCAACTTGAATACACGGATTGGGAACATGTAATATCGTGAAATATAATTTAGACGTATTTTAAGGGACGTCAGCACGTACACGTCTATAGAAAAATAATACAATATTTATTTACACTTATTTACAAACTTACGTTAGATTCCCAAATGTGATGTCTCGTGTCTCCAGACATTCGTCGACATGATGGCACTACTTTCAGTTGTTCACCCTGGACGAAATTCTGTATGACTCGTCCATCCAACGGGGTGCTGATACCATAGCCGACGAAATTAATGATGCTAACTTTCACGTAATAACTTGATTGCCACACATTAGACCAATCGATGGGTTTGCAAACTCGCAAACTTACCCCATGAAACAAAATATACCAGGCTCACAATGACCGCAAGCTTACCCTGATAAAGATGTCGGTTTTTAGGAAGCAACCAAAATATAGTTATCTCCAAGACATCGCATAAGGGAATGATTTTTGTTGACAACGCGATCACAATAATCCTTCGTAAAGCGCGGGAGAAATTAGTCACGCTTATACAACCTAACGCACCTGTTTATATGAACGCCATCTAGCGACCATCGCGCCAGATAGTGTAATATCAAATCATACTAGAAATACATTACTAAATCAAGCGTTAGAGCCAAGCTCTACGTAACATGTAGACATTTATTTAATAACCCAGTTTTTAGTACACCTAAACTCGAACTCATGAGCGCGATTGGTAGTAGAATATGTTTCAAATCGATATCTGCTGATTTATTAAACGCGGATAGGAACGAGAGTGACGTTTCATATATGCATGTTGAGAATTTATTTCCGTGAAGACATTGCGATAGATTCCACGGATTTTTGTCTTGAGGCCTATTTGTCCGAAACACATAGCTTCACTGTAAAATACCCACATGTCCATCCGTATGAGACATACATTTTTAAGAGGGCCATAGACTCTTAGATATAAGATTCCTTAAATCAAGACATGCATCAACCATATCGTCGCTGTTCTGACATACCGGCACATCTCTTTACTTATTTCTGTTGTGATGTGCCGGTGTGTCAGAACAGCGACGATATAATGAACGGATCATAATGATCTAACCAGCAAGCAGCCAAAGTACTTCAATGATCACGCGATGTATGGTTAATGTGTTTCCTACACGGATTATTACTTATTGTGTGTGTACATTCCAGATATGAATGACTGTAACCCAGATCCATGCTCAAATGGAGGCACTTGTACCGACCAGCTTAAAGGAGGTGTCCCGCAAGCATAAAAGTGTGCATTATATGTTAGAAATATAACTATCGAGCCCAACTTTTGTAATGATATAGAAGAAAACACCACACTTATGACAAAAACAAATAAAAACCGCAATCTCTCAACATGCCCTTTTTAAAATTCGCGGCGATCAAAAGTCCCAGTGTCGATGATGTCATAGTTGTACAATACACATGCGCAAATTTGAGCACCGATACCCATGACGTCATCGACACCGGGACTTTCAATCGCCGCGAATTTTAAAAAGTGCATGTTGAGTGATGGCAGTTTTTATTCATTTTTGTGACTAGTACGGTGTTTTGTTCTATATAATTACGTAACTTCGGCTCGATAATTATGTTTCTAACAAATAATGCTCAATGTTGTGCTTGCGGGACCATTCCTTTAATGGTTATACTTGTTCCTGTGTGGCAGGTTGGACTGGGCAAACATGTGGAACCGGTAAGCTTATGTATTTACTATCTAAACATCATTACATAATGAATTTACACACACATTCACTGATGCGATTGACATGACGCTATTTGTGATGTTTGGTAGACATTTATTTAACCAAGTTTTTAGTACTCCTAATCTTGAAATCATACGCGCGATGGGTAGGACATCTTTAAATCGATATCTAATAATAATAACAAGACATTTCGTAGGCGCTTAATACAAAAAACCTCTGAGCGCCGTACCACAAACAAAATATGATAACAGAGAGCAGCAATACAAATTTACAAAGTTAAAAATGCACAGTATGAAATATAAAAAATTGCAATAAAAATACAGAAGAAATATACACTCAAAAATACCATACAGTTAATAAAGTTCTAAAAATCAGTTGTAGCATTGGTTAAACAAATAAGTTTTCACAGATGTTTTAAAACGATTGATCAACTTGTTTCTGGTAGATTGTTCCATAGTGCTGGAGCTTGTACAGCGAAGGCCCGAGCCCCATATGTCTTTGTCCTTGGTGATTTGGGGACAGCGAGCAGTGTCAAAGTTGACGAACGTAGAGTGCGCGTTGGTTTGTACGGTAATATCAGCTCACACAGATATTTAGGTGCCATCCCGTGGAGGCATTTGAATGGTAGAAGAAGAGTCTTGTATGTGAGCCTTTGACGTACAGGGAGCAAGTGGAGCTCGAGGAGAACCGGGGTGATGTGTTCGGATCGTTTAGTGCGACAGATGAGGCAAGCAGTGGCATTTTGCAGTCGTTGAAGTTGCATTATGAGTTTATCCGGAAGACCTATATAGAAGAAGACTGTTACAGCAGTCAATTCTTGAAGTAATAAAGGCGTGAGCGAGCTTCTCTGTAGCAGCCTCATCAAGATATTTTCTGAGCTTTCCTAAGCGGCGAATACACGCCCATCCGGCACGACAAATAGTTGAGATGTGCTTTTCCATTACTAGGGTATCGTCAAATAGAATGCCCAGGTTTCTAGCTTCATGAGATAGATCAACCGAAGAGTCTCCGATTGTGAGGGAGGTCGGGGGATTGCAAGCAGAGAATTTGGAGTGAAAGTGAAGAATTTCAGTTTTAGCATCGTTGAACTTTATCTTGTTCTGAACTGCCCAGGCTTTGATGTCTTTGATACAACCTTCAAGGCGGTCTATCTTGGAGTCGCGATCACAGGGGTAAAAACAGAGGTACAGTTGTGTGTCGTCCGCGTAGATTGTGTGGTCTAATCCATGTAAGTTGATTATGTCACTAAGCGGAGCAGAGCAGTAGGCGAATCCAGATGCACCTGCAACTGAACCATGAGGGACTCCAAATTGAAGATGATGCGGAGTTGAGACTGCCTTTCCTACAGAGACTGATTGGGATCGTTCATGCAGGTAGGACTTGAACCAGTTAAGGGCAGTGCCTCCGATACCATAACGTTGTGATAGTCTGTGAAGGACAATGTCATGGTCAATCGTATCGAAGGCAGCGCTGAAGTCTAACAGATCCTGTTTACCATCAATAGCACGGAGTAGGTCATTTTGCACTCTGAGCAATGCCGTTTCACAGCTGTGGTTGGGGCGGTAAGCCGGCTGAGCACTTATAAGCAAGTTGTTGGAGTCCATATAGCTTTGGATTTGTTGCAAGCAGCATCTCTCAATGAGTTTTGCAATAAACTTAAGCTGCGATACAGGTCTATAGTTCTTGAGTGTCTCCTTATCAAGTCGAGGCTTGTTGAGAGTGGGACATACATGAGCGATTTTCAGGCATGATGGAATTGTACCCGTAGAGAGCGACATGTTCACCATTGAGGTTATTACTGGCAGGAGACTATCAAGACATTTCTTGAGGAGCCATGTTGGAATAGAGTCAAGGGGCAGCTCTTAGTTGGAGAGTCAAGGATGATCTTCCTGACTTCTTCTGCTGTTAGCTCCTTGAATCCATTTGAGGAGGTAGTACAATATCTGGCCATGCGTTTTGAACTGGGCCTGCAAAAAGGTGGAGTTGTGACATCGGCACATCAAAAATGACATTGTCTATTCAATTTCTTGTATAAAGATACCACCTACATAGCTAAATTTGGTATCAAAATAAAGCTCTTATGCAGGGCAAGAAGATAAAAGTATTAGCATGTGTTAACATTTTGTCATTTTTTGTTAATTAATGGCTAATTAACCAACATCAGGGGTGGAGGAGAGTCCGGCGCAGGAGAGTCCGGCGCAGCAAATTTGGCATCTACAGTACAGTTCAGTGCAATTGAGTTAAATCATGTTTATGGAATGAAATTGTTGCATCTAAGTACATAAACTCTGGTAAATAAACTGATTTGAATAATTTAGATGTTTAATAATGGGTAATCACCTTAATTAATAAAGAATTAATCAATAATTACAGACCCGCAATGCATTGAAGAACTACATGTGTATGACTGGATGGATATGTACCGACGCAGCGTCTTTTACCAGCACATACGGTTAGGCAAAGTGATCATGGTATGGGATGCATGAGTGATTCTATTGAGGGGATAATGTGATCAATACAAAGTATGAACCTTTGTCTTTCAAACAATACACTTTTGGATTGTTAGATACCTTTGGTTATGTAACGTCATTAACATAAACACAATAGGTTTCAGACACTGAATGAAATCTGCCAATTATTTGGCTGGATATGTAATATGTTGAATATGGGTTGA
>CM069447.1:34933736-34940221 GCA_035610835.1 Ophiura sarsii
ATTTTCAGCATGAAGAGCCTTGACAACCACGCCACAACGCGATCATACGTGACATGAATAAACATGAACTTACATAAAAAGGGGCCTCCTGATGACAACTGCAGAGACAATTTGGCAGGCATTCTGTCAGAGCAGGAGCAACTATACAAATACAATGGACATGTATGATGTATCAGTCTCATCATGTACATGTATGCCTATACTATACTATACGCTTTTATATTCCGTCAATGTATCAAATGTTGTAAATGGTAAATAATATCGCGCCCCGGCTAGGGGGGACACAGTTTGTACGGTACGTCCTGTACACTCCCACGCATAGCCGGGCACCGGTATATTAGCGATGTACATTCGCCATGTCCCAGGTCCCCGAGAACCGGGCTTACAACAAGTGCATTTTAACAATATTTTAATTTTTATGTTCACTTTTACAAGGATTTCAATATTTTATTTATCATTTTTTTTTTTTTAAACTGTTTAAATAAATCGCATTCCACATTAGGTTTTGAAAAAACAACCTGAAGAGCTTTGAGACAACAGATTGTTTTAAAATATAGCCTTACGGGACGTGTAGCAAGACAGCACCGGCGTCAGGGATAGCACTGGATCAAAAATGTGAGAAGTCCCATGACATTTTTAGGACCCCGTAAGACTTCAAAAAAACAAATTTAAGGGGTCCCCAAGAAAATTGAGGGGTCCTGAAGTTTAGGTATTTGAACATTTTACTTTTTTATGGACATGGAGAGTTTTGATGAATTTATATTGTGAGCAAAGGATTGATATGTAATTTACAGAATTTCTTAAGGTTTCCATTTCCATTCACCATCAAATTTAATTTTAATGGGTCCCTTCAATTTTGATCGGGACCCGCAAGTCTTTCCTATTTGAAACCTGATGCGTCACTATAAGAAAGTGAGAGGTCTAGGACGCGCAGACGCGTCAGAATGCGACCCCTGACCGGGGTACATATTATTTGATCATTAAACATGAATCATGATAATCTGAAGCAAAACTTTGACTAATTTTATTCAGAAAGGTTGAAAAATATTGATAGATGAAACACCGCCTACAAGTAGATGTAGACAGTCGGTGTCGTAAATTTACTGTAGCAGGAACAAATAGGGGGATCCTACAAAAATGTAATTCAAGACAGCTATGTTGGAAATAGAATACTTTTGAGATATTCAACCAAGACACTCATTCTTAGCAAATAGTTTGACTAATTTTATTCAGAAAAGTGAAAAAATGTAAAAAATGAAAAAATGTTGATTGAAATATCTGACGTCCACTAGTTAGTTACAGTAACAGGTAACTCAGTACTTTGAATCAGTAGTTTGATAAGGTCGAGTGTTAATGACATGAAATTTCACAGGTCCTCTTATTTACTAGGATTAACGCCAAGTCAGATTCTTTCATTTCATACATGTAGCTCTCAGCACAGGCGTTGCATCCAAAGGTTAAACATGGCCTTGTCTAAACTACGAAAACTAACATGTTACAGTTGGCTTCATAAAATTAGTATTCATAATCATAGTGGGAATAAGGCGATCAAAATTCAAGTCAGCTTTCTTGGAATTTGAAATAGGTTGAGCTATTTTACACATGATATCTCAAGCAAAAGTTTGACAAATTTTATTTAGAAAATTGGATAATATTGATGAAAAGTATCTGATGGGCAATTCCACGGTAACAGCGTGACGGTTTGGAAGATATTTTCACACTTCATATGCAAATAACATACACACTTGAATTATTCAGAACATTTTTTATTGCATTTTTACTACTAGTACAACCTACACATAGAAAGAAAAAAAGAAGAAAAAAATCATTCACATTTATGAAATATGAATATTAATGAGTGCGGTAACCAACAGCGTGACGCTAAAAAGGACATAGGTATTTTTCTCATTTATGAATGGTCAAAACTCTGTGGACTTTTATTTATTTTAAGTTTCATCAGGTGGATTGTAATTATAAGAAAGTCAGCTATAACTTCCCTTTTATAAAAAAGAAAATATCTTATGATTTTAAATATATGATACAATAAACAAATTTGCATACGGTAACAGCGTGACGGTAACAGCGTGATCAAAGGCTGACCCTATATGAGCAATGCAAAAAGATCATACATTGACGATATAATGATCTCCAAAACTTACACATAGTGATTGTTGATTTTAATTAAATTAAATCACATTATAGTGTTCTTTGTTAGTTTAAAATAGATAAAATACAATATTAAATACAATATTAAGTTAATTAAATTATCCAATTAAAACACATTCAACTTAAAAATTGTATTGGAACTCACTGTATAATTAAATGAGGGTCACGCTGTTACTGTCACGCTGTTACCAAAAAAAGTAACAGCGTGACATATTGCTAATTGAAATAATTAATTAACAAAAAGTAGTACTGCATCTTTGAAGCATGTATGTTATAGGTCTATGGGAGTGTGATTTGCATTGCAAGTATTATTTAATTTGTATGCAGATTTAATGAAAATTTAAAAAACCTTAAAAACATTCATTTTTTTGGTAACAGCGTGATATTTTGGTGAAATCTTAATAAAAATTGATAGTTGAGTCGCAACGCAGAGTTTTTTTTATTATTTAAATTTAAAGAATAATATTTTATGTAAGAGCTCACAACTGATAAAATAATTTTAAAGTGATTATTTTCAGTTTATAAATATGAATAGCATTATAAATAACAGATTTTACAACAAAATTAATAAAATTAGTAGATTAATTAATTAATTAAAACGGCGGAAAAACACAAAATATGTAAAAAAAATGAAAATAAAGTTCATATCTGGAAAATTTAGACTTTTAGCTTTAATTTGATACTAAATATGTAATATGTTAGGATATGAATAATTTGAACATTAGTGGTCATGTCCACCTTTGCATGGAATTGCCCTGATGCTGATGCTTTAATTTCATAGCTCTGCGACAGCTATCATCATGATTCATAGCCAGGGTTGTAGCTAGCCACATTTTAGTGCCGGCTAAAATCTCACACATTTATCGCCACTCTCTGGCATTCTGAACATTTTGTGGTATTTGATGTACATGTGGTTAAAAAAATACTTTGAACTTTGGTCAACTTTTTTTTGAATTACCCGGTATAGGTCTTAAGTTGTGCCATTTTTCTTTTTAATTTGTATTTGTGGTTCATCTTACTTTTATTCCCAAGAAACAATGTTTGGCATGTAAACGACGTAAGGCGGAGACCAAAGCTACATTGTACATTATTCAAATTCTGAAAGAAGTGTTTTATAAGTCAGTACTCAATGGACTCATACCCTACTCCAGCTATAAAATGATGTTGAATTAAGAATTAATTGAGTTCAGGAAAAACTCTCAAAGTAATCATAAAGTCTGTTTCACATATTTGGGAAATACATACATGCGATGCGATTTTAAATGCGGATATCTAATTTTGTTATTTTGTTAATTTTTTGCCCACTTTCTTTTGTTGGTTTTTAGTTGCTCTTTCAGAAAAAATTTGGTCATCAATTTTTTCAGACAACTGTGAAAAGAAATCCCACACTTGGGCTCATGCGCGCGGGGTATGTGAGACAGGTTTTTTTCTTCTTTTTTGAATTTAATTCCAGCACCCTATTATTTAAAATTAAATGCGCCGAGAAGAAACAAATTTGGCACATACCGCTCCATGTATCGCTTCAGGATTGGCCCCACTTTCACTAAACCATTGATACATTCTTATATTAGTCTTGCTTTTTTATTTGTAATCCTATTTATGTTTACAGATCGTGATGAGATTAGTATAGGAATGGTGCTTTTATCTACTACATGGAACTTGTTTGACTGTGATACAGTGCCTGCATATGTGATGGTGGTATACCTTCAACATCTCTTTGCTTGCATTATGTGGATTCATCTGAAGGTATGTTTGTTTCCCTTACACATGGTTCACTATGAAGGTGTGCCCACTGTACATTGTCAGGGTGCTGGGATGTTAATGCTGGCCCCATTCATGACAGTGACGTAACTTTACAGGCCCAGCATTTCACTACAAATTATGAAGACCTGTGTACTTTTGGACATTGGTACTATTGGGTGTGCTTTTGAAGTTCCTCAAAACTGCACTTACCTCAAAATGCCATTCAGAAGTCAAAATAAGCCAATTATGTAGCCTGTAGGCTTAAATTTTCAAACCTACTCGCCACTATATTTTTCAAGGTAAAAACGTACGAGGTGACTGCCGGGCCCCAATGATCATAACTATACTATATTTCTCTTCCTCTGGACAGTGACGTAACTTTACAGGCCCAACATTCTACTTACACATTTTCTATTATTCTACACATATGTGTATGTCAATACCTCCAGTGGGCAGGCCTGGAAAAAATGTTGATTTCCTGGCAAGCTAACCCAAATTTCCCTCTAAAATGGAAAATCTCCCATTATTTCTTATATCTTAATATGGAAGAGCAACATTTCCCTTAAATTGCCAAAATTTCCTGGCAAGGAGCTTCCTAATTTGCCCATTTTTGCCAGGCCTGTCAGTGTGTGCACTTGTTAATGTGCTGCAATGACACACCTTCTTATGATAATAGACTATAGTCTATCTTATAGACCAGGGTTGTCTCCACGCCGGTCGGGTGTAGCCGGCACTCACGCTGGCCGACCGGCACACTAAAAAAAATAAAGGCACTTTTTTTCTTCTTTTTCTATTCTACATGGATAAAATCATTAAACTGCCTCATAAAATAAGAAATTATGTGGCAGGAACCCCCAAATAGGCCAAATTGCATTACAAAAAACCTTAAAAAAACCCTAAGCACCCCTGGACCCCGCGCCGTGATCCGCTGCGCTCCGTTCGCTACACTCACTCTGCTCGCAATCAGTAAAATTAGCCGGCACTCAAATTGCCCTGGAGACAACCCTGTTATAGACATTGACTAACCCCAATGATATTGTATTACACATAAACATGATGAACATGCTAAATGCTTAATTTCTATGCCCTTTCTTTTCTGCAGCTCTGCCAAACTAGTAGCAAACTGTTCAGATGACACCAGCATTAAAGAGGAAGTGGACACTGGCAGTAAAGAGGAAGTGGATGGACACCAGCAGTGAAGGGGGCACTACTGAAAGAGAGAATGGACACAAAGCTACAGATTGGGACAACATCTCAGGTGAGTACAAACTATTATGACATGACATGACGCACTCAATTTGAATGAAAATGAAGTAACAAAAACATTTGGGTTTCCTTTGACATTGTCTATTGACTTTTTTTTCATTATCAGGTTCTGCAATTGGGTCTCCTGCAATTCAAGACCATAATTTTGTTGCTCTCCAACTGAAGACATTTTATTGCTCTCCAACTTAAAAACATTGGGCAAAAGGGAAAAGCGAGATGCATGTTGCCAAGGTACACTTTATAAAACAATCAGTACATTAATATTAACCCTAACCCCGGTTTAGGGTTTTTGACCGGGATCACAATTTTTTAGGGAAAAACACCAACTAAATCTCCTGGAACCAGCTGTCAGGATTCGATCCAGGGACCCTCCGTTCTCAAGCCCCATGTCCCAACCACTAAGTCACGGCCGCCCTCAGCTAAACATTCGCGCAGTATACTGCGCTTACTATATAGGTTCGGTTGACTACGTCATCGAAAACAGACGACGCATGCGTTTGGAGAGGGACTATTGATTAGCATTTTTTTAGCACTCAGGGGTGGGGGGGGGGGGGTTAGGGTTAATAGTGTGTATATTAAAAAAATGTTCTATTGCTATCATCTAAAGTTAAATGAAGACAAAACAGAAGTTCTGCATATCACATCACACTTGAGGCCCGGAGATTGTAGGCCTATTTCATAAATGTGTGTTGACGTCGACGATGCTGAGATTGAACCGTCTTTAAATGCACACAATCTTGATGTTCTTTTTCAAATGATCTCAAAATGGAATCACATATTCATTAAGTAAAAGTCTGTTTGCTTCACATGCACTTTACAAAATCAACCAAATTCATCAGTTTCTTGATCAACAAACTAACTGTTAAATGTATGGTCATTACTATTGTTAATCAGATACTAATTGTCCTTATGTTTGTATATTTTGAAACACAGGTAACATCAATCAATGAAAATGATGTGTGCTTAGTAGTCTTACATGAAACAGACCACCAACACTTGCTACACTTGGCCTGAAGGAGATGAAGCATTCTACAGACACCCACTAAGTGACATCATTTGTGATGGTTGTGGGTTCATGGTTGTTAAACAGATTCCATTTGACCCAGGCCTAAGAACTTTTTAAACACAGGGTGTGTTCCCCAGTACAGCTTTGACATAATGCAACCCCTTCAGCTGAAATAGAGGCTAGGTACTGTTGTAGTAACACTATGTCAAAGCTATTTCGATCCATAATCTTGTTCAGGCATGAGAATTCTCCTGGATAAAACAGGAATTGTGTTGGCTTTTTTAAAAAATAAAATCTCATTTGT